>JABFEA020000130.1:21455519-21467289 GCA_019775915.2 Cyphomyrus plagiostoma | reverse complement strand
AAATGTAAAGCGCATTGAGACAATGTAATGTTGTGATAATGCGCTATATATATAAAATTGCATTGCATTGCATTGCAAATTCAGCTAAACATAAAAATTCGGGTAAATAAATTATTTAAGGTAGTCTGGGTAAAATGTAAGTGAATATTTAGTCCATTTAAACTTTGGTACCTTAATTCCGACAAGTTACCCCGATAAGCCAGTAACCCTGCTTTGTAGTACAGGCCACAGGTCTCGGTGAATCTGATTTGAAGCCATAGTTCTTCACCAACCAATAAAGTCTTTGAATAAAGTGGCACAGACAAGTGAAAAGTGTCGGTGAAGATGAAACAACCAATGTAAGTAGAAACCATGAGCAAACAATAAAACGCACAAATTTCAGGGACTGTCAACAACAGACTATGCAAAGTTTAATCAAAACAAAACGCTGAAGCACAAGCTCTGCTAATCAGCAAAACTAGGTGGACTGAAAATCCACCACTTTATAAATGCACTGCCACCTAGTGGCCAGGAGGAATCCTGACAGTCACTCAAAGATAAACGAGTGGTCGTATTTTTCCTTACATATAATGACTCAATGTGGAGCTGCTTTTGCTGTGGTATTTCCAGAAGTACGTGTAATTTCCTCCATGCATCATGTCTATATAATGTTAAAATGATTGATATGGTTCTCCCATTTCCAAACTATGGCTCTCTAGCCACTTCATAATAAGAAGCAGCAACTGTACAATTACAGGATTAACTATGAACACACACAGACACGAGCATCCACTAAAGAAAGATAATACATTACAAAATTTCAATAAATTCTGGTGTTATTTATTTATTCATTTATTGATTTCTTATTTTACAGTGCAAGTCACTGACATTAATTTCAAAAGTTCGGTCAGCATACCTGGCTATAGCTGTGTAGCATTTCATACAAACGTGTGAACGGTGTTATTCAAGTGTAGGCTGCAGTTCATACCATAGTTATTTGCCTCAGTACCTGAACTTAACATTTGCATAATCACTATTTTTGTGTCATTTTGAATTAGCCTTAAATCTGAACATGTGTACTTAACTGTGACCTTACAAAACAATTTGATTAGATGTTTATTTTTCCTTAAAGGTTATGAGTTATGTTACTTAATCTCAGTTCCCTTACCATACCTCCTTATTTCAGGTTTTGTTTGCAGTGCATGTGCATAGCTGATGTAATACAACACATAGTGACTATAATAATAATTATTATTATTATTGTTGTTGTTGTTAATATTATTATTATTAAAAATCATTATAAAAATATTATCATCGTCACTGACATCTTATGTTGGAATGCATCCTGTCCAGCATGTAAAGTATAGTAATATCCTCTTAGCGAAAGAGATCGGCAAGTACTTCTGGATAAAATGAAAATGCTATTAATCAGAAACTGGACAACAAAACTGGCAAGCGGGGGGTTTACTGAACAACGACACTGAGGCTGAACCGCATCTGCACGCAGTTTTCTGTGTAGCTTCCAGCTGACAAATTTACTTAATAAGATTAATATTCACCTCATATTAAACTTTCTACTGCACGACATGGAATATAACATCTCCATATTATTTGACAAGCAAGTGTTGGTTCATATCTAAGAAATTGCGAGCGGATGTAGTAGTGAGTAAGAGTTTTCATTCATTTCATTCATTAAAAAAATGAAAAACTGTATAGACTACCACTGCCAGTTCACTACTAAGAACAAAAATGAGTGTAACGGAAACCTAAATCACGTGCTCCCTGTTTTAGTGTTATTAAACAATAACGAGGCCACGAGCCCTAATATGCTCATCTTCTGCAGAAATGTGGTGAGGGAGCGAAAATTTGCCGGCTATATGCTGAAGTTAAATCCATGCATTAAACATGGACAAAAGAGGAAAACCTTACCGTGATGTCGCCTTTCTCTTGTTGCACCTTTTTTTTCAATAAGTCCCAAAAAAATTAACTAAAAAAGCTCTGATAGACAAAGACACCCAGATTTGCTATCTTGCGGCCACTTTTTGGACAAGCTTTCATACATCGTCTAGCGTCCAGCTGGGAGGCACAGCCACCGGATTCTGATGAATGCCTGAAACGCTATTTATTGTAACAAGGCAGTTGTCCGCATCACGGGCGACCCCTAGTGGTAGATTTTTGTTTTGCTTCCTAACATTAAAATAAGAATTAAATGGTGTCTCTAATTTCCCCTTGCTATGTGATTGTCCATATGTGTGTGAGTATTGTCACATAATTTGGTTAAGGAGTTTATTATTTTTTTTATCTACACTAGCTGTATCCCAGTTCAGGAGTTCAGTTTAGTATGCTGCGTCCAACAGGTGGTTCCTTCACGTCCCAGAAAAAAGGCGCATTTCTAGGCTGCATTTGAATGTGCCTTTGGAATGGAACAGCCTTGTTGTGCCGCTGACACATTCGGTGCTGGAATGCAGCGTACGAAGGCTGCAGCCCCTGAATTAGGACACAGATACTATCATCGTAAATTAATCTGAATTAATATCATTATAAATCTTAAAAGAAAAACATATCCAATGTTTGTACAGTTCCACCCAGAGACAGTCGGAGCTAAAGTGTAGCCTTAAGTATGTTATTCTGAGCCAGCACCACAGGGGGCGCAAGGAGCGCGGGATCTGTCTGAGATAAAGCAAAATTGGCTTGCAAAATCGGCAGAAGTTGGTGTATTGGGAGGGGCGTTTATGTCCCCTAATGGATTGACTGGCACTGCTTCCATCCATCTTTAAACCCATTTAACACAGGACACCAGACAGCATAGGCAAACATGCATTATGGACAATTCAGACATACCACTTAGCCTAACTGCATGTCTTTGAGCTGTGGGAGGAATCCTGTATGACACGGGGAGAACGTGAAAACCACACAAACGAAGCGGAAGCAGGATCGAAACCCAGCCATGGAGGAGTGAGGCGACAGTACAAATGTTCGCACATTTATCAAATAAATTTTACGGCTATAAAACCATAGATAACAGAATTAAACTCAATTGTAATATCAGTGATGTGTGTCCGGGTGTTTACTTTGGAAAAAGCCTGATTTATGTTTGTTCGTGGATTCTGCACAGTTAAGCCGTGTTCTACGCTGTTGCGAGCCTTTGTCGTGTGCGGTCTGCGTTGACGCAACACGTAGTTACATTTCTGGTGATGTGCGCGTCAGATTACATCGTAGGCTACGGTTTGCGGGGGGGACACAGCAACACTGTACCCGCGGCGTCGATTCTGCACGAAATCTTAAATCAGGCTTTAGACTGTGAGAGGAAATCAGACTGCCCCAAAACATGCAACTTTTTACATGCAAAAAGCCATGATTTGAAAATAGATCTATCCACGGATGGATGGATGGATGGATGGATGGAAGGATGGATATGCTTTTGAATAGGCCTATCACAATTTGCATGTGTGAAGCGCCTCAAAATAAAATCACGTTGTAGTTATTTTGTAATCCACCAGATGTCGCCAAAAGGAAACCAATTGAACAACCGTTTTTCACAATCGGATTTTTGGAGTAATCCGATTTTTTTGAGTAGGAGAAAATTGTTTATAGCATTTTAATTGTATTTCACGGGCTTCCTGTTGTGCTTATTTTGAAGAATTTGCAAAAGGATTTAAAAAGCTTAATACCCGACAGTCAAGTTCAACATGTTGGTTTAACTGTTTTTTTTGGTGTTAAGAACCAAATACCGTTAATATTCATTCATCAATATAAACTTATCCAGTGCCGTGTTTTAGGGGCGCTAAAAAAGATAGTATTACTGTTCCTATAATTTCTAGGGACAGTAGTAGTTGTGGTAGAGTTTGACTTCAGTTGATTACTGTTTGTTCACCGTGTTTTATACGTCGATCTAGTACATTAAAGTGGATGACCTTGCTGAATCTCTTTGAGTTTAGATATTTATCGAAAAGTGTGACAAAAAAAAAAAAACAAAGCACGACTTACATTTTGGTTTTATGCGTGCATTTATTTTGGGTTTTTAGGAAATCTTTGTAACTCGTGGGTACTGCGCGATTTTAATCTGTATCCGTGTATCTTTTCAATATTGTTGTTCTTTCTTGTTGTGTTTTCATAACAGTTTCGTCGTCCGAGCCTTTGCAAAGTCAGTTGCATACTGTCGGAGGATATTCTGAAGAGCTGACCTTAAGTGGACATGTGCTGGAGATATGATCTCTCGTTGCTCGCTTTTCCAAGGGTACTTAAGACAGACCTAAGGTAAACAACGGGGAAATAGGAAGAGGCGAACGCGCTGCCGCGTGTGAAGGTAGGTAACACATACTCTGGTTTAAAGTTCTATAATCCATACCTTATACAGGCCATTTCAAGACCCGTACAATTACTATGTATGAATGCGACCCAACTCCAAATCCAGGTTTATTTTTATATCAGTGGCAATTTCTTTTTTCCCATGTTGTTAACACTGCGACTGGCATTCATGGTTAATTTCACATCAGTACTTTTATTTACATCATTTTTATAACACATGCTATTTTAGAATTTGAAGAAATACAACAAAAACAAACTACTCCAAATACAGCCCGTAAGGGTGTACACAAACATATTTCATTAAAATTAGATAAGTCATTAAACTCTTACATAACTACTCCGTTACATATATAGCATATATAGTCAGACATACTATAATAACTGATGTTAAAACTATATCATGTTTTTACCGATTCGTGTTTTACACTGCTCTGCGTTACTAGCGAGTTATCGAAGCGGTCCGCGTCTCCTACTTTTATGCAGACAAACAATATTTAATCTTTTAATGCCATAGTACGCAAGGTCCACCCATATCTCGTAAGCAATTGGCCGTAGCCGCCACACGCCTGAGCGGCTTCTTGACGCCATTGGTGCGATTTCACTCCCGCTGTAATGATTTCCTCGAAGACCCAGCGCACTGTGCCCTTTCGCGTGTGCGCGCCGCAAAGCCCGTACTGGCCCTTTAAAAGGCTGGGGCGCATTACTCGAAACTGAGTTTAACGTGGGCTGTCAAAAAGTTACTTCGAGATCTACGCGTGAACGATGGTGAGTTTGCTTTTTGTGCATCGCTGTCAGTGTACAATGGAAAAAAGTTTGTTGTGCACTTTAGTTTTTGCTAGTGCAGTTTTGAGCACTGGGTCGTTTTCCATTCGGCATTTTGTTGCAGTCATGAGTAAGATCAAGGTTCCCTGTCACGTTGTGGCTGGATGGTGTTGGGAGTAACCGGGGAGACCGCGGCGCTGGTACTGATTGTTTTCGTACTTGATAGTGAGCGCGACTTTGGAGTCGTTGGAAACACGTCATTTTCAGTGATGTTGGTGTTTTTTAATTATTATTTAAAGCTAAATATTTAATCCTCGAAGTAGATGGTGACACTTCAGTCTACGTAAAACATCCTTATGCATATGGAAGAACGGAATTATGAAGTAAAATTAAAGAAACAGTTGTTTCGCACTGTGAAGGGGAAGTTTTTTTTTATTTTTGGTTAATGTTTAATTCCTTATCATTTTCCATGCTCGTGGGCGATAATGTGTCACTGCATTTTCTCTGATAGGAATCTACCAACTAGTGATTTACTTACTCAATAATACATGGATTTTTAAAAGTCATTGGAAAGTCATTTTTATCGTGCTGTAAGTAGCATGAGTTAAACTCGTTTGCGTGCATTTTACTTGCACTTAAGCCTGAGGCGACCTCTTTTTTTTTTTTTAAAGAAAAAATATTTAATGTGTTTCCTCTTTTGTTATGACAACTGCGATTACATACATGTGTCTCGGTGCGTCAGCGGGGGCCGGGAAAGGAAGGCGGGCGTCAGTCCGAAGGTAGCAGCCCGATCATAGGCGGCCGCAGTTAAGCGCTCCGGCTGTTTATTAATGCCCGCTAGTCTCGTCGTTCTTCCGAGCGTCACGCCTTTTAAAACGGACGTGTAAATAAACTCAAGTTACATCCCTCTGGTCCCTTTCAATTGAGAACAAAGCAAAACGATTAGAATAAACCATAACAAAGGAAAGAATAAATAAACAAAACTACACAAAACAAACAAAACAATAGTATTAGTTGTGGCGTGATTCCATATTTTCGCGTCTCAAAACCGGTTATTTGCTCGGCCTGTGATTCATTGTCGTCTCTTACTTTTAGATGACATAAAACCGCGTGTATTAACCGTAACGCTATACAATGATATATAGTGATACGTTTAAACCATGGCATGCTAGTGTGGCATCATGTAAAACGACTAAAGTGTTTTTGCTTGAGCCTTGTCGATGAATGTAACTCATATAAAGAGGAATTCTGCGGTTGTGAAGTTCTCTTTTACTGGTGAAGAAGTAAATGATGTGCTCATTCAAAAACAAAACGCATGCTTTGACAGTGGGGCTGTGTATATGTTGTGGTTTATTAATTTATTTGTTGATGCTTTTTTTAGAATAAGGATTTGTGACAAAGATTACGAACGTTTTCCGGAATCTGGGTGTGATAATGCCACTTTGTATCTTGTTTAGTCTTATCTGCCCCGAGCTTCTCGTCAGTAGTAACAGCATTGCCTTCTCTGAAGTCTCGCAGCTGTGACTCCGTGATCAAGCTCTTTAATTGCGGCAGTCAGTCAGTGTTTTCGCCTCTTAACCCAAAGGTAGCATGAGTATTGTTAAAACGGGACCCTTTCTGGAAAATAATTACAGAATCATCTCAGTGTCTTGAATCCGAACTTGATACCATTCTAAATACATTGATGACCCTATAACACTATATAGAACAGAAAATCAAGTATTACCAAATACATATATTACCACAAAACTTAAGTGTCCCATTTTAACAATACTCACCCTATGGCTTGATTTTCACCCAGGGAAGGTTTGTTTTGTTGTCACTGATGGGAAGCTCAGTCTGACTGCATTTGCACGCAAGTTGACTTGCTTATATACCGTTTTAGACAAAACCAATGGTAAATAAAGGTAAATAAGGTAATTACATACAATGAAATAAGGTAAAAGACCTGTGTTGTATTCTGTGGTACTTCTTTTGTGACGGATGAGGGAAACTTTTGGTAACTAAATCCACAAACATTGTAGTTTCTTTAACCATTTAACTCAATCCAGAGTGGAGATTTGGGGGCATCTTTTGTTAAATTGGGTCGACAGCTCTGGATTTTAACATCAGGGTTTGTGAAGAAACGTAGGTTAAAGGGGCTGCAGTGTAAGAGTATGAGCCAAACCATAACTTCATGAGAGTCCAATAGGCTCCACCTCCCATTGGAGAGCCACAGCGTGGGACCGAAAAGATTGTTTTGATGCCGTGGCCTTTGCGAGCCGGGCTTTGCAGCTTCAAGCCCGAAACCCATTAACCCGTACACCGAGAAAGCCATGAAGGCCGCATTCTTTAGCCAGCTCCCGTTCATCAGGGCGTTCTTCCTCAGGGAAGCGGGGAGAGGAAAAGGTAGGGCTCAGCCCCGAGTGACATCACAGGTCAACGAGGGTCAAGCTGCCTATAATGAGCTGTCGCCAAGACCCGGAGCAGATGATCGCGCAGAGAGATCTTTCCACAGCTCCGTGGGGCAGCATGGGGAGATGGGCTCCAAGCTGTGGCCTTCTCAGAAATCCACTTAAATACTGCCCCCCACCCCCATTCCAGCAGACCAGTCTGTCTCTGAGCAGCTGGGAAGCTTGTGGGCGCAGCTGGCCAACAGCTTGAGAACTTGGCTGGAGTAGAGCCTGACGTGCTCCACCCATTGTGAGCGTGTGTTCAGGTTTCTTATGCCTGTCATGGGTATTTGGTACATTTCCTCAAGTCACCTGCCTCCCCAGTACAGTTTTATACTGCCACTTCCACAATGTACAGACATGGCGGGGGGGGGGTGGGGGGGTTGCATGCTCACCAAGCTGCAGTGAAGCGTTACCTTCCTTGGTTCACCCATGAGTATTGCACACTACCCCCTTTTGTTCCAGTCTTTGTTCCTTGCTATTGTTGTAGCTTGTGCTTTACAGAGCCAGTGTAATGTGGATTGCTTTTAATCCGCTGGACGCGATGTGGCCCATTTTCTTCTTTCTGCTTTATCAGCCTGGATGTCAGCAGGGTGCTGTGGGGGTCGAGGGCTGAGCACCCCCCCCCCCCCCGGGGTGTGTAACTTTCTAGAAGTTAAAGGTCTGTCGTCTGCTGGCCGTAAATTTTCTGTCTGCCCAGCAGATAAGTGCAGCTGCAGGCTGCTTTGTGTTGCTCCCCCCCCCTCGTCTTCTCTCCCTCCCTCCCTCCCTTTCCCTTCTCGTTCTCCTGGAAGCACGTTGTGCTCCAACAGGATGGTTGACTTCCTGGCAGGACCGGGACCGAGGGGCACTGTCCCGTTCGGTCTGCGATTAGTGCAGTGAAGGAATCAGTGCAGTGAAGGAAAGTCCAACAGAAAGTTTCCAACCCTCAAACTTTTCCTTTGCTGCCAAATGCCCCTCCCCCAAGCAACTGACCTGTTAAATCACAGATTTCAAACATTCATCATGGTAGTGCTTCTCAGTCTTCGTCTTATTATGGTCTTGTAAATGGATCTTTATCTTTTCAGGCTGTATTCTTTTCAGTTGCGGCAAAATCATGCCTCCTGGTATTAAACCCATAGAATCAACAGCGGGTGGGGTTACCTATAATCTGATTGCACTGATCTGATTCTCCGCAGCTGCTCAGCACACATATCCTTCACCTACAGTTTTACCTCACGCCTGGCTGTGGGAGTCGGTCTGTCCAACGTCGTCCCCGCCAGACTACCGCATGCGCGCGGTCAGGAAAGCGCAGATCTGTACAGTTTGTGAGAAACTTGGACTGTCCAACTCCCCCCCCCAAGTGTCCTGCTGCGTGAGAAGGGGTGCCGGAGGGGGCGGGTGGATGGGGTCGCTGAAGTCTCTCACGCAGATGTTGGACGCGTGCCGGATTGTGGAAGGACACTGGGGATGTCACAGGAAATAAGAAAGGACCTCCTGTCATGTGGCTGCAGACTGTCCTGCCCTTGAAAGCTACACCAGCCCCCGACACCAACACGCATCTTCGTTCAGGAGGGGCGACGGCCAGCTTCCACGCCGCTGACGTCACCCAGACCCCGGAGGTTTAACAAAAGAAGAGTATTTCTCCTCTCACAGGCAGCATGTCTGCAGTTTCAGATTATTATTTTTTTTCTTGTTCCCCCCCCCGCTTTCTGAAATCCCCCCTCAAGGCGCTTCCAGATGTTTCCATTATCATGCTAAAATGCATAATTAAAAGGATATAAAACAGATATTTTTGAGATTAAAAAAATAATAATAGGAGTCTTAGAGTAATAATTTTCATAATTATCTGAGTCTTTTTAGTTTCTTCCCCTCAAATTTAAGGTTTCAGAGATTATAAGTGTATCGTTCGAATCTCTGCTGCAGTGCTGTAGGCAAAACAGGAGGGCTGTTGGGCGAGATGGAGAACCTGCATTTCGGGGGGGGGTTCTGTCTGAGTCTGTCTGTTTGCGCTGTCCTCAAGCCTCTGGATCACACTCCTGTCTCGCCGCCTTCCATGTGATATCTGCTTTCTTCTTACCCCGTTCTCTAACTCGCCCATCCGCAGAGGCGACTCCCTTTCCAGGAAGTCGATAACACTCTCGGTTTTGCTTACTTTTCCGTGCATCACAGTGAAGGAGATTGTTCATGCCACACAGCTCAACAAATAGAAACCAGCCAATACCCGACTGAGCAACAAAACAGGTTTGCTGCAGGCAAGTGAAATACCTTTTTTGATGATTCACTTCCCGTTCCGGTTTTTGGTCTAATTCTTGGGTGACAGGCGTCAGAAGCCAGCTGAGAGGTTACATGCAACGTCATGCTAGCGCAGAGGTACGTTAACCACCACAGGTCCATACTCTGTTACACGTACAATTTGCTAAAGTGCCTCAAACCAAAATCGGCAGCCAGCTCAGTGGTGCCTTCAGTTAGATGGATTTAATGACTGACGTGCAGCGAGCGGCTTGACAGCTAATGTATACTTCTGTGTGGAATGGTCACCATAGGCACAGCGTAGCCACATGCTCCATGCCCTAGCCCGATGCCCACCTCCACTGAAATGCACTGCAACAACTGCTATTGGTCCGCTTGGTTTTGGCAGTGTAGTTGTAGAGTGACACATTCACATCAGTGTGCCGGCATAGAAGCTTGTGATGGGATTGCCCCGATTTAAAAGGGGAAAGAAAAATGTGTATGGTTATAGTTAAGGATGGACCCAGGATGAATGTTTTCGACAACATTTTTGATTCTGATTCATTAACATACAATTATATAAATGAGATGCTTACCGAGTTGCAGTATTAGAGGCACAAATTAGTGAAGTAACAATGGCTCTTTTTAGTTTATTTCTCATTTGCTGTCTGCTTAAGAAGAACCAAAGAAAATCAAACTCTCCGTGCCGTATTGAATTGCGCCGTGTCATATTCTTCTACATCACCCCATATCGCATTGAATCCCACCGGGATGTATGTGTAATCGGCCTCAGGGAGAGAGACACGCATCCCTAACACCAACACAGGAGTATCAATGCTCGCTGCAGTGTGGGCCACTTGTATGGGCTGCGGTGAAAACGCCGAATTATGTTAATCCACCCTAACGGGAGTGCAGCAAGGTCCAGTCCCGGGGCCTTTTTCTGGGCAGCTTCTTGATTTTGAAGAGAAAAACCTGTGAGATGAAGGAGCCCGACGCCCTGAAAGCCGTTTTTCTTTCCTTCTCTCCGTTTTTCTAGTTCCTTTACTCGATGTTCCTCATTATCGTTAACAGGGTTTCTGTCTAATCGAGATATTTTGCCAGTAATAAATCCACACACACACACCCCCCCCCCCCCATTTTGGAATGAACAATTTCAAGGCCTCCAACGTGGCCTCACTGAGGCGAAACTGTAGGATATTAAGAATATGAAAGCACATGAAACAGTTTATTGTACTGGAAATGTTAAGTTTGTGCATGTTGCCGATTTTGACCGTGTATATCACTGGTTGTACGTAGTTAGATGTTTGTCTCATTCTGGGGTGTTTTTTTAAATGGGGGTGAGTATTTCCCACAGGAAGGGGAGTGTTAATCGTTAAGCAAACAAGTGATTAGGGCCAGCCTGGGCATCCTTTTTCTTGATGAAGTGTCATTGTGCGTAAGATAACACACAACACGGGGATTTTGGGCTTGGAGGGGGGCATGTGGAGTTGCTGGCTTTAAATGTCCAGGCCAGCACCACTTGGGTCTGGCAGTCAGTCGTTGGTTTGGCTGCCCTTGCAACAGGCAGTGCTGGGTTTAATGTTTATTTACTTTCAGCTCCATGGGGAAGCATCCTGCTGCGAGGTGCTGGCCTGGGGTTCAAGAGAGAAAGCCAAGGCTGTATGGGGGGGTCGGTTTGGGGGGGGTGGGGATGGAGAATTCTGCCCAGAGCTATATTTCATTGGGGAAAAAACGCAACTTTGAATAAATAAAAACATCACAGAGATCACAAGGTTGCAACATGCTTTGAATTTCACACTCAGCTGTGTCCCCAGGAACAATCGGCACAGGAAGCCTGCGCAGCCCAGTGACGCAGCTGGAAGACCCTGCGCAGCCTCCTGTGGGGATTTTAAAAATTATATATATATATAAAACAAATCCAGTTATGAATGTAACGAGCTTCTCTGCCGGCACACTGGGAGAAGGCCTGTGCCTTTTGTCTTTAATTTTTCCCGTTTGTGTGTGAATGACAAAGCTGCTGTTAGGATAGGGTGTGGGGGGGGGGGGGGATGCAGACCAGAAACATACCATTTTATTTA
>JABFEA020000130.1:21444439-21455419 GCA_019775915.2 Cyphomyrus plagiostoma | reverse complement strand
CATAGAGTCATTCCTTTAAAGTGGGCAGATAGCACATTAAGAACATAACTGTTCCAGACGCCATGTTTGGATTCATGTGTATCATTCCATTTTAATTAAACATTTTAACATGTTCTCTCTGAGTCATTGGCCAAGTAATGCGTCCTTGTTTACGAAGCCGTCTGAGATTGTGTGGGAGACGCACAGGCAGATTTCTCTTAATTAAAGTTTTCACGGAAAGACAGTTCATCATAAATCACGGCTGCGACACGCAGGTTCATCTGCACTTTGCTGTATGCGGTTCACAGTCAGCTTTGGCCGTTCATCATTTCAAAACAAATTTCCATGTATACTGTAATTTTAACAAATTGATTTCTGTTCAGATATCATCTGTTTTGCCATCATCTTTTATTTGCATAGTTATTACCGTGGTATCACTTGGTTTTTTTGTGTCTTTTCTTTGCCATCTGGCTTGACACTACACAAGCTATTAAGAAACGCCAAATTTTATTGCCAACGTGTGATAACAATGCGTATTATTTTCCTGCTGTAACTCCAACTCCAAAGTTGGTGCTATTCTATCGCCCCAGGTCTCTCAGACATTGTGAGGAATTAATGAATGTAGTGTGTCATAGACAGAATATTTTCATTGCTGTTGGGCTGGGTATTTTCTATTGGTCCAAGTGAGGAATCGGTGTGTGAAGGAAGCTTGACTGGTGCCGTTAAGCTCGGGCACTGCTGGGAGCTTTGAGGGGTGTGGCTTATCTCCTAGGCCCCGCCTTTCTCTCTAGAATTTCTAATGAGTGAGATCGTGGGTGGAACCAAACCCCCAGAATTCCCCTCCCAGACGTCAACAAAAAACCCGTTCTGTGGAATGCGTGCACACGCGCAGACACCGACACGCACACACACGCAAGTCAATGGAGTCGACGGTCCTTCCTGTTTTTCAAAACTTTTCCCTCCTCCCTGAACTGGGGCTGGAGCTCGAGCTGGAAGTCATTTGAGAGTTCGCTGGCTTCCGGAGGAGAGGACTCCACGCTCCTGCCTGCCGAGCAGATGACACGGGGGGTCCTGCGACAAGCCGGGTCTTTCTTTCTTGGTTCATGCCCCGTCGTTGTTGGAGCTTGCGGCGCCTGTGAGATTAGCCCCAGGGGGCAAACTGTGGTGTGGGGGTGGGGAGTGTGTACATCCGGGTGGAGAAGGTGGGACGGCAAGGAAACCTGAGACTCCAGGCTGAGCGAAGAGCTGCTGGGGCGTGTAGGAAGACCCTCTTCCTGATGGATGAGAGGGGGGAAGCCCTTCCCAGAATACCCTAAGGGCCCCCCTCCTTCTCAGGCCTCAGAAAGCGATGGAGACGCTCAGAGAGTCTTTTCTACACTTGGCTTTTCAGATGTCTACCTACAAGAGAGCCACGCTGGATGAGGAGGACCTGACCGACTCTACGGTGGACGAGGTCTACCCCTCGACCAGCATGCAGGTAAATGCAGCTCAGGCCAGGAGTCACAGCACATTCAAGGCCACCGACCCACTCCAGCCGACTTCCTGCCGTTCTTAGAGGTGACGCTGGGGGAGGGGGGGTGGGGGGGGCAAACACGTGTTTTATTGATGCGGTGTAAACGCTCTCGGCCATCTGCTGAGTGTTACACAGCTCTTGGAATGTCGCGGCCATCGCATCATGTCACCCTCTTGTTGAGTTAGCAGGCTGACATAAGCCAGAGTCTCCGTCGTTGAGGAAGTGCTGAAGAGACAGTGCAGCTCAGATGCTTACTTTAGTGCCATAATGTAAAGGGGGCCTTTGTTCGTTGAATTCGAAGGACTGGCTCTGGGAAGCGGGGAAGCTTTCTGGGCCATCATGAGAAGAAATGCTCCGAAGGTGTTGCTGGTGTCATTAAACATGCACCTTTTTCTGGGTGGCTTCTTGATTTTGAAGAGAAAAACCTGTGAGATGAAGGAGCCCGACGCCCTGAAAACCGTTTTTCTTTCCGTCTCTCCGTTTTTTAAAGTTCCTTTACTCGAAGTTCCTCATTATCGTTAACAGGGTTTCTGTCTAATCGAGATATTTTGCCAGTAATAAATCCACACACACACACACACCCCCCCCCAGTGCTGTCTTGGTGCGTTTTGCCAGCCGATTAGAAATTCTCATGCAGCGACCTCTGTAGGTTATGATGTTACCCCCCCTAAAAGACGTGTGTTCTCATTGTGACACATACATACGCACATGTGCAAACACACACACACACACACACACACACACACACACACATGCATGTTTGCATTCATATCTTTATGGGGACTCTCCATTCATTTCCATGGGCCTAATCCCAACATTGACAACCTTAACCCCTACCCAGCCCTAACATTAACCATAAGTAATCAAATAAAATACAAGGCGCTTGGCATTTTTAATTTTTTGATCGTAGTCACAGATTCTTGTAAAATACGAGTTACAGGTATGCGCAGTCCACCGTTGAGCTGGTGTGGCATGTCCCTCATGGCCTTGCCAGTGACACTTCAGGATGCTTTTTATTACGTTCCCTAATCACATCACAATGCCCCCTATGGACGTCACAACGCCACTGTTAAACAGTACATTTGTCCTTCCCCCTGTGTTGAATACTAGAGTCTTATGTATTACTGTCCTATTGTCTGTGTTATCAAATTTCCCCTCCCCTACCTCTGTGTCTTAACGTCCCTCTGTGTTTATTGCGTTAATTGAATGAATCTTTAGCTTTTTTTATTATTCCCTTTTTCCTGTGCATGGCTGTAATGACTTGTTCTGTTTGCCCATCTTCTTGCATTCAAACTCTGGAATGTTTGATTGATCCTTCGTTTATTGTGAAAATATTCCCCCTTTGGCTTCTTTCAATTATGCGGAGGAATTTCGAAGAAGCCGCTGCGCATTATGCATTTTTGAATTTATTAACCAACCCCTCCTCCCCCGCCCCAGTTCCACACACTGTGGTTTCACACAGAGATCAGCCACAGTTCTGAGCTGGAAGCCCCCTTAAGCAGGTTCCACCCCACTGTGCAGCCCCCACCCACCGCCCCCCCATGGCTCCTTGACTGTGTTCGAGAACCGTGGCTTCTGGACTCCTGTGCCGCAACGGAGCTAATTTTAATGCGCGTTAGCCGGCCTGCGCGCGTATTAATTTAACGCTAATAACATCTGGCCACAGAAGTAGCGCGGGTGACACGGAGCTTAGCGCCGTGGTCGCCGTCCAAGATCGTGAGTATAATCCAGTTTCCCGCCGAGTCCAAGATCCCTGGCGTTGGCAAACGGTTGTAAACGGAAGCACTTGAGGAATGCGTTTGTTGCATGACGGAGTTTGGCTGAAGTGCTAAATGCACTTGTACATTGGCCTTGCAGAAGGAAATCTTCTTGACCCTGCAACATGTCTATTATTTGTGTGTAAAATATAAAATGTTTGTGTGTGTGTGTGTCTATGAAACATATAAACCAAGATATTAAAGAGACCCATAACAGATGCTTCCTAGTACAGTTGCTACTGGATATCAGCCAAAATTTGTCTTGTCACACATTTGTTATGACTGAGCAAAGTGCTCAGCCGTCCGGTCACTGTATCTCTAGCGGTCCGGATGTGTGATGGCTTTTAGCTGAAGCTATGAATGTCAGAACTCGTCTAACGTTGTTTATTCATTCCGGTGCTTTAGTTGGAAGCCGCCTTATTGTGGTGACTGTGGCGAGTGTAAAAAAGCGTGAGGGCACGAGGCGTTGGGGAAAAGAATAAAACTTCACAAACATTTAAGGGGTGTGGAGTAAGATATTCAGGTTGTTGTACCAGACATTCCAGTCCACTGACCAGGACCTCATCATCATAGACCCCCGCCACATATTCAGTGCCTCCATTTTTGTGTCGAAAAATGCAGCATTAATGATTCATCCCTTTCCTCGTATTTTTATTTTTTTTCGTCCCCTAGGTGATGATGCGGCGCAGCGGGGGCCCCCGGTGCTGGGGGGACCGGACCATCGCGGAGAGGAGGCTCTTGGGCGTGATCTGTGTGCTGACACTCGCCCTTTTCGTTTGTATCATCACCCTCAGCCTCTACTACCAGAGGGGTGAGCCAAACTAGCCTATTCTACTAACAGCGCCATTTTAGTCCAAGCGGCAACCCCCCCCCCAAAAGGAAAAGTGCTTCCCACGCATGATTTATGCCGCTAAATGTTCAAGGATCTCTACTCGCAGGGGGATGTCATAACGTTGCAGTGCTGAGCCAAAAAGAAAATGTGAGGTGGTCAACTTCTATGCGTCTCTTATTTCCTTGTTTGTAGACGGAAACTCAGACAGCTTCCTGCTATTTAACATGAATAACCCAGCGTGCCCGCATGACAGGCCCAGAATAAGCCACGCTCAAGGCACCACGATTTCTCAATTTGAACCTTGTGCAGTTCCTTTTGTGGTCAAAGTGTAGTTCATATGACATAGTCCTCAGTTTCTTTCAAACCACAATGACCTCTCACATTTTTGAGTATAGTTCTTGACACGCTTGTGGTTTGTGTTGCTAAGCTATGTGGACACTGTTAACGCCAATGTTAAGAGGTCGGTTTCCATGAGTTAAATACTTGTAGAGTTCATTCCCACTTTATGCTCAGACATAGTTGCCTCCCAGCCGCAAAATATACCTGAGGTCTTGCTTTGCGTTGTACGGGTGCGCAGGCATACATTTGCAGAGATGAAATGGCTTTAATAAATGTTTTAAAACATGAAATGCAGGCCGGCCCTCAGGTGATCCAACTCAAGTATCATCTGAGAAGCAGCTCCCCGTCAGGAGACTTGAAATCTGCACTGATTTTTAATACATTGCCCCCCCCCCCCCAAGCTGAAAGGTCACACTGACGTTGTATCTTGGCTAGGAGGACTTTTTGAGAAGGTGGCCAAAGTCCACAGCGGCCTGCTTTGTGATTTTTTAGAAATCTGGAAAGAGCATATTCCACTTTCCATCCCCGGGCAACTCGAAACTTTGCCCCCAGCTGTGACCGTGTTTCAGTGGCGTATAATTGTGCACACGGGGTAGCGGAATTCGACGTGATGAAAACCACTTCTGTCGCAATCGTAATGCTCATTCGATTATACGACCCAGCACTGCTGCTTTTGGTGTTTAGAATTTTTGTGCCACTTTACAAGAACTTTCCGAGAAATTGCCTCTCGGTAGAGACAACTCCAGTTTATATATATATATATATATGAAGTATTAATTTAATCAGTGTGACACTGAAAAACATTTTCTTTCATAACATAATGTCAGGCGACATGCAGCAGCTTTTAAATCATAGGATGAAAGAATGCAGGGCGCGAGTCACCTGCAGAACTTACTTTTACTGTCGGGTTGTCTTTTTTTTAAGAGATGCTTCATTAATTAATCCCCATGGGGTTATTTCCAACTTCCATCTTGCTCCCCATGAGACAAACATGCAGGTGAGAGGATGCTTGGGGGCCACAGCACAGGGTCAGCCTGCATGCAGCACCCCTGGAGCTGGGGGTTAAGGGCCTTGCTCAAGGGCCCACGGACATGTGACCAAGGCTGGACTCGAATCGGCGACCTTCTACTCACAGGCCCGCTGAGCCAGACACCAGCATTAAGCCACATGCTTCACTCTCCTCTGTGTCACCTGTTCTCTTTCATGACCAGGTCACCCCAATCTCTGCCTGTCTGAGGCCTGTGTGACTGTGGCCAGCACAGTGCTGGGTGCCCTGGACACCTCGGTGGATCCCTGCCAAGACTTCTACAGCTATGCCTGTGGGGGGTGGATGAAGAACAACCCCCTCCCAGACGGGAAATCTCGTTGGGGTCCTTTCAGCAGCCTTTGGGAGCGCAACATGGCCGCCATGAAGAACCTGCTGGGTACGTTCAGTGTACATACCGTCATGGCTGGTGGCTTCTCAGATGGATATCGCTTCGCTGGTAACTCTACACCCTTCAGATTTCCTTGAAGGTCTCATTCTAATTGGCTTAAATCTCCATCAGAAACCCCTCCCTTCCGTGACTAGTATCCTCATGCTATTCACACCCCTTACTGATCACCCTCAAGGCCCATCCAGAACCCCCTGTTATCGTCTTTTATTTAGCCTGCTATCAGTCGGGGGTGTTGAAGGTGACCACTTCTGAAGGTTCTTCTGTGCTCTCCAGAGAACACCAGCATGGAGGGGCTCAGTAAAGCAGAACTTAAGGCCCAGAGGTATTACCAGGCCTGCATGAGCGAGGCCAAGATCGAGGCTCTGGGCGCTCAGCCGTTACAGGGTCTCATAAATCAGGTGAGATATCGGCCCAGCCTCTGGAGAAGCCGGCTCTCATCACAGCTGTCGGTATCTCTGATGGCGAACGCTGTGGGTTTTAGACTGGCGGCTGGGCGTTGACGGGCCCCTGGGACAAGGACAACTTCCAGGAGGTTTTGCGCACAGTTTCTTCTCGCTACCGCACCTCGCCTTTCTTCACCGTGTTTGTCAGCACGGACTCCAAAAGCTCCAACAGTAACATCATCCAGGTACGGAGCTCAGCCGTGGCATACGGGCAGAATTACCACCTTCTCACATCAATTGAAAGGCATTCAAGATTTGTTCCCATGGCAACCTGGCGAGTGTCATTCACTAGTCGTAGCACCTCCTGCAGTGTTTATTGATCCAAGCCAGTTGTTACAGTCTGCAAGAATTTTCCCAATTGTCTGCCATAGTTCTTTGAGGGTCAGCATGTGATGAATAGCCCCTCCCCCAACCCTCTCTAACAGGTTGACCAATCGGGACTGGGGCTTCCTTCACGGGATTACTACCTCAACAAGACTGCCAACGAGAAGGTCTGTGGAGAGTTTTAGATGTTCGTTGGGGTTAAAGCTCTCAGAAACTTGGATGTCGTTTTAGGCATTTTTATGGTCAGTTTGGACATTTTTTGCAAAGTGGCTTTCCCAAGGGTGCTACATGCTTTAAGAATTTTTTTTTCTCCACTTTATAATCATCCCACTTAATTGCATTTCCTAACACAAATCTGGATGCTGTGTTAACCCCAGATCTCATAACTATCTAAATGAAGCCACATGGGAGAGCGATTGTCTAACGTTACTGGAGATAAATAAACCTGCCTTATCCTCCGTGACCATCTACCCCTTCCCGTTATGTGCCCATAGTACCTGAAAGCCTACCTGGACTTTTTGGTGGAGCTGGGGATTTTACTCGGTGGCTCCGAGGAAACATCGCGGACGCTGATGCAAGAGATAGTGGACTTCGAGACAACTTTGGCCAACATCACTGTGCCGCAAGAAGAGCGACGTGACGAGGAGTTAATCTACCACAAGATCCGAGCGAAAGAGCTGGTGGTGAGCGGTGAGCCGTGTGTGGTTCTGAGTGCGGCTGGCTTCACATGACCGCCCGCAGGCCTGGGAGGAAGCTGAGCGCTGCTGCAAAAATGCAGCGGATTTTTAGTTCAGACTTGTAATGAAGGAAAAACCTCACAGAGTAATCTGTGGTCCTCAAACCGGGCCATTTTCCCATGGTGCACTGCAAGGCATAGAGCGGTTTCATTACATTGACGCCTGGGTTCCAGAACCTGGTCCCGGTTTACGAGTCCCTGGGCTGTCCGGACCCGGAACTTTCAAAGTTCCTAGCCAGTTTTGTGTGTCGCTTTCACACTGCAGAACAGGAACCAGGAGCTTTATGCTAAATAAACATGGGAGATGCAAAAAGCTTGCAGGTTAAACTTCACACATAATGGCATATGAAACTAAACGGTCACACAAAAACAATGGAGGATGAATAAGTTGTTTTGTTAGTTAGTTAGTTATTTGTTAGTTACTTGGTGGATTGATTGAGATTTATATTTTGTTTATAACTCGTGAAAATGAGGCTGTCGTAGTTTAATTAACATGGAGCTGGATCCTGTCTACACACTAAGAGCAAAGAGACGGTTCCGTTACAGAGATGGTGAACTCAGGTGGAGTGAAGGAAAACAGCAGCAGTGCTTGTGACCGCTACTAAAGCTTTACTGATAAGGCGCTGGTAAGAGTCCTTAATCAAAGCAGCTGTTCAACACGCTGAAAGGTGAAGAAAAGCCATGTTCTCAGCCGCTCCCATCCACCGCCATTTGTCTTCCACAGCAGCAAGGCTGCAGTAAAGATATACAAGTTAAAATAGATGCTGTTTGTACGCAGATAAGCTGCACGACAGCAGCCGTCACACTTTGTTGCAGTGACACCTGCAGCATGCAGGGTTGAGTCTAAAGGGGAGCATGGGGTGTTGATCTATTTAAAGGTTTTAGTAATATTATTTTGCAGATTTAGAATAATATTACATATTTATAATAATTATAATATAAATATTATATAAAAATTACCAACCCCCTCCCCAAACAGCCTTGGGGTAGTAAAACTCTGAGACACTGAATTATCCAAACACCACATGCTCCTTTAAAGGCTCACATACGTATTTATTTTCTAATATAGTTAAACACACACACACTCTCACTCACATTCACTTACACACACATGAACATGCACACACCACTCCTACCTCATCCGGGAGATACAGTCCTGTCAGAACTTTTTTTATGCCTGTTATAAATGTACAATAATACAGAGCGTAAAGGCCATTTTAACTTATGGCTTAGTTTAAGATATATGTATACCTTTTTCGGTAATTTTATTTGACGTTCTATTCATTTTTGCGTTTAAGAAAATGTTTTCTTAAAATCAATAAAACAAATATGTAGATAAAGGCACATAGTTCCTATGTCAGTTATTGTATCGAGTTCAGTCATTAAAAATGTTCCTAAAAAGGAACAAAAAGTTGTTCATTTTAAGAGATCTGTCTATTTTTTCTTTTTTGAATAGTTACTATTGCTCTTTAATAAGACAAAAGTATTTTTTATCTGATTACTCGATTAATCCATGAAATAATCGATAGAATACTCGATTACTAAAATGATAGATGCAGCCCTAGACTCAAGTAAAAAATGTATTAATTGATGCATTAAATGTAAATTATGGTACAAAAATAACTCCACATGCTCAATTTATGCCCCGTTGCATCTATTTCTGCATTTCTGCTTAACTTGAGTTAGCGTTGGTGCTTGTTGTCAGGAAGCTACCCCTGTAAACTCTTCTCCAGTAGTCTGTGGTTGAACAAAAAGTTCCCAGTCTGGAGCAGGTACTAAAAAAGGCTTCTGGAACGGCCTCCTGATTTCCTGCAGTCTGAACACGACAAACGTCCCTGGTTCTGGAAAAAGGTTCTGGTTCCAGAAAAGTTCTGCTGGTGTGAAAATGACTGATGGGAAATGTATCCCATTTTTTGGGACTGCTTTAATAACTCTCCTTGTCTTCTCTACAGGCGCTGGCCCCCGCGATTGAATGGATGCCTTTTCTCAAAGAAGTATTTGCACCAGTGGAGCTAAACAACTCTGAGCCCGTCGTGGTGTATGCTAAGGAATACCTGGAGAAGGTCTCCGACCTCATCAACCACACCAACAAGAGGTAGCACAAGGAACCCCCTATTCCACAGCACATTACGTGTAGCCCCCTCTATGGTTAACTTGTCTAACTGGCAGCACATGGGCACTACTGCAGTTTAGCATTGGATATAATACCGGTACCAAAGTAATACCACCGCGATATCTCTGAAGGGAGTCCAATGATTACCTGATCGGGCTGTACTACCCAAAAGAATAGTGCATCGGTAATGAACTCCACACCTTTTTTGTATTACCCTAAATGGGCCTCAGATGCTTGTAAATCTGATGGGTTTGCTCTGGATATGCAAGGTCTAATGCATGATTATAGTTCCCTACTGATCACCATCCTCATGCTGTCCTGGAAGTAATGAAAATTAGGGAAGAAGTACATGAATAATATTCTTAAAATTTGCTGTTTGGCAGAGTATTGCATAATATTTGTTTGAACCACATGACTCCACTGGCTACTCATTGACACAGAGGCTGAACTCGGGGACTCAAGCCCTGGCTCAGCACCTGCTCCTTTCCCACGTTTCCCCGGTGGGTTTCCTGTGGGATCTCGGATTTCCTCCTGGCGTCCAAAGACACGCAGTTCAGGAAAACCGGTGCCTCTGAATTGCCCCAGAGCATGACTGCGTGAGAATACCCCCCCCACACACCCCCCACCCAGCCAGACCCGTATCCTGGACCTTTCGTGGCCATATGTAAGCTCAATGAATGAAATGCGACTTCCGTCCCGGAGACTTCCCCTCTGACCTCGGTGGCGGACGCAGGATGTGCTCATGAGCTTTACTCCTGGTTACTGGCTCTGCCAGTGACGCTGGACTCGCTTCCTTATGTCAGGCAGCATGAGGAGTAATGGGGCTTCTCCCTCTGACGTCCTTCAGTCAAGTGGATCCCACTGTGAATGACATCATCCTACACAAGCATTTTGTTGCAGGAATCTTACCAAGTCTTGCCTAACCTGCACGCAACTCTGTCCAAGCATCCAAACCCGTTCATGTACAGAAAGGGTGTGTCCCACCCATGCATTAAGAGTAAGGTGTGCTTCATGAACCTTGTGATTCAGGCCAACCTGGTGCAAAATGTCTAGTCATTATCTCCATTCCTGATCCTTGAAACACAGGCACATCTACTGAATTCCTCCGGTGAAAAAGCTGACCGGTTATCGCTGTACATGTTATACTGTCTAAGACTACCTGCTTTGCATGTAGACAAATATCGTGGAATATCGTGACTAGCATAGTAATGTTGGCTGCTCTACAACACGGTATCGGTCCTCTCCGCAGCCTCCTCAACAACTACATGATAATGAAGGTGGTGAGAAAGATGGTCTCCATCCTGGACCAGAGGTTCCAAGATGCTGAGCAGCGTTTCTTTGAAGTTATGTACGGAACCAAGAAGGTGAGCAACGGTTGATCAGGGAGCTTCTGGGGATGGAGATCAGACACCAATGAATGGTCTGTGAGTGATGGGGGGGGGGGGGGGGGGGGGGGGGGGGGGGGGGGGGGGGGGGGGGGGGGGGGGGCGGGGGGGGGGGCGGGGGGG
>JABFEA020000130.1:21400437-21410606 GCA_019775915.2 Cyphomyrus plagiostoma | reverse complement strand
GTGAGTGAGTGAGTGAGTGAGTGAGTGAGTGAGTGAGTGAGTGAGTGAGTGAGTGAGTGAGTGAGTGAGTGAGTGTGAGTGAGTGAGTGTGAGTGAGTGTGTGTGTGTGTGTGTGTGTGTGGGGGGGGGGGAGGGGGGGTTGTAGTAGCAGCAGCAGCAGCCCTGGTTTCTGGGGACAGTTCAGATTCCGCAACCAACATCGATGTGTGTACATCTACCTGAATAAATTAACACCTGTTAGTCACAGATGGACATTGTCACTGGAGGCAAGGAGGGGTCGAACGGCCCATGTGTGACGTTGGTGCTTTAGTGAGCCCCCGCCCCTCTCTGTGTAACTGTTCTCCCAGATTCGTATCCGGGATCCCAACCAAGGGGGCAAGGACGTCACAGAGGAGATCTTGTCCGGAGGAGCCGGAAGCCGGAATCCGACGCCCCCTGTTGGACGACCCTCCTCCACCCCAACCTTGCCCCAGGTGAGCTCTGCCCCACCTGTCCACCTGTTATTGGCTTAACCACGCCCACCATTGTCAACCCCACCCTCCAGCAGAATGTACCCATCTATGAAAGCGTTCCAGTCATCTTGGGGTTATGCTATATACAAAGTGCCTGTGATGATTAAGAATGATGTCATTCTGACGCGCGTGAAAACTCTACTTGTGTCACTGGATTATTGGTGATTATAACACCAACTTGATCACTGTTGCTTTTGTGTGTCTGGCCTGTATTTATTGGGGCGTCATTCAGTGACATAATAGGGTCATGTGGGTCAGGTCTGGGAGAGGGGTTGGAACACTGGCTTCCTGTCGAAGGGGGACAGGAACTTCAGACCATTAGCAAAACAAATGTTGAACCTTCTGAGGTGAACTTCGCAGCTTTCGCCTGAGAGTAGACCTGTTTAGGGTGCCGCTCTCTGGTTAGCAGTCTCTCAATGCAGACTAGGCTCCGAGATTAACAGCTTAACGTGGGGGTTGGCCGTCGATGATGCTCTCTGTTCGTGCCTTTTGACTTCACCAGCCTCAGTTCCAGAGATGGGAAAATCCAGCTCCAGAAAGTACAAAACCAGACCAAGATCATCCAAGCAGTTGAGTCAACTGGTTGGTTGAAACAAAACCATGGTCTGGATTTATACTTTCGGGAGCTGGACTCTCCAGCTCTGCTCGGCTCTGCAGAAAGGCCTTTCTCTGCTCTGACTCTTCCTCAGTGTCTTCTCCTTTGATGTTAACACTATTTGTTTCCCCTTCTTTTTGTCCCCTTGTTTTTCTTTAATCCATCTTCCGTTGCGTGCCCTGACCACTTGCATGTCTCATTACTCTACCTTTCTCATTTATTTCCTTCTGTTCTTTTCCCCATTTCTCCTTTGTTGCCATGGCCTTGTCCTCTTCCCTCCTCTTCCCCGTTTACGCACTCACCGCTGTGTGTGTGGGTGGGTGGGGTGGGGGGGCTCCCTGTCCATCTTCCGCTTTGCTAGTTCTTGTGTCCGCACCCTCATTATCCTCACATTTTCTACCTCAAATCCCAGCAGCTGGGCAGCCAACTCTCCGAGCACGGCCCCCTGGTGTACAGCCCCCCGCACCCGCCTGTGCCCGCCGAC
Source organism: Cyphomyrus plagiostoma (assembly GCA_019775915.2). Taxonomy (NCBI): domain Eukaryota; kingdom Metazoa; phylum Chordata; class Actinopteri; order Osteoglossiformes; family Mormyridae; genus Cyphomyrus; species Cyphomyrus plagiostoma. The sequence goes on along the minus strand of JABFEA020000130.1, from coordinate 21,409,015 downwards.
ACCAAGCCTCCGCCAGGTCCGGTATCCCAGCATCCTCTGCCACGCAGCCACCCTGCTCTTGTGGTATTCTCCTGAATATTTCAGGCAAAGAATCTGCCTGTTGATGGAAAAGTTTAAAAAATAATAATAATAAAAAGTAGGGTAGGAGGGAAGATTTCAGCGAATCAGCTGCCAAAGACTGAGTTTTATGCCTTCAAGCAGGATGTAATGACTGGGGTGTTCCAGTAGGACATTCTGCATGTACCTTTTTCACTAGCTGGTCTCTCTTCTCTGCTCCCATTTTGCAGATCAGAAGCCGGAATCGGAGTCCTTCACACCCAAGTCTTCGTCCCCTGGCCTCCGACTTTCCGACTCCCCCAGCGAGAGGAGAGGCAGAGCTGTCCCTACGCCACTAACCCTTCCACTGGAGAAAGCGGAACTTGCTGCCGCCCTGGGTCCTGGAGGGGCCCCCGCCCCTGTAGCAGGCTCTATTGAGCCCCATAGCCCCCAAAGGGAGGAGACACAAATGACTGCACCACCTGCCGCCCCATCTCAGGATGGGGTCCAGGAGCCACCTATCACTACGGCCCCTCCTTCCAAGGCAATGAACGGGCACTCTGACCAGGAGGCGGTCGGCACACCCCCCGATGAGGTCCCGCCCCCAGTGTGTTCCACGGGAGCCAGCATGGACACTCAGGGACTCTCAGCTCTGGAGATGAAGGCCAAAACCCCCCCGATGGCTCCAGGCCCCACCTCCCCCGCCCCAAATGTCCCCTCCCTTCCTACCACTGCTGCTGTGTCTACAGTTGCTGCTAGCCCTGTACCTGCTGCCAGCCCGCCATCCCCCACTCAAGCTGGCGACGAGGCTGGGGACATCAGGAGAACTTCCCTGAGGGCAGAAACTCAGGAGCACCCCCACAAGGCTGGGGGAGAAGTAGCAGAGAGCTCTGAGGAAACGGTGGAGTTGCAGCGGCAAGCCAACTCCAGAATGCTCCTCAGTACAGGTAAGTCGTCGTGAGCAGGTTACGGGTAGCACACGTTACTCCTCAGTACAGGTAAGTCGTCGTGAGCAGGTTACGGGTAGCACACGTTACTCCTCAGTACAGGTAAGTCGTCGAGTTTGTTTTGATCCCAGATATCTAATCAACAAAGTCTTGGCTACATGAAGATGACAAAATGGTGTAGTTGCAGCGTTCTGTTGGATAAATAAATAAGGAAAACCGACCACATGTCACTATTTCTGGCTCCTTTCATTGAATCATTGAAAACGTAGCAACTTTCATATGTATGAATGAGCCGTTGACACCTGGCCACACCCCCCCCCCGTTATGGCGCTGACAGGGATGTTTCTGGATCGCATTTCACAGTTGCATTGTTCATTAAATTACCATACGAAGGCGATTTCTATACGCGGCTATTTAGAATGTGAATAGCGATCTTTGGGCGAGAGCAGTACTACACGCCCCCGATGCAGGTAAAACAAAGTAAGGTGACACGGTTTACTTTTTTGCCGATTTAACCTAATTTTAAAAACTTTAATAGTTCCGACAATGGACGTTTCAAAAAGAAGGCAGATTACGGATTTGGTCAGTGATTTTTCCATGTTTCTATAACAGGATTTCAGCGAGTTATGAGCTGAAATATAGACGGTTAAGATAAGCGGCATCGCCGATGACCCCGGAGGGTTGATATAGCATCGCTGCAGTTCACTGGTCGTTTGTTTTTTCTTTGGCAGCTCAAACTGCTTCAGCTGCACCAAAGACGTGGAACAAACCAAATGATGGAGAGTCTCCAGAGAGCCTGAGGCGGGAGGTAGGGCTGCAGGAGAAGGGCACGTGGGGCGGCGTCGGGGGGAAGGGTTACTGTAACCCGTCATTGTCGTTTAGCCTCTCGTTTAACTCCCTCCTTTCTAGGAGGAGTCCACGGAGGGGTCTGGCATGGACGAGGCCTCGCCCCAGGGCCTGGAGCTCCGAAGCCAGTCGCCAGCGGACGCCACAGAACCGCTTCCCACTGCGGAGGAGAACGGCGAGGCGGATCTCGTAGGGAACGGGGCAGCCCCTGGCCCTGAGATGGACGTCAGCGATGGAGGGGCCGAGCCCGGGGAGGGACGATGCAGAGCCCCCCCACCTTACATCTTCCAGGGAGGTGGGAGTCTCCTCCTTCACTTGCAGAAGCCACATTCAGACCAATGTGATGGGCAGAGCTGCTCATTTATATATAATACGGTTCAGCCAAGTGCAGCTATGTAGCCCTACATACCATCTGGAAGGACCTGCTTTTGGCTCTTGGGAGTTTCACGTACACAAAAATGTTCTGAGAGTAGAATGAAATATGATTGGTCCACAGAGAGAACCATTCAGATTGTAGAAGAGGTGTGTCTAAGCAAATAGAGGAGGCCGGGCCAACCAACCAGATGTCTTGGTCTCGCCTCCTCCAGTTGCTTTTCTCGTTCTGCCCTCAGAACATATCTGTGCAAGTACAACTCCCGCCAGCTCACTTTTGCCTCCTGAGCCATTTTAAGCATGTTTGGACAGCGTCATACTGAGGTGTTGTATTGCGTGTTTTGCCTCCCTGTTAGCTTTGACCAGCGTCATCATTACCCTGTCACCTCTCTCATTGACGAGGTGTTTTCAGCCACAGAAGTGCCACTGAACTCCTTCTTTTTTTCACACCATTGACTGTGAACTCTAAAGTCTGTAGTGTGAGAAAATCCCAGGAACGCGGCTGTTTCTGAGATGCGGGAATCTCCGTGCCCACATACTAACATTCACGTCATATTTAACATCACTTGATGACGCATCTTAGCTGCTCTAATGCTCAGCCACACGGTAACTGGACCTCTGGACCTTATCTGCATGCTGTGTCTTCAGCTGCAGCCGTCTGATTTGCCAATACTAAACAGCCGTTTGTAGTATACTATCCAGTGAGTATAAGTATACTATCCAGTGAGTATAGAATCACCTCAGCCGGGCTCACACCTGACCATTCGGCAAACAAATTTGTAACTCGTGGTTTAGGATACGTTTGTTAGCTGATGAGCAGATATCAGAGACACTGTCAGAGGCAGATTCGGTCACTGACCTAGCGTAATTCCCTGGCTGTGACTCTTCCCCCCCCCCACAGAGCCATTGGAACCGGGTGGGAAGAGGCAGTATGACCGTGACTTCCTGCTTGGTTTCCAGTTCACCCCAGCCTGCATACAGAAGCCAGACGGCCTTCCCCCGATCAGCGACGTGGTGCTGGATAAGGTAGGCGACTGACCCGCCCCCCCCTTCCCCCGGGGGTGGCTGCTGTCAGACTCTGTTCAGGTTACTTTCGGAGCTCTGTGGTTGAACGGTGCTGCTGAGCGGGGTTGGCTGGGACAGTAAATGAGGCCTGGTCATGAAATGAAGCGTGACGGTGGGAGTGAGCTACCTGGGACGGGTCTTCATAGTGATTCAGCATTACACCCTGCAGGAGGACTTGTGTATTGACCCCGAGGCTCCTGATTATGGCTTCCCCTGGTCCTCGACCTCATATGTGGGCTGGCCTGGGCCTGTCGTCCTATAAGCTGCTAATCTGTTTCTGGGAAACTCCCACTCGGTGCATCGAGCGACCGGGGAAATCTGTAACCCTGCAGCGGCTGGCCGGCCGGGTCTCAGCTGTAAGATCACAAAGCAGAGATGTCCGTACAGAAACATACGGGTCCATGTGGTTCTGGTCTGGTGTCTGGACCTTTCCCCTTGGTGATGTCATAAACAAGAGTGTAGCAGGCGGTTGGATTCTGCCTCAGTCTCCTGCTAAGGAGTCAGGTTGCATAAGGCGTGTTGGTTTTGGCACTTACTGTTTCTGTGGGTCTCTGGTATCTTTCTGAAGTCCAAAAACACACGTTTAGCTAAATCGGTCAATCATAATAGTGTGTGATTGCACTGCCATCCTATCCAGGGTCTGCCCTCTCTCCTGAGCTCTGTCTCCCCCGATCAGCCCCTGGGACAACGTCACCCTTTAGTAAATGATTTGAAAATGGATGGAAGTCCAACATAAAGTTTTTACTGTCAGAAATCTGTCTGTATGCTGACTGTTGTGTGTCCCTCTCTCCTTTTCTCCCTCAATTTCTCTACCCCCCCGGGAAGATTAACCAAAATAAGCAGCTGGCTCGCACCGTTGACCCGCGCACGATCTCCTGGGGCCCTGACTTCACGCCCGCCTTTGCCGACTTCGGGCGCCCAGCGTCAGGTGGCCGCGGGTCTCCGGTGAGTCTCCACACGTGCTGGCGGTACGGCGAGCAGAGCTGGGCCACTGAGCTTTATGACTGCTTCCTTGCCCCCTGCCCCCCACCCACCCACCAGCTGCTGAATGTGGGCACCAGGAGACCCCAGCCGCGAAAGATCATCATGAACGTGTCGGTGAACGACGACGTGCAGCTGAGGAAGGCGGAGAAGGCCTGGAAGCCCGGCATTAAGCAGGAGGCGCTGGCCGATGACCCAGATACACAGCGCACACAGGTGACCTTTGACCCCTTTGGTTTTGCCCTCATGCCTATCTATGCTTGTTATAAATGCAGACACTCCCCAGGTTACAATGGTCCATTTTATGATTTTTCGACTGTACTACGGGTAAACCTTTTTCACTTTTAGTGCATTACTCAGTAAATTATATGAGATATTCAACACATTATTATAAAATTGGCTTTGTGTTAAATATGCCCAGCTGTAGGGTAATGTAAGAGTTTGAAGAATATTTAAGGCAGGCTAGGCTAGGCTATGCTGTTTGTTAGGTTAGGTGCAAGTGTATTTTCACCTTACGATAGGTTTATCGGAACGTAACCCCATCATAACCTAGGGGTTAAAGCTGACTTTCATATTCTGTTTCCTCATTTTTATCCATATGCCTCCAGTTGGCAAGATGTTCCTCTGACAGAGGCAAGGCCAATGTCATTTCCATGTATTCCTCACTCCTTTCCACTTTCTGCAGTTGCTTTGATTGGAAATGGGCCCTACTTGACCCGCGCCTTTTCTGTTTGTTGGAAACCCCCGCCAGATGGTTCTGGGACGCGGTTTTTGAACCCGGGGCCGTGCCGCCGCCGTCTCCCTTTTCCGCAGGAGCTCTTCCGCAAGGTGCGCAGCATCCTGAACAAGTTGACGCCCCAGATGTTCAACCAGCTGATGAAGCAGGTGACGGACCTCACCATCGACACGGAGGAGCGGCTCAAGGGCGTCATCGACCTGGTCTTCGAGAAGGCCATCGATGAACCCAGCTTCTCCGTGGCCTACAGCAACATGTGTCGCTGCCTTGCCACGGTATGGACAGAGTTTCGCAGAAAACTGCAATTAATTTTCCCCTCGGACCTTGATAACTGGGTGTCTTCGCTAGTGAGGATTGACCGTGACTAAGTGGGTTTGTGATTTGATCCACTACAGGTGAACAGAAGCATAATTTGCACCCAGGGTTTTGTCTGGATTGCTCTACAATTATTTACTAGTGATGGGAGTCTTATTGTGCATTCCATTTGCCTTGGGATCTGATTTTCGGATTCCGATATTACGTCACATCCACTAAAAACTCAGGAAAACCGAGTCGAATACGTTCCATTTGCCACAGAAGTAGCAATACCATGGACCCATATGAAAGATTTTTTGCTTAGCCGGACAACTTGTCGGATTTAAGGTACCTCAGTTTAAATGGCCTTTATCTTAGTTCACTTACAATTAGCCCGAACTACCTTAAATCCGACAAATAATCCAGCTAATCATGAAATCCAATTCTAGACCGGTTAATTGGTAGTCATTGTTAGAAATATCACCGGATAACACATTACGCGTGGTGCTTCACGTATAAAACTCCATAAGCAACATGTCCATAGATAAGTTGGACGGTATAGTGTGTGCGACCGATTCAATGAGCCACAAATGAGAAGTAGTGCTTAAACAGTATAAAACTACAACTTTCCCTTCTGTTGATAAAGGGTGCAGCCATCTTGGATTCTGAACTCGAGATCCTCTGTGCTGTCCGAGATATTTCTCTGATCTCCGAGAAACAGGAGCGCGCATGTCGTCACTTCTGGCTTCGAAACTCGAAATCTGACTCTGAATCCGAGCTCCGAGGGCAAATGGAATGCAGAATAAGTTGGCATTTCTTTCCAGCTGTCAATCAAACCACTTTCTGCTGGTTTTAGGTTCTCAGGCAATGATTCACAGCATACAATAATCCCAGCTAAACAGTCCAGCTATCTACATATGTAATGCGTATCTTGTGGGGGGGGGGGGCAGCTCTTCAACTACATGTGTCTTTGATCTCTGCTCCTACCTTTCCCACCCCCCTTTTCGGACGGACAGCTGAAGGTGCCGATGGCAGACAAGCCCAGCGCCACGGTGAACTTCCGCAAACTTCTGCTGAACCGGTGCCAGAAAGAGTTTGAGAGAGACAAGGTGGACGACGTTGTGTTCGAGAGGAAGCAGAAGGAGCTAGATTCAGCCACCTCGGTAACTGGGGCCGTCCCATATTTATGATGTGATGTGAGGGAGCACAGATTCACCTTTTAGAATTAACTTGGCTCTCTCTTCCATAACATCAACATTACACATGTACATTCAAGATCTCTCTACCGGTGATTTGATCAGCTTGATGCATCTTTTGCGCTCATTGGAGTTTTGCACAACAATGTTCTGAGGGCAGAAGGAAACTTGATTGGTTCACAGGGACAACTGATCAGATTTTAGAGGAGGTGGGTCCCAGCATCTAGAGGAGGCAGGACCAACCAATCGGATGCCTTTGTCCTGTCTCCTCAACTTCTCCTATAGTCTGATTGGTTCACTCTCTGAACCTGTCATTTTTTCTTCTGCCCTCAGAACATTTTTTTGTAAGTAAAACTCTCACAAACATCTTTTGCTGCTGGTCCAAACTTACTAACAAGCACTCGTAGGTGACGTAAACCTACTTTCCGGGACAGTACCTGCATTGGCCCCAGCAGTTGTTGCAAACAAACAAACTCGTACCCCCCCCCCCCCCTCACCTCACAGGCCAGTGAGCGGGAACGGCTCCAGGAGGAGCTGGAGGAGGCCAAGGACAAGGCACGGCGACGTTCCATAGGGAACATCAAGTTCATCGGGGAGCTCTTCAAGCTGAAGATGCTGACGGAGGCCATCATGCACGACTGCGTGGTCAAGCTCCTGAAGAACCACGACGAGGAGTCGCTGGAGTGCCTCTGCCGGCTGCTCACCACCATCGGCAGGGACCTGGACTTCGAGAAGGCCAAGGTGAGTTCTTGCTAGAGAGGCCATGGGAAAGGGTGAAGGGGAAGACCTGCCAGGGGGCAGCACTCCTCCGGATGTTATCTGGCGTCCCCGGACTTAGCCCAAGCAGTCTGTTTATACCTGTAATCAACTTCCTGCTCCAACTGTCCCAGACTGGAATTTATAGAGAGAGTATGTGTATCACCCACAGAGAGGACAGCATGTACTGTGGGGGGGGGCAACATGCCATGGCCCCCTTAGGTCAGAACACATCAAAGCAAGTCCACAGAAACTCAGTCTGGTAAACAGCACTGAGGAAAAGTTGCTAATACGCAGCAGATGGGCGATGGGCTACAGGTCTGAGCATAATGCAGCAGCAGCATCGCAGGCCAAGATGGTCATCAAAAGCTGGAGAAGGTATCTGCACGAAAGAGGTTTTTTGTTAAAATCATCTCTGTATTTTAGAAATTTGAGGGGTTTTTGCAATGAGGTAACAATGAATGGAAAAGAGTTCTTAATGCATTTGTGATTTTTGTATTTTTGTTAAGGTTGGCAGTTTAAAGGAACAGCAGTCTGAGGATAAGAAGTCTGTATTCATTTTTCAGAATACAGATTAGTGCTGTTGGGTGTTTTCTGGGTGATCTAAAACAGCGTCGGACAGACGGAGGTTGTGTCTGGGGGGCAGGAGGAGCAGGGAGGGCGGGGGGGCAGAGCATGAAAGGAGGGCAATCGGCTGACTTAGCTGCCCTCTGCAAGCTGTTGGCTTCCATTTTTTCTCCTCCCCCTCATTTTATTTCTTGAGCTCCTGATGGACCTGTTTATGCACTTAGGTCTGCGGCACCCAGTTTTATTCCCAGTTTCAGGCTCCCTTCAACGCAATGTGGGGGGGCTGTTTGGTCACACTTCTTGTTTTCCTAGTCTTTGATGAGGAACATCATTTTTTGTAACTACATGTTCCTCTTACTTGCTTGCAAGCCAACATCTTTTATATCCACCCCCAACACACCTTTCCATGGTAACTGACTTACTGCATGCACAGTGGGGAGGGCAGTGGGATGACATAAGCTATGTAAATGGAGCAGGCAAACAGAGGGTGGTTGGGCTCCTTCCCAGCGTACACAGTGCGGCTTCCTTAAGCTCTGATGATTGGTAGCCATACACACATCAGTGCTCTCCACCTGCTTTGTCCAATCAGACAATTTCCCTGGGTTTACCCCCACAGCTAAGGGAATTCCTGTGTGCAGTCCGGGTGCGTGTTCACACTCGGGGCTTTCCTGTGTGCAGTCCGGGTGCGTGTTCACACTCGGGGCTTTCCTGTGTGCAGTCCGGGTGCGTGTTCACACTCGGGGCTTTCCTGTGTGCAGTCCGGGTGCGTGTTCACACTCGGG
>JABFEA020000130.1:21350371-21394195 GCA_019775915.2 Cyphomyrus plagiostoma | reverse complement strand
TTACATTAAACAAAATACCCCATCATTTTGATTACAATATGAACGTGAGTGGAGAGGCGTACAACAGTAAGGGTTATGGTTCCTGGTATATTACCCAAGTTGTTCTCTGAGGGTTCACATATTCTCACTAATGTAGTGCAAAAATGTGATAACTAAAATGTTTCCCAATTAACAATGTAATTAATTACAGCTGATAAGAATTTATGATGTAAACACAAAACTAACACGCAGCATTGAAATAACATTTGAGACAGAGTCAGAACTCAAGAACGAATGAACATTACATCTGCGATCTTCGTGTTCGCTTACAAAGATCTGACTCTCCAAACCATTCCCACAGTACCAGTGGTATTTCAATACAAGCAACAAAAAAAAAATCTACAACCCTTTAATAAAAAACCACAGATAGGAATACATTTAAAAAAAATATACTTTTTTGTGGGGTCCAATGCTTTTGGTGTGACCCCCACTCGTTTTCCCATGCCACTTTTACCCCCCCCCCCCCCCCCCCCCCGCCTCTCTACACCCTCTCCTATCTCACTTCTGCACTCTTTTCCTCCTTTCCACATTCTTTTTAACCCTCTTTTCTTCTCTACCGTCTCCTCCCCTCCATCCCTCAGGTTTGCAGAGACGCTGGAGCTGGCCGACGACATGGCCATCGACATTCCCCACGTCTGGCTGTACCTAGCCCAGCTGCTGACTCCCGTCCTACAAGACGGTGGCCTCTCTATGAGGCAGCTCTTTAGGTAAGCTCCGCCTCATGTGCCCCCCGATCCCCACACCTGCCACAGTGGGTCAGAAACTGTGGTGGGCTGCAGTGCCACTGAACAGGGGTAGCCAGGCCAGCAGCAGCGGGTGGGGGATTCGGGAGACAGCATTGAGTGGAGTGAGTCTGCCTGGGCAGCTATGGGAGTTTCAGCATTGAGTCCTTCTTACAGTCACATTCTTGGTATTGGTTTTGTCACAGAAACAGATTTTCAATGTGAGCTGCAGAATAACATGAAGATAATAATACTATGACACAACTTTACTCCTAAACTGGAGTATTTTTGCCAGCTAGTTAAGAAAATGGTTTTCATACTTTTGTCCTTGAATTTGTCTGACGTATACCTTAAGACAGCTTGCAGTACACCACTCTGTCTCAGAACAAAAAGCACAAAGAAACTTAAAAGTGAACCTTGATGCTGTTCTTTTTCATGCCAATTTCTGTTTGTCTCACTTTTTATTTTGATACTTTGTGTTTTTTGTTAAAAGTGATTCCACTCGGGTGAAAACACAAAGGACAAAAGAACTCAGCTGGCTGGCTAACACATCAAATGTTAAGTGTATTCTTGTTTTTCCCCTGTGTGTCTGCAGTGAATTAAGCAAATTTCTTCTTCCTGTGGGAAGAGCAGGGATATTATTTTCTGAAATACTGCACCTACTATGCAAACAAATGGTGAGTTATTCTTCTCAGAATGTCTTTTAGGCTCTTCTGGCAGATCTGGTTTTACTTGCACCAAAATGTTCTGTGGGCAGAAGGAAAAAAATTTGGTTCAGAGAGATTACCAATCAGATTGTACAAGCAGTGGGTCCAAGCAACTACAGGAGGTGAGACCAACCAATCAGATGTCTTGGTCCTGCCTCTTCAAGTTGCTTGGACCCACCACCTCTAGAATCTGATTGGTTATCTCTCGGAGCCAATCATTTTTCCTTCTGCCCTCATAATATGTTTGTGTTAGTATAACTCCCATGAGCTTAGAGCAGTTGCCTATTTATTTCTGCTATATGTCACTTTTTAAGAACCAAGGCTTTTTTCATTATATAAATTCATCAAGATTACCACTTCAAGATGTCCACTTCAAGATTAATTTAAGTTGTTTAGGAAACCGAAATATGTCAAACACCTGCTAATAAGGGGGACTTTGGCAATAATTATTGATTTAACTATTAATGATGGCTGAAAATAACTATGGCTGCTGAGCAGGACTGCAGTAAAATACCAGGAAGTGGTACTCACAACTCTTTTGGTTGGTTGTGACTGGTTAAAGTGGCAAGGTCTGGTTTGTTCTGAAGCCAAACCCTGGGTGTGCGGGACTCTTGGGGAATCCTCTTTTGTATCACAGAGCCATAGAAAAGTCGCGGCCTTATGGGGGGAGTCTGGCTTGAATTGGAGTGATTTCCTGCCGGAGGGAGAGGATGTGCAGGCCTTCATCTCTAAACAGGTGAGGCAGAGCCCAAGAGGCTTCCCCGCCACCCCCACCTCAGCCCACCTCACCCCAGGGTTGCAGCAATATACCTTTGAACAACTTGTGCTCCCACAGAAACTGGAATTCACCACTCCAGGCTTTTTGAATCCAGCCACCACCCTCTCCAAGAGAGCCCTCTCCCCAGAAGAGATCAGTGAGTACCTGGAGAAGCTCCTCTTGGAGGATGGGGCAAGTGATGAGCAGATCTTTGACTGGGTTGAGGTATGGAAACCAGTGCTCTAGACAGTATTGTAAAGCAGTGTTTCCCAGTCCAGTTCTTGGGAACCCACAGAGAGTCCACGTTTTCAGGAGTTGGGAGAGAGCAAAAATGTGGACTGGCCTCAAGGACCTGATTGGAAAACACTGCTGTGAACCATTAAACTTTAAAAATGTGAACTGCCTTCATTTTCTAAATCAACTTGGCACGCAGCTAGGAAATACGGAGTAATTGTTGACAGTGGTTAGTTAATTTATAACTTTATAAACATTTAGCAGGTACTTCAGGGTGCTGCCACGCAGATACGTCTGCTGTTTTCCATTATAATGCAGTCATTATTGACTTTCTGCATTTGTTACGACATTGTAGGCTAATATGGATGAATCTGAGATGAGTTCATCTCCTTTCCTGAGAGCATTAATGACTGCAGTGTGCAAGGCCGCTGTGAGAGGTAAGAGTGGCGCTGGTTTGGACCAGTGTGTTAGGTTGAGTGTTTAATTGATGCGGACCAGAACATTTTGGGATGCTATAAGGCCTGACACCTTTCAACTCTGTTAATATCTCATATTATTGTAATTTAACTGCAAGGAAAAATTATGGTTGATTGGTGCAGCCTCCATGAAATATTTCCTCAGCACAGGTCTGTGTTTACATGAGGTCACATTAAGGTATGAAAGCTTTTTAATGATGCAGCTCAGGAAAAAATTGAGACCACTCCATATTTTTTTTAATTTGCATTTTTAAATCTTGGTTTTATCCTGGTTCTGCTGGCAGAAGTCTACACTGAGCAGCAGGTTGCTTCCAGGCTCAAAATTTCTAAGAGAGCAGTACACAAGAACTAGGTGAAACAGCAGCACTGGGAACGACCAGAAACCAGCCAGGCAGAGGGCAGAAGTGACATTCTAATGCCAGAGATGACTGTCAACTTATCCCGCAGTTTCTTGTGAATCGTAGGATGACATAAAGTGACCTTCTAAAGGAATGGGGAACATTAAGTGCAGGTGTGAAGTGCACTGCTAGGACAGTTCATATCAGGCTCCTAGAAGCAGAACTGAAGTCCCATAAAGCAAGGAAGAAGCCCTCCAATAATGAGAAACAGGGATGAGCCTGGCTGGAGGTTGTTTAAAATAAAACATCTTTTACACATTTGCATACAAATAAATTGAGAAATGAGTGAAAAAAAAATAGTGCTACGGTCTCTTAATTTTTTTCCAGAACTGTATAGCGCAAGTGAAGCTGGGCATGAAATAACAAACATCCATGCAAGGTTTGTAAAGGTGGGCAGATTCTAGCTAACAAGCTCTCTCTCTCCATACCTAGGCGAGAGCACTTCCTGTAGGGTTGATACTTCCATAATCCAGAGGAGATTGCCAGTATTACTCAAGTACCTTAACTCAGACACTGAGCGACAGCTGCAAGCACTTTATGCTCTCCAGGCATTAATGGTTTCCCTCGATCAGCCTCCCAGTGAGTAGCCTTTCTCCACGTGCCATAATGCTGAAAGCACCTACATGCAAAGATCCCTGTAGTGAAATATCTGCTACTTCAGGGGCCTGTTAGAAATTTCTGGAAACTAATTGTGTTTTCCAGTATTAATCGTGTTGGTCACATTAACTGCTTTGTAAAATACCCTCGTGTTCCCCTTCTGCCCCCAGACTTGCTGCGCATGTTCTTCGACTGCCTGTATGACGAGGACGTGATCTCGGAGGACGCCTTCTACAAATGGGAGGCGAGCAAGGACCCCGCAGAGCAGAGGGGCAAGGGAGTGGCCCTAAAGTCCGTCACGGCTTTCTTCACCTGGCTGAGAGAGGCCGAGGAGGAGTCTGAAGACAATTGACGAGGGGGAGGGGCCGGTTGGGGGGGGAGCAGCCTCGCCAGCGTCCCGCGCAGCACGGCCTTTTATTATAATTTAATTTTTTTCCTCAGAACAATATTTGCCTCGTGGAAACGAAGCAATACCAAACTGGAAAGCATAGCTTTGGATGAATATTAATATTAAAGTTCTGGTTCTGGATTGTGCAGTTCCAGTTCCAGAGTGGTGGTCGGGGCTCGTGCTGAGTATGTATATTAGGATTTTTTTGTTTTGTTTTGTTTTAAATTTTAACTCTTTGTTTTGTTATTTTTTAAGAAAGGACTTAACAATGCAATTACTTTGCAAGAGTTCTCACAGGTTTTGAAATGTTTAATTTATTATTTTTTTAAGAATTGCAAATACTAAAGTTTATTTAACTTTTGCAGGTGCTCTTAAGGAGAACATCAGCGATAACAGAAATAATATTAACAATTGTGAAGCGAAAATCCTCCCTGAATCCCACGTGCTTGATTGAAATACAGGGTAAAATTAAAATTTATTTTTTTGGAGGATAAGGGGAGAAATGACAGGGACTGAGGGAGAAAGGTCAGGGATTAAAGGTTATTAAATAACCACAAGGACTGCTCCCTCCGTTTTCGCTTGCTCTATAGCAAATGTGTATATACTCCTCAAAAAAGCACATATGTGCATTATGGAGACGCCGCAGTTGACAAAAACAGTTCAGAGAACGAGGAAGGACACGCAAAAACAATTAACGAAATAGGCGCAAAGTTCAACAACACAAAGGCTCCTGAACGTGAATGCTTGTCATAATACAGACTTGTAGAGCAAATTTAAAGCTTGTAAATACATTAAAGACAAAATGTTATTTAAAAAAAGAAAAATGCGAGTGTATTGGTGTGTGTTTCTCGTGTGTTATTTTATAGCAGGTATTTTCTTGGTTCTAAATTTGCCACCCATAAAATTATTTTTTTGCCGACTGAAGCACAAAAAACGTATTACAGACCTGTGATGTTTTAACGTATTAATTTCAGTTACGCATCTGTAGAGAAAAATTGAAATGTCTTGGACACAATCGAATAAGGCCTTGTATCCTTTCTAACCTTCTGACTTCTCTGTAATTCGGTTTCTGTCACACATCTCATTATTTAATCAACCGAGTAACCATCTCTAGGCCAAATCTGTAGTTCTTCAATGGCATTAGTAAGTAGCAAAATAATGAGTTTTAGTAGAGTCCATGTGGATTCTTTGCACAGGGTTTCGGGTTATTTTAATGTAACCTGTCCAGGAAGGCACGACATCCGATATCCTACATAATGCAGATGTATTATGCATCAGTACGTGTCTCCTCCCAGATGCCCAACAAAGGAAACCGTATTCAGTACCTTTTAAAGTTTCTGATCTAATCTTCAGCTGATGGAAAAATTAGTTTAAGGCTGTAGGTGGGAATTGGATGTTACGTTATTCGCTCATTCACAAGTTAGTATTTTTGAATGAAGTTGTGAAGCCATTTGAGAATTTATGGGGACGATGTGCAAATACTTACATTGACTGCTGCCGTTAGGACCGAGTTTTGCTGCTGTTTCAAAGGGTTACAAGGTTTAGGGAGCCGTATGTCCTCTGTATCAGACACGTTTGGCCCGTATGCGGCCGATTTGTTTCATGCAGAAAGCTTTAATCGGTTACATGTTGGTCGTCGTAACCGGGGAATGTTTTCAAAACATTTCAAAATATGGTTCATTTGTTGGCAGGGCCACCTACAGAATTTAAAACGCATCAAATCATACATTTCCGAAACTAGGGGTTTTATTACGTAATTAAGAAATTTCCAATGCCTTACTCTTCTACAGTTTTCAGCGGTGTATGATCAAATCCACTGTCCCATCAAAAGCAGGTACGAACAGCAGTAGTCCCGTCCGCAAGAGCCTTGCTGCCACCTGGAGGGCAAGTTTCCCAGAGGAAAGAAAAACTTCAGTTAAACGGTAGATACTTCCTAGGTCGTTGCTAGTGAATGATACGGAAGGCTTTTAAAGACTTGTGTAATATTGTAAGTGGCTGTCATTAAGATGCAAATACTGTAGTCTAAATTTTGTGAAAGGTGTTACCCTGTGTTGAGGTAAGGAACTTCCTGCGTACCACATAATTCTGTTGGTGAATAAAGCCGTCAAAGCATCGGTCATTTTTATGTAGGACTACATGACAAAATCATATATTTTAAACGGTAAGGGTATTCTTTTTTTGTTGTTGTTTGTGAGTTGTTGTTGATTGTAAGTGCGCGCGGACAAACGGGCCAAGCCGCCAATCAGATGCACTGATTCACGTACTTGTGCACCGTGCGTGAGCCAAGACAAAAGAGCGCGCGCCGCACGCTGCGGAGTGACGCCACGACGTTAACGCCTCAAGGGGGGTGGTGATGGGGGGCGGGGCACGCGAGCCGATGCGATTCTAAATAAAGGAGAGAGCACCGTTTCATTACAAACGCGTTGATTAAAACGTTGCAAAGGTAAGGAAAGGATAGGAAATACGGATTTCCATAAAGGTGTACATCTGTTGATGTGGCACAAAAATAATCCGCATGTGGCGCGTAATCGCGATGTTATGATAGTGTTTGTTTCCTTTGCTATCCAACTCCTCGCATTTAACATCGGCTCATTGCAACGCCATTACTGTGCGGTACAGGAAAATGGACAAAATGGAGAATATTCGGCTTATTCCATCGAGAGATGCGCTGTAATTAGCATCTGCATTGTTGCACGTTGCTTGAAATTTAGAAAGATGTTCAACTCGCAAACTAGATTGACGACCAGTTAAGTCTTTGAAAGCGACACTATTGCCCGTGGTCATTGTTTCCGAGATACAAATTGATAAATATTTTATGCTTCTCTTATGCACGTTATGGGTTAGCTTGTTGCACATCTGTAACTTAAATCCGCGAATCTGGCCATATTTACGCCACTGGACTGTTTTAAATAAATATATTTATTTTAATGGCCGATAAAAGAACACTGTTTTTCTTGTTAGCTCATGCATTTATTTAAAATGCACGTTAGTCCGAAGATTCGCATGTCTCATTTGTACACAAGGTTGTCGCATTTAAATAACTTAAAATTGTTTTGCTTTAATTGCACAATCTGGCAAAAGTTTCAAATTGTGGTATATGCATTGCAAAACAAAAAGTTACAATTAAAACCATTAATAATGCCAAAGATTTTCTGTGGTGACATGTAAAATATGCTGACCAATCATTCTAGAGAACCAGTTCGGCAAATAGGATCGTACATTGACAGAGCCTCACCTATTTTCATCCCTTTGGTCGACAGGTTTGAGACATGCCTATTCGTCGTTCAGCTAGTACTGCGCCCCAGGACACTACCCCTAAGAACGTTCCAGAAAAAGGTAGGAATAAGGATATTCCAATACTGACTGAGGACCATCTTCTGTGGTTATCTAGTCAATCTTTAGTGGGACTTCCAATTTGCACCCACCGCCACTACCACTTTTTAACACAGTACTTTTTAATTTAATTAATTTAATTTAATTGGTTGCTTTTAATGGAAATTTCTGGTGCCATGCCCTTCATCCATGCATCTGCTTAGCTAAGACTGATGCTGGCTCAGAGGAATCTGCCTCCGCGGGAGAGGAGCAGGAGGTTCCTTCTGCCGCCCCTGAGGCTGGAGGAGAGGTGAAGGAGGTGGCCGATAAGACTGGCAACGGCGAGACCCCAAAGGCAGTGGAAGAGGAGAAGAAAGAGGAGGGAGAGGCAGAGGAGACTGGTGATGGGGAGGAGAAGGGAGAAACGTGAGCCACTCGTTGCCCGTCCTTCATCTCGTAAATGTGATAACCGCCTGTCTGTTCCACTTATTGGTGAATTGGTCCTGTTGTCAGTGCATGGGAACATCAGAACATAAGAAATTTATAAACGAGAGGAGGCCATTCGGCCCATCAAGATTGTTTGGGGAGAACTTAACTAATATCTCAAGAGTTGTTAAAATCTTATCTAATTCTGATTTAAAGGAACCCAGTTTTTGCTTCCACTACACTAGCAGGAAGACTATTCCATACTCTAACTACACGCTGTGTAAAGAAGTGCTTCCTCAGATTTGTTTTGAAATGTTCTCCCGCTAATTTCCACTTATGGCCACGAGTTCTAGTATTTAAACTGATATTGAAATAGCCATTTGGCTGAACAGCATGTAGACCAGGAGGCAGGTAGTGAAGTACAGTGCAGCTGATGGTTGCTGTTTCAAATCCCAGGAGGAGACCTGCTGTTGTACTTTTGAGTCGGATACTTGACCTGTGCTGCTCCAGTAAATCTTTCAACATATCAAAGGGTCAGTTTGAAAGTTGCAGATAAAGCAGATAAATTTGATTATGTTGAATTACTGTTCAAGCACGCCACTTCGAGGAAGTGTGTGCGTGTTTAATTTTGTTTTAATTGCACGAAACGGTAGTTTTTTTAGTTCTTAACAGTGGTGGATGGTGCAAAAAAATTTTAATCTGTATGACTTTTGCCACGCCTACCTTAACATGTTTCTTTTTGGTCCATTTTGTAGAGAAAAGGATACTGGGAAAGAGAAGGAGAAGGTGAGGAAGATAAAGAGGACCATCCCTGCCTGGGCCACTATGTCGTCCAGGCGCCGTCCGGCCGCCCAGAAGGCTGTCGTATCCCTGTACAACCAGCCAAAGGTGGATGACATCCTCGTCGAAGCCATCCAGGTGTGGATATGTTCTCATCCCCTGCACAGCTAGGCCTGTCACGATAGCAAATTTTGCTGGACGATAAATTGTCCCAGGAATTATTGCGATAATGACATCGCAGTGACGTCATATCCACCAGTGTGAAATACGGCTCACGTTTTGAGTGACTATGAGTGCAAGAAAGGATAAACTTGTGTTTCAGAAGCTAAAAAAACAATAATAATAATTTCCTAAGTGCACCACGTCCTCAAAATACAATAGAGTTTTAAGTTTCCACGTAAACCTCTGGGAAATTCGGCAAATCCAACATATTTATACTCATTTCATATAATTTATTGCCACATTTTACCGCTTATAGTGAGCATGTCTGCCTGGGCAAAATTGATAATTATAATCAGGTGATTATCATAACTGATTTTTTTCTTCTTTATGTCTGTCTGACACGTGTATATTTCTTACCTGAATAATGGGTAATAAACAGCTTTAATTAGAATTACCAATGCTGCCATACTTTTACACTATGATGTTTGTCGTGCTTCTTCATGGCTCTGAAGCAGCAACCTCTCCTGTTCCCGTGTTTCTGTTTGACACTAAGAATAGCAAACGCAGATTAACGCAATGTGTACTTAAGCACATAAAGAACATACCAAGTTAAACATTCTCCGCTAGAATGACGGGGGATGTTCATAGTTACTTCATTGCTACATGCATACACTATCACTGTCCTGGAGTAATGTCTATTAGCGTAAGCTATAGCTAACGCCAGCCGCAAAGTTGAACGAATAAGACTCCCCTTTGTATCCGTGGATGTAAGACAAGGCAAACATCTTAATTTACTCATTGGTACTTTGGGGAAGGATTTACAAAAGCGATGTATGTTGTTGATGATAAGTTTGGGCAAGTCCTGTAAACGGCATGTATAAACCAATGTCACTTTTCACAGACCGGAAATGAGCGAGCCACGTGTCCATGAACGCGGAAGCTGACGTGTAAAGAGCCCACTGACACGAGAGTTCACGCCTCATTACTAGTGATGTCGTTTGTGAATGAGACAGCTCTTTGAGCAGACTCTATTTAGTGAACGATGGGAGCCGGCTCCTGTTCAAGAGCTGTTTTAGTAATGTTTATAGAATTGTCTGGGTTTTTGAGCTGCCTAAATATTAAGGACGACAATGGCCGGAACACGGTGTCTTCCGAAAGACCCCGCACACGAGACGGCCTCTTATTTTTAATAAGCTCAAATCAGGTCCCACCAATCAGCATCAGGTTAAACGAAGAGGGGGGTGGGTTTTTGTTAAAAAGAGCCGTTTAGGAGCCGAAAGAGCCGCCTCTTCTTGGTGAGCTGAGCCAAATGAGCCGGTTTGCTATAAAGAGCCGATATTCCCATTTGCTAGAGAGAGACACGAAGAAAAAAAACAAGCATGCAAATGAAATTTTTCCAGCCGCGATAATTTATCGTCCTCATTTTAATTATCATGCAATTAATTGATTTATCGTTTCTCACAACAGGCCTACGCACAACCCATCTCTTTAAAGGGACGTTCCATGTTATTAGACTAAAGTATGGAAATGTTTCCACACTATTGCAACAAACTGGCCCACTGTCTATTCTAAACATCAGTATTTACTTATTAATGTTTTCGATGAAATTGAAACCAATTCACCAATGTGAATGTGATGGGCATCGTCCCACACAAAGGATGGTGGGTAGGAAATATTGATGTAGGCTATCTTGCCATTTAGCATGTTCACAATAGGGAAATGTAAGTTTTCAGCTGCTTGGCATTGCCAAATACAGTGGAAATACAGCCTATAGTGATTACAACTGTCTGGGTGAAATTGATCACTATAAGGGGGTGATCTTTCTTTTTCTTTGTCTCAGACAGTTTACCGTCTAATTAACATTTGTATGTTTATTACATGAATATAATGTAATAAAACAGACAATGTCACATTTTATTGACGATTTCAAAATACAGTACCATTGTTTCAGACGCTTTTCTCTGTACAAATTATGGAACTGTAATTCAAATATGCTACAATACAGTATTGTACATAAATATTCAATTCAGTTTGTATAGCACATTTTCACAACGTTGCATCGTCTCAAAGCGCTTATTGCAGTTTCACTGCTGCATCTCGGTGGCTTGTTTTTTGGCTTTGATGTCCGTATTTGTCATGGAGGGAAAAAAATGACTTTCTGTTTCCATCATGTTTGTTGTGCGTGCCGCATTAGCCTCCGGTAGCTAGCCAGAAGCAAATGGGTCACCGCAAGGCGTTGTCGTGAATAAGAACATTCCAAAATAAACATTGTAAACCGACTTGATTAGGAGTGATTCCATCCCAAGCTTTTCGATCCAGTTAAGTGGTTGATCACTAAAACTATGATCGCCATCATCGGTTTCCACTGTGTTGTGATTGGTTGGCTGAGTATCCCAAATGTGAACAGAAAGCAAAACACACGGTATGAGTGAAGCTGTTCGACTTCTCTATGTCTAAAGCATCACTGTCTAGGTGCAGCCAGTGGCAGATCTTGGTGAGGACAAGATGGGAAATTGCTGTCACTCTCCTCCCCATACAGTGTGGAAATTTAGCGCGGGCTGTGTGTAGGAATTCTGTTGATCTGTTAAGAGTAAGGTGGATATTGGTAAACTGGGATAATTTTACTTGCTCTATCGCTTTAAAAATATGATGTTTATTGTAAATATTAAAGCATTTATTATTCAAAGCCCAAGATCTGAGCTTAAGTTAATACCCTACAGAGGCGTAAAGATATTGAACAGGGGAGTCAAACTCCAGTCCTGGGGGGCCGCGTTCTTTCTCTGTTCCACCACAAATGAATCAGCTCAACAGCTCTGTGGTCATTTGCACAAGGAGAATCAGGTGTGTTAAATGAGGAGAAACCAAAAAATGTGCAGGGCTCCACCCCCCCCCCGGACAGGAGTTTGACACCCCTGATATAGTGTATCAAACATATGTGTTACACTTGACCAGTGTTCGCCCTATCTAGGTTTAAGAGAGATTAGTTTCACTGTCCAGGGTTATGGTGCCTGTTCAGCTGCGTTTCTATAAACAATAGTTTTTTTTTCCACTGGGTGCATCTGTGGACCTTAGGTTTCAGTAAAAATAGTGATGAGGTAGGGGGGAGGGCAGCCCCCCCTTCTCCGGCCGAGGACCTGTCAGTGTTTGCTTTGTTCATTGTTGTTTTTACCCGTCTCCCTTCACAGGCCTGTCAGGAGAAGTCGGGGGCTTCCTCCTTTGCTGTCACAAAGTACATCATGAAGAAGTATGCATCCTTGGAGCTGGAGAAGAGGAAGTTTCTCCTGAAGAAGGCCCTGACACGCCTTGTGCAGAAAGGCGTTGTGAAGCAGGTACAATCACTTTCTTAATCATGAACTCCTTCCATTCTTTCCAATCTTGGTTTCTCAGAAATATCCATCTGTCCATCCATCCATACTGCAGTCACTTTCCTTGGACAGGCTAGTGGATTAGCCTGGAGCCATCTTTCAGACACTTGTGACCAGTAACATCATCCATTCCCATTTTTCTTATTGACACGGTGATTGTGGTTATATCCATGTGTTTCTTTGTTTTTCTGAGTTTCATGGTACACAGCGGAGATAGACTTCAGCCTGATCTCTAATCCCCTTTCTGTGAAAGTCCAGCTGATTGGACAGTTTGGTTTGGTCAAAAGCCGTAGAAGCCCGTGAGAAGTGCACGTTTTGACTGATGCCTCTCTGTCCTCCCTGCAGCTGAAGGGCAAGGGATTCTCTGGCAGCTTCAGCGTTAACAAGCAGTCAAAATCCACCAAGGTATTCTTCACCGGACTAGCTAACCGCTCCTGTCACGCCTGCCTATACGGTTGACCAGTAGACATTCCCGCAGTTGGCCAATGTACGAAACCCTCCCACCCTCCGCCTTCATCTGTCTGCAGAAAGCTGAGCCGCTCGGCGATTCGCTTCCGCTGATCATCACCCGCCTGTGTGAACCCAAGGAAGCTTCTTACTTCCTCATCAAGAAGTACTTAGAGCAGCACTTCCCGCAGCTCAACGTCGAGCAGAGGTACCTTTGCTTCTCAGGTCGATCCTGGACTTTCAGGGTTTTTAATCCACTGTTGTTGTTAAACTCCAACCACAATGATGTTATTGGGCATTGAATCTGTGTGGTTTAACGCTTACACCTCTGTGCCATAGTTAGGAGGTCAAATTTACTAGACTAGAGTTTTAACTTGAATTCAAAAAAGCGCAGTAGTCAGATTAATTTTCCTCTTGAGACAGACTGCTGTGGTCAAGCCTCTGGAAGCATACAGCCCATTCACTTCCAGTGCGAGGTCACAGGGATCGATGTGCATTGATCATGGTGTTTAGGGTTTGGGTGGAGACTTCCAAAGCTCTCTGTTCTTTTCCAGGCCAGATGTCTTGAAGAGTGCCCTGCAGAAAGCTGTGGAGCGAGGTCACCTGGAGCAGATCACCGGGAAGGGAGCTTCTGGCACTTTCCAGGTCTTCTGCCACTTTTCCCTGGCCCATTTCAGCTATGACATGAAAGCTTAGAAGTTGTTTGTGGTTGGCGACAGCTCCTGTATGCTTGTTGGTTTCTGGCAAAAGTACATTTTGTAACCTTTTCCTTCTTAAGAGAGGTTAATGATTGGATGATTTTGTGGCTTTTACGGCTTATAGGAAGTGTGTTTGCCGCACCGGTCTCTGCTCCAACCAGAGGCGAAAGTTCATGAGCTCTGAAATTGCCCCCCTCCCTTACAGTTGAAGAGGGTTGGGGACAAGCCCCTTCTCAAAGGGGGCCCACTGGAAGATGCCATCGTGACAGCCATCACAGCCATGAATGAGCCCAAAACGTGCAGCATTGTGACCCTCCGCAAGTTCCTTCTGGAGACTCACAAGGACAGCAAGGTCTACAACTTGGGTAAGCTCCTTGGTTTTCACACTGAGTCACACAGGTTGAACACATAGAGGTGAACAACTAAGAGACTGGTCTTGACATGAAGGTCAGGAAAAACCTGCAACAGATTTGTTGGTTTCTGGCAAAAGTACAATTGGACAGCCTTTTAATTTACAATTTACATTTAATTTTCCTGATGTCCTGGCGGTGTTGGTGTTGTTTGCGGTGTTGGTGCTTTGCTTTCAGGAAAAGAAAATCCAATCCCAACATTTATCCTGTTTTTTTTTAACTGTTCTCTCTAATTTAAATAGGGTCCATTCAATACTGAAGCAAGGCAAGCAAGTCTGGGTGTAGTTCTCAGGTACTGCCTGCAGTATTAGTCTTTTCCTGTTCCTTTCCATAGTGGGGAACCTGAAGAGGACCCTTCAGAGGTGCAAGATGATGGGCTGGATGGAGCAAATCACTGGAAATGGCCTGAATGGAAGCTACCAGCTTTGCTACCCTTACTACCCAAGGTAGGGTTTCTGTGCTTTGTGTTCATTTGGACCAGCCTGAGAGTGTCCAGCTGCCTAGACACCAAAATGAAAGTGTCAGGCTTGTAGGGCTGGGCGATATCGTATGTATATTACGGCACAATATTCACCAGGTCTTCAAGTCAAAGACGAAGCATTTGGCCAGGCGGCAGCTTTTCGATATTATATGGGCATTTATTTACGCCCAATATTTGGTAAGCAGATTACCAAGATTAGTAGTACTTCTAAAATTTTGTGGCACCCAAAACTTAGTAATCTTTATTACATTTGGTTAGCAGAGAAAACCACATCATACTGTGTTTGGTATACTTTAGTGTGATTTTGCACTGAAGGGTCAGTGAAGAAAGGAACAGCTCAGCAGCCACAATATCCTTTGAAAGAGGAGATCTTGCAGATAAACAAAGTAAAAAGACCATGGCGGTTTAGCGGTGCTTTTCGCAGTTTGAAGTCTAACACGTTAAAAATAAGGACATGCCGAATTTACTAACTTTTGGGCGTCATAAAACGCCTCGTTAATATTTGTCATACTATTAATCTGCTTGTCAAATCGTGGGCGTAAATATAGATCCGTATAGTAGCGAAAGGTTGGTGTCTGGCCAAATGTTTTCCCTGTCACCTAAAGCCCTTGTGGTTATTGCGTATGCGCGATATAATATCGATATGATATCGCCTGGCCCTACAGGCTTTGGGTATGTGCGTTTATTCCTGGGGATCAGAAGTATTCAGACTCCGAGTACTTTATTTATCCCCAAAATGACATTTTTGTCCTCGGGTGTGACACCTTTGTTTCTGTTCATGTTCGATATTCATGTTTTATTTACTTGGGATGTTGATGGGAGGGGATGAGATTGCACAGTGTTTCAGCATAAATAGGTTAAAAGTTCTTTGCTCAAAAGAAAAGTGTGCGTGCGTCACGGGGGGGAAGTTTCTGTCTATACGAATCATTTTCCTGGAGGGCAGAATTTATCATGTGGAATCCCAGAGTTCAGGGCTGAATTTTACGTCCTGATCTAGCCTTGTGTCCAAAGTAACGTAGAATCTCTCGCAGAATGATGCATGTAGAATAGATTTATTTGTTGACTGAGGCCCACAAACCTATACTTGTTTGTACTGATGGGTCTTGGGTTTCAGTAATGGAGTGCTGATGCCCCGGAGATCCACACCCTAACCCTCTAGGTCTCCCCACAGTCCTGCTGTCCTGTTCCCAGAGAAACAGAACACTCCAGAGCCGGGAAAGCGGAAGCGCGGGAGGAAGGAGGACTCCGAGGAGGAGGAGTCCGAGGAAGACGAGTCTGAGGAGGAGTCTGAGGAAGATGAGGAGGATGAACCTCCTCCCAAGAAGAGGTGAGTCTTTAAGTTGTAGGAGCAGCAGTATCATCCCATTCTAATTCAACAAGCTTCCAGAAACACCTGACCAGTGGTACAGCAGTAGACTGAAGACAAAGAGAAAATATCTGAAAAGCCCCCAAAACACCTCACACACTTTGGGCTGCACATCATGTTCACCTTGGGCTTTTTTTTAATGAAATTAGCTGATTGAGTGTGATTAGTGCATAATTAGTGATGTTTTTTTTTTTTTGGTCAGAGCCAATAACTTCTTTATCCCTTTGAATAACAATACTGTTTTTGATGGGAGAACTTTTCCTCCTAATTAATTGTCCCTCCCTCAAATGCCTTTTTTGTGGCTCATACTCTTGGGGTGCTTAACTCACGAAGCTGGTGGGTCATGCAGGTACAAAAAGCACTATGTCTCAAAGGGAAGGCTATTTAAAAAAAAAAACGCTGTGGAAAGTATCAGTGATTCACATGCCACATTTTTCATTGTGATGGAAAAAATGGTGCTACAAATGCTGTATAGAGATATAAAGAGCAATGACTGGAACAGCAGTACTACAGAGACAGTAAGTGTTAATAATGTACACACGCAATACTGTAGCCGCTTTTAACAGATACAAAAAGAAACAGAAGAGGAGGCTCACCTGTGTCAAACGTGAGCAGCATTGTGAGTGAAACCTCTTACGCAGGTGTGATACCTCGTTGCAGAGTGGGATGGGTGTGCACAGGTGTTCATCACGCGCGTGTGTTAAAGCAGGAAGCGCATAGAAGTTGCTTCAGTCGCTTAGGTGGACACTATGGGTGGAAGCACTACTGACCTATAGATGCAGGTGTTGTGTTATTTGGCGCCTTCCTGGTTCTTGGGTTGGTTAAAGCGCGCGGAGTCTCATCACGAACGAGTGTTCTTGAATCTGAACTCATAGCATGTCTGGCTTGTTAGCCTTGGAAAGGGAGTCTCGCTTTGGGCCGGCTGTGTTCCTCCTTAAGACAGACTGCTGTGGTCATTCTGCTGGCAGTCTTTTCACTACCTGTGCGACAGCACTGGAGTTCAAGGTGCATTGATGATGGTGTTTAGTATAAGGGGCAACTGATGTTGACATTCATCCACTCCTGGAGAAAAGTACCCATTGATGTGGATGTTAGAACTGCAGGAACAAAGGTCCAGTAAGAGGTCAGCCTAGATCTGGAAATCGGTATTGCTGGGTATCTGCGATGCTGGTATATGGGTGATGAGAGGGTGGGGGCGCTGTTCAGTAGTAATTACAAAAGTTTTGAGTGAAGAGTATGACGTCACCTTAACAGGCTGGGGTGTCATACTCCAGTCCTGGGGGGCCGGAGCACTGCACATTTTTGGGTTTCCCCTCATTTAACACACCTGATTCAACTCCTTGTGCTAATTACCACACAGCTCTTGAGCTGAATTATTTGTGGGGGAACAGGGAATCTCAGATCAGAGCTAAACACCTGTCACTGATTAACAGCGATTATTGGGTGGATAATTGGCAAATGCGTTTTCTTGTGTTAAAGCCAATTTAGACCCTCAGTACTAAAACTTGAGTTCCAAAATGACATCAATGGCTGAGTTACAGATCAAAGCATTACGGTAATGGAAGGCCCACACCTGAATATCGAACCATATATTTGTGTGGCGTTGTGTGCAGAACATGATTCAGAACAAATAGAAGTTTGACATCCCTGAACGAGAGAGAGAGGGATTTCATTGTACAGTATGTGGATGAGTGCATCATTTGGTGAATCTCTGCAGCATTGACCTGATCTTGGGCTAAACGACTGGTCTTCCAGTCACAAAGCTTGCAGGATTCTGTCTGGCTGCAGCGCCCCCATGTGTCCAATGCCGTTCACAGGACACAGAAGAGGCGTCCGGCCAAGCTGCCGCGGCCCCCCACCACTAAGAAGCGCTGGCCGGCCAGTCAGGTGAAGGCGAAGGGTAAGAGGCCTCCCCCGGCAAAGAGGCCAGTGGGCCGCTCCAGGAAGCCCACCCCCCCAGCTCGGAAGCCTGCCCCCAAGGTGGCCCCCAAGGCAGCCCCCAAGGCGGCCGCCAAGGAAGCCCCGCCCGCCAAGGAAGCCCCGCCCAGCAAGGCCACCCCCGCACGGAGCCCCGCCAGCAAGAGGGCCGGCCCGTCTGCCAAGCCCAAAACGCCAGTCGCCAAGAAGCTTACCAGCAAGGCCCGCAGGCAGTCCGCAGCCAGGAAGACGCCCGTCAAAAAGGCCCCACCCAAATCGGCCGTCAAAGCCAAATCGGTGTCGCGGAAATCTCTCCGATCTCTGCGCTCCCGCAAATAAGCTCCGTGGGCTGATAGAGGTTCCCCATCTCTGTCAGCTGCTTCTGCGTTTCCGCTTCCTTCCCCTACCCGTTTTCATTTTAATTTTTTTGTATTAGAGTCATATGTAAACAGTAAACAAAGTGCCCATTACAACATTGCCCCCCCCCCCCCCGCAGGATAAATGTAAAAGGATATTATAATAATAAAGATGTGCTGCGACGGCAGTCCTAAGCTCACAATATATAGCTATGTTCTCCCAGTCCTTCTATTTGTATATTAATATATGTATACTGGTTTCCCATTAATATAGCATATTTAGAAAGTGAAAGGGCATAAATTATGTTAAGGTGACTGCCCTTCCAATATAGTAGTTCACAGGGAAGGCTGAAGATTTTTTTTTTTTTTTTGTCATGTTATTAATAAACCTAATTTCGTTTACCCCTTACACACAGGAATGTGATGACACTCATATAGTTAGTTTTGTGAAGTTTCATCTGTTGATGGAAGACGGGCGCGGTTACCTGTGTAATCTTAAAACTGGTTTCAAAATAGTGTTACAGAAGCGATGGACTGACGTTTAGTATTGGGTTATAGTTTCTTGTGAATAGGGGCGCACAATTGTCTTTTTTTTTTTCTTTCTTTAAGTAAAAGTCATTCGTGAAATCCTGAAACCGCAGTTTAGGGAAGCCTGGGTTTGAGGTTTTTTTTTTTTTATCGCATTAGTAATAAAGCTCACCGGGAAAGAAGAAAAATCAGAAGATTCTTGTGTAAAATACAGAACCACTTTAGACGGGGGAGGGAGATGGATGATGTTGTATGTATTAGTAACCGACTGTGATTACCACCAGTTTTTAGAAAGAGCCTTGCTCGTAGATACTTTGCATGCCCGTATTCAGTTGTGATGCCCATTTATTTAGTCATTAATAAAAGTGACTATATTTGTACATTTATTCATTTATTGTCACTGATTTTGTTGCCGGTTTCCAAAAATAACGGTAATTCTGGCTTTTCCCTGTTGTACCTGCTGAAGAGTATACCATCGCCATTCATGACAATAGTTGTATGATGGAAGTAAATTCGAATAGTTTTATTAGGAAGCGAAGTCTGGTGATTAACATTTTATTCAGATGTGACTTGTGTGCTTACTGCAAATAGCAGTCTTTAAGACGCACATAATTCCATATAAGTAATAGATTTTTTTAACACTCCTTAGTTTTGAATGAGCTCGTTGTAAATTAATGCTCCATCTGCGTGTGTTGAGCCACAAATTGTATGGGATCTTGGCACTGGCAAAAATATTACGTCTAACAAAATTCTTGGCAAGAGGCTTTTGAAAATAGACGTTTTCTCACAAAAGGTTTTTTAATCTGAAAGGTCCTCCTTGCATAATGTAAAATCTCTGGCACTTCACTAATGCACGGTAGATTAAATTTGGGCGTGTTGTTCTTGTGAGTAGCTGGTGGGGTTTCTGTACCTGACTAACTCATGTTTTTCCTGTTTTTATGTATTGCATCATTGCCGTATGATGTAGGAATAATGCAATATAAACCCAACAGTATATTACCACCAGTGCGTCCTGCTGTGGAGTATAGATTGCCTTTTATGATGGTGAAATCCTGAAATCCGACTGCATGAACGGCAAACGCACTTCAGCAAAAGTAATTGTAGCCTTTCAAAAAAAAAAAATCGTTGGTCATTCGGGTTTGACTCTGGAGAGGGCAGATGGACTGTGATCAGTGGCTTCTTAAATCTAAATATGACACACTAACAACCAAAGAGGAAACCGAAGTACCAGTATTTAAAAAGAGGTAGTATATTCAGCTTGGATTGCCCAAGTTCCAAGGTATCTCACCTTGGAAAGGACAAGTTCGTACAAATTAAAGCTGCCATTTCCCCCTGCAGACGCCCGTGTTACATCTACGCGGGCGTGTCGCCTCCCGTGTGCGATCTCGCCCCGAGTCGGCGGGGCAGCAGCAGATTCGGCTGAAATCGCGGAGTTCAAACATGGTTACAAATGTGGCATTTTGATCGCGAAGCCAGTGAGTCGTTCACACCATTCGCAGCATGTGTTCTTCGACGTTTTGAAAGACTTTTTGATTGAACAAAAGGACTGTAGGCGGTTGAGAAATTGCTTCAAGGCGGGTCTCCGACTGTAGAGCTGCTTGCCCATGCAGTCTTATTATATGAGTAGGCGGTACGAGAGACACTGGCATCGTCTGTGCTGGGAGACTCGGGGAAAGTCCAGCTTGCTCCAAGCGGCGCGCAGAACCTGATCTATGAAGTGAGTTCACGGCTTTATCTGTTTC
The DNA here is from genome assembly GCA_019775915.2 of Cyphomyrus plagiostoma. Taxonomy (NCBI): domain Eukaryota; kingdom Metazoa; phylum Chordata; class Actinopteri; order Osteoglossiformes; family Mormyridae; genus Cyphomyrus; species Cyphomyrus plagiostoma. The sequence continues at coordinate 21,373,887 of JABFEA020000130.1, read as the reverse complement.
TTTTGCTGTTTACTGGTTACCGGGGTTATAGTGCCCAGCCCCAAAATACGTATTTTAACCACAGTTCAGCGTGCAAGTCACGTTCTTAACGTGAACATCATGGTCGTTATCACCGTATAGAGGTCGTCTGGATATCATTTTACAGTCTTTAATGAGTCCCTACAGTCTTAATTTGGCGCTAATTCGCATGAAAATAAAATGTGTGAGAGTTAGGAAGGTCCTTACTTTACCATACTTTTAAATGATGCAAGACTATCCAGTTAGGTAATGCTATTGTATAATGAGGGTAAATTAATGAGCTATTACAGTTGATTTGACGAGTTAATTTTGTAGTTTCTACGGATGAATGTCTAGCTACACAATTTACTACTTGATATAAAACGGAAAATTGCCAATAGGATTTGCTTTATTCTTTTTCGCCATATGTAGATCTAACAGGTGTGATTTTTTTTTGGTTGCGCATGTATTATAAGAATATAAGATTACTTTATGGATCCAGGCGCTCGTTATGTTTTATATGGTATACGTAACGTTGTGATTATTGTTTTATATACTGTAATACACACGCACTTATTTTCTTATCGGAGGGACTTGTATACAAACTGTTATAAAGGGAAATAACGAGAGGCAGATCTGTCATACCTACAGTATGAGTTTGCCAACGATTCACACCTTGCCGAGGCTAACTTTCGGTTCCGCGCCGAGGATCGAGCTTGGGCTGATCACGGAAGCGCTGCAGATTTGCAGTTCATGCAGTCAGAAGCAGGGCTGCCTGCGCAGACCGCCGGGTCGCCTCCGGAGGCTCCCGTAGCTGAGCAGGGGAGAGGTAAACGGCCGGCGGCGTCTGGGCGTCGATGCGAAGGTGATCTCCACGGCCGGGGGATGAGAGAGGCTGCAGCCGCAGAAGAAGACGCCGTGACGAGGTCCGCGGAGGTGCGGTTTGTTCTCCACAAGCGCTTAATTAAATCTTGTGCCTGTGATTTGCAAGTTACTCCACAGGGGAAACAAAAGGCGTGCCTGCTATATGCCGGGTGCCAGGCGGTGTGTGAGCTCTTACATAACAACCTCATCTCTGTAAAGTCGTGGTCTCTTGCATGACCAGTCTTAGTACTTCATCGCTGAAATGTTCTGTTTTCCTTTCCCTCAATAATATGATGTGTGCTTTTAATTAGCATCAGTACATATTGGCGATCTGACCATTGCTTTTTCAAGATTATTGGTATGACTTAATAGAAAACACAGGTCAGTTCTGAGATACGGACATAAACGCTTGCAGTTTCATGTATTGGTAGAATGTCCAGAAGTATACAGGATTCAAAATTCTCGTTAAAGACACTTAGGCAAGAAAGTGATGTAAAATTCTGCCTCTTCCCTGTTTGTAGTATGTGGGTTCCTTCCATGTGGATGACCGTTGCCTAGACGACCAGATCCAGCAGTTGGACAGACAGCTGGAGTCTCTAAAGGTGAGGGGGCGGTCATTGCCTACCTCCGACCAGTGAGTCAGAATATACAGCCGTTAGCAGAGTACATGTGTGTGTCTGTTTGCTTGCCGATAAGCTGAAGGTTGTGTAATTTACAGGTGAACCTTGATTCATATTGACTTTTTTGCCCCCCCCCTCCCCCCCCCAGACTTCCCGAAGACGAAAGCTGGTCTCGCTGAAATTCTCCATCAAAGGGGTCAAGATGTACGATGAGGATGAAGCGGTAAGACGCGCGGGAGACGGCGGAAACGTCATCTGCATACTTTGTGTGGCTCAGTGACTCATGCTGATTCGCCCACTGTCTCATCCCTCTAACCCCCTCCTGCGTTTTAAACACTTCTACTCACTGTGGATTTTAAATCACAGAATAATGTGGAGGAAATTCCAGCAGCTCGGTGTAATACTGAAATCATCTTGAGGTCTGCGCGACTAAAGCTCCTGGCTTGTTTTTAAACCCGGGCACTTATGTCCTCGTTGGTCAGTGCTGTGACCATTCAGTGAGCTTCTGTTTTAGGTGAGCATGCTGACATCCTCTCTACTGCACCTACAGACGCTGTTAATGGCTCACGCTCTGCGCCGGGTGTCTCTGTCCATGGCCCGGCCCTCCGATGAGCAGTTCGCCTTCATCTCGCACAACCCGGGCAGCCTAGATGCACAGCTCTACTGTCACCTGTTCAGGGCCAGGCATGCCAGAGCAGTAAGGGTCCCGGTGTGATGTGGGCATGTCAGCCATGCATGCGTGACGTCATGATTTTTGTCCTCTGTGTGCACCAATAATAGATAATTACCCATCCAATCACAGGGTTCATTTCTGTCCCCTCCCCTTCAATGTCCATCCAATCACAGGCCCAGTTTCTGAATCTGCTGATGTGCCGCTGCTTCCAGTTATCCTACATCCAGCGGCACCCAGAGGAGGTCGAGGAGGATGCGATCAGCCCCCTGCCCACTCATGCCCCTTACCTCCTCAACCAGGGCTTCCCCCTCAGTGTCAACGCCCTGGTGTCCTTCCGTCGGGCCCCCATGCTCGGCCTTCTCTCTGGGGAAAAGGTCAGCCTCATGGGGCCTGGGGGGGGGGCCCAGGATGACCACGACTCACTGTGCTCAGCACTGCTTTCTCCCAATCTGGTCCCCAGGAACTCGCTGTCGGTCCACGTTTTCACTCCCTGCCAGGCAGTCCACATTTTTCACCGTCTGTGGGTGCTCGAGGATCAGACTGGGTAACGCTTCTCTACACTAGTGTTTCCCAACCCAGGCCTCAGTAACCTCCTCCAGGCAGTTCAGAATCTTGCTCCCACCCAGCACACTTGAACCAAAAATTTAAGCGACCAAGGACTCCGAGTTCCTGGGTTGGGAAATCCTGCCTTAGACAGCGTCCACATTTCGACAGCAAGTAGCATGGCGGTCAGCCATCAGGGGAATATCGAGCTCTTTAAAAACACAAAGCTCCCTTCAGAGGAAAGCGTCAGTCATGCTGTGAAATTGCTTTTATAATCGGAGACGTGCAGCTTGATTGTAGTTCAGTAGCTTCCTCCACCCTAAGCGTGGCGCAGTTCAAGCTGAGGATGGCCCAGCCATGTCCCTGCCTGTGAGGTGCAGAAGTTTGAGGAAGAAAGTGAGGGAGGAGCTTAAACTGGAACCGGTTCCCACCACAGGAAAATGTGGCTGTAATCCAGCTTTACTGCAAAGGCAACGGAGCCTTTAAAAGCCATGAGGAGTCACGTGCACAAGCAAAACATTCTTTACGTAACATTGGGTCCGTGCACTATTGCTTTGTTATGCATGACAGCAAAATGACATGTTTGGTTTCTCAACAGTTTTTAGAGCTTAGGCCTTTGCCTGTTACTATGTTTCTTACTTTTCCCCCTAAGACTTCCTGTCAGCTGATTTCCTGACCTTTAGAAGATGAGGTCAAAGGTCACAGATGTGTGTCAGTGAGCTGGGGAGAGTGATATAATCCATAGCCTCATAATGCAGCTCCCTGAACTTTTTTAAATATTAATCTTGTATATCGTCATTTAACTCATGAATATATGTCAGCGCTGTGTTTGCTATAATGCATTACAGCCGTTTGGAGTCCTATTCTGCAGTGTTTTTGTTTCCAGTAATTTCATTTGTATTAATGTGCCAACTGGGTGCATCCTGCAATTCAAATAACATGTAAACATTTTTCAGTTGTGTGAAACTGAATTTCTTCAGACTGGGGTAAATCATTGTTATAGCTGCAATAGTTTATTTTTATGCTAATTTTCTTTATTAATCTATTAATTTTTTTATGCCAAAAATAAGTAGCAATTACTCAGTGAAGTGTAAGATGAACTTATGTGATGTTTGACAAAAAGGAAAATCTGAGAACACGAGCCCTAGATACAAGACCCAGTTAATTGACCGTGACCGTCTCTGCTACCCCAACCCCCCCCCCCCCACGTCACAGTCCTCCTCCTTGACCAGTGAAGAGCAGCCAAGCAGCTCGGAGGAGGGCCAGATCTCCTCCCCCACCCTGGTACGGAAGAAGGCCATCCGCAACAAAGTGCTGCGCTCTGGAGCGTACCGTTCCTTCACCTGCACGCCCCACAGACAGCGCCACCTGCAGGACCAGCTGACCTCATCGCAAGGTGGGGACCCGTTCGTCTTTGACGCGCCACCAGACTGCTGCCGTCGTCCTGGTCCTGGGACTTTGAAGCCCTCTGCCCTGTCATTTCTGGACACGGGCTGCCAGAACAGCTGACTCCATCCAGTATTTGAACAAAAACGTTCTCTTGACAACGATTCTCAGACTAGAGGATGTTTGGCTTGGCTTTGCCCCCATCCCTTCCCCTCCCTTGGGGAACCCGAGTAAATACAGGCATGTAAATACTGAAATAGCTTCGCTAGAGGTCCCTGAGAATATAATGCAGCTGATGAGAAACCCAAACCCAACCCCCCCACCACCCCGCACCCCCTTGAATTTCTGTGTAAAACAGGAAAGACACAGAACGGCCTGGAAGCCTCGAGGGGCCGGTCGCCCAGCCTGGCAGAGACTGAGGAGGCTCTAGCAGAAGCTGTGTGGAGCTGGACAGGCATATCAAGGTGTGTGTGTGTGTGTGTGTGTGTGTGTGTGTGTGTGTGTGCGCGCGCCTGCGCGCGTGTGTGAGTGATGGTTATCCATGTTCAAAGCCACCATAATTTTTCATTCTGGCGGAAATCTTGGGTGTGTAACATTAACTGATGTTGAAATGTCTTGGATGTTGTAAAATGTCAGTTTAAAATGTTAAATGTCTGTGTGATTTCCCATATTCTGCCGGATCTTAATCTTTGCTATAACTTGCGATTCTATGGCCCTAACACCAGCCTCATTTTGAGCCGGCATTCCCTTCGTTGCCCATGGCAACACTGGCCACGTGACCAGTGTGGCTTCAAGGGCCGAAAGGCGGGGTGCCCCGCAAAACCTCGACGGGGTGAGTCCCCATCTCACCCTTTCTGCTCGTTACCTTTCAGAGCCAGCAGCTCCTCTCTGCTGGAGGAGGACGTCCTGGGTGCCTTCCTCTTATCTCCCTCTGCCGGGGATTCCGACTGGGGGTCCATTACTGTCCGGGGCCCCTCTGGTCTGGCCACCTACTCCATCAGGAAGAGCCCTGAGAATAAGTACATGCTGGAGGTAGGTTGGCACGGATATCGAAGTCTTCTCTGACAGCACAGAAATCACACGGGAGGGTTGCTGCTTTGCATGACTTCCATATAGCATAGCTGTCAAGTCTCCCGTTTTGGCCCGCAAACTACCGTATTTTACCCCTCTTTCCCTCCGTCCTCCTGTATTAGTATTTTCCCGTAAATCTCCTGTATTATAATATCAATTAAAAAAAATCCTCTGCCTCTCCATCCAAACTGAACTGTCAGTAGCCTTGCGAGAACTGACACCTGCAGCAGTCTGACGGTCCTTTACAACATTTACCAGGTCGTGAATGCGGAGGTGAAAATGTTGTGTGCCAAAAACAACGTTACTTTCATATTCTGTGATGACTTCAACGGATAACGCTGCGACGACTTCAAAGGATACAAAGTCTGCAACAAATCAAATAAGTCATTACTGAATATCAGAGAGCCACAGGAGTGAACATGAGAAATCAAAAGAAAATGTCTAAGGAAAATAAAATGTAATTGACAGGTGGTTATTTTAGGTTTCTGGTACACCTGTCTTAAAATGTAAGGGATACTGGAGCTTGGTTTGGGTAGTAGGGTGGCTCGCGGTGGGTGCTGGAAGATTTCCCTTGTTTTCAAATCCAAAACTTGACAGGTATGCCTTATAGTGCATTCTTAGCTTGGGAGTTTTACTTTAATCAGATAGTTGCTTGAACCCACCACTTCTACAATCAGATGTCTTGGTCCTGCCTCCTCTATAATCTCATTGCTTATCTCCCTGAAAGTCATTTTTTTCTTCTGCCCTCAGAACTTTAATATGCAAGTGCATTTTAAAGCCATCATAAACATAAGGAATTGATATGCTGACAGTGACCTATAATGTAATTCATGATCCTGTAGTATTTCTCTTATGTTTTTGTTAGAATGATTGATATTTACTGACTCTGTGTGTGTGCATGCGTGTGTTTTATCTTTTAAATCAGAGCTGCATGACGGAGTTCGACAGTATTGCTGCCTTAATAGAGCACTACCACGAAGACGCAGGGGAGCTGGAATACGCTCTGAGCTGTGCCCGCGTCAACCATTGCTATGAGTGGGACGAGAAACCAGGCGGGGCCCCGGCTTTCACCATCCGCAAGGCCTCAGTGAACGTATGAGGGGACGGTGTAAAGGACGCCCAGCTGTCAGCGCTAACATGGGTCACCAGGCTGGGGGGTGGCCGTCCCCCACCTTAGCCTGGGTTTGTGCCAAAGAGAGAAGACGGGAGTGAGACCAATGTGTGGAAGATCATATGGAAATAGTTGAATTCACTGTTCTTCGCATTCCATCTCGCTTGTCTGCCTGACTGGTGACCCAAGGCGCATGTACTTCAAGAGAACAAATTATCAACCTGCCCTGTGATGTATGCTTGCCGTTCTGGGGAAAAGCTTCTTGGTTTCCTTTGTCATGCTTGCTCATGTGTTTGCATTTGAGATGAGTAGATACCTGAAGGCAAGTCTAATCAAGAGCAGCTGACTCTCCTGAGTTTACGCTGGTGAACATATTCCCTGAGGGGCTGGAACGTTGGGGAGATTAATCTACATACTGACCATGGCCGGGTGAATGTCACTAGCATGTATGAAAGCACAACATTAAGATCATTAATGTTCATCACCTCTCCATGCTTCTTATACCACAGTTAACACTTTGGAAAAGTAAGACTGAGAAAAAATCTTTTTGCGCCTAGAGCTCTCCTGAATACCACTGACAAAAATCAGTGTACACCTTGATCGTTTATGGTCTCCTGTATATATCCCTTCACTTTTTGGCCGTTGTGTGAAGTCCATATTAAACTTGGATTTTTGTGACGTTGAGGTAGTGTACATTAACTCATAAATTGCATTTAAAATATACACGTTGTTTTCTTGAATCTTTTTATTTCAATATTGTGATTTTTTTATCTTGTTTTGAAATGTCTGATCATGCATTGGGTGTAAGTAGTGGAGGAACTGCGGCTTCTCGCACTGCCACGGGGGGGCGCTGTTTTCCGTTTTGGGAGCATAGCTTTTGAGAGTCTGGGGTAGAAAAATCTGTCTTTCACTTTAGCTTCGTATAAAGTAACATGCTTACTGATTGTAATACAAAATGCTGATCAAGTCCTGTTATTTAGATAATTTGATGTATTCCCGAAACGCTCTTCCACCTCTATCTTTATCACATACACTTGCTTTCGTCTATGAGGGGAAATCGTCATTACTTAGCATGCAAACTCCGAAATAGGTCATTATTTTCTAAAACCTCCCGTTAAAATATGATGAAAAAAGTGAGATTTAGGACGCAATTGTAGGCTAGCTTTTACAAGAAGTGAAGTTTTTTTATTACACGCACTTATTTGACGACGGTCCCTAAAACTATCAATCGCGTTTCCGTGGAAGTTTGCGGTAACTCAGCAACAGGGGACGCCGCGGTAGGACAATTTCAGCGTTTATTTTGGAAGGACCGCCAGTGGTGGCGACTCTCCAAGTACCTATGGGCTGTGTTTCCATGGCACTGGGTGGCGCTGCCGATGTGTCCCCCCCAGTGATGCTTTACGAGCTATGAGAGCGGGCAACGGGAGGGTCTGCCGGCGCGGACAAGCGCACTGCTTTGGACGCTGCTTTCGGACCGCGCTGGCAAGTTTGTCTCCGTGCCCTCGCTATGCATGGCATTGGTGCGTTACGAAAGAATAAAAACTTATGTATCGAAGGGGACGTTTCCTGTAAAAAAATGTATTATCCAGCAAGGACGGGGATCACTTCAGTGATGACTTAAATTATAACATTGACGCACAAAGATAGTTAACTATGCTTTTAACACGACTGAAAGGCATCTAAATTGTAATGTAAAAATATTTTACATCTGCAGTTCCGCAACAAAAGACACTGATGGCTTCCGAGTCGGTTAAGGTGGTGGTCAGGTGCCGACCCATGAATGACAGGGAAAGGGCGCTGAACTGTAAGGCGGTGGTGTCGCTGGATTCCGACCGGGGCCAGTGCTTCATAGAGAAGCCCGGAGCGGCGGAGGAGCCGCCCAAGCATTTCACCTTCGACGGAGCCTACTGCACCCAGCACACCACCGAGCAGATGTACAACGAGGTCGCCTACCCGCTGGTGGAGGTAACTGCGGAAAGCGGAGGAAATTCATGCTGTCGGCACAATGATGAATGTTTTATAACTCGCCCATTACAGGGCCCTGTGGCACAGGGGTCACCTTAGGGCAAGTTACACCACTAGTTAACCATGGACTCAATTTTAAATTAAAAATGTACACGCAGAGTACAAGCGTATATCATCGAAACGACAAATTTAAAAACTTTATGAGTTACCTTGATCTATATAATTTGTGTGCTTACTTTAAACTAATACGCTTTCCCTATAATATTCTCTACACTTCATTGTTTTAGGGATACTCTGTATTCTGTGTTCTAGTATTTAGTTCATTCATAAGGATGACTTATTTTATAGGCCTATTAAGATGTTTCCTTTGCGTTATTTATATTAATAATTTTTGTTGATGACTACCCAATGTGTCGGGACTAGAAAAGTTACAGGAAACCTTCTTGTAATCCGGCTTGGCCATTGGAGATTTTCCTTCCATCAGGGTGTGACGGAAGGATACAACGGGACCATATTTGCCTATGGACAGACGGGCAGCGGCAAGTCCTTCACCATGCAGGGTGTCGCTGAGCTGCCCGCCTATAGGGGCGTGATTCCCCGAGCCTTTGAACACATCTTCGAGACTATACAGGTATCACAGTACCTTTTAATTGTCAACATACGCATCAATAATGTTAATTTAGGCGTCAGAATAAAGTTCATCGCGTGTTATTCTATCGCCATATTAATATTGACTATAGAGGGAACAAATTTCGACTATCACTGACCCCCCCCCCCCTCCCCCGGATACAGAATGTGTGGGATTTTTTTTTTTTAAAGCACAAAGTATCGATTACTTGAACTTTTTTCCAGCACCGACCTAATCCGTAGTCCGTTTTTCCTCCTCTTTGTAAAGTGCGCGGAGAATACCAAGTTCCTCGTGAGAACTTCTTATCTGGAAATATATAACGAGGAAATCAGGGACCTCCTAGGCAATGACACCAAACAAAAAATGGAGGTAAGAGGCAGAAACTCGAGTGAGACGAGTGTTCTCAGGGGGAAAGGGGAGCAATTATTTATTTGCTCTCTTATCACTGTATGTTCTCTCCTGGCTCTTAAATGGGAGGCCTATAGGACTGGTTACCCCAGTAACCGCCTGTTGTTAATTTGGGAGTGCACGGGTGAAGGAACAATAGCTGTTGCCTTGGTGATGTGGAAGAGAAACCTAATAAATAGTTGATCCAAAATGTTCTTCCGAGGAGAGCTGGGCTGGTAAGGGACTGTTAACCTCTGTGGTACAGACACTTTCCCACCTGAGTTAGCTTGCTAGCCTCCTGGAAGTTTAGCTGAATGGCTCTTCAGTGTAAACAAAGCCGTCTTAACGTGTTGTCAGGTCCCGTGAGACTGGACATCCACGTTTCAGACAAAAATATATTATTATTATTATTCCAGACCAAAATGACAGGATGCCACTGCCTGCAAGTGTTTCAGTGACAGCATCAGTCTGTGTCTGTATCTCTGGTAGCTGAAGGAGCACCTCGAGCATGGCGTCTATGTTCGGAACCTTTCCATGCGGACTGTGCACAGTGTCTCAGAGTGCGAGCAGCTGATGGAGCAGGGCTGGCGCAATCGCTCAGTGGGCTCCACCCTGATGAACAAGGACTCCTCCCGCTCTCACTCCATCTTCACCATCCACATGGAGATCTGCAGCACCGGTAGACCTTGGAGACCCTCATCCCCCGCTTTCACTCTGCCTTAATCCATTGCCGACCATAGATCTTAAAATGCTGGCCACGGTGTTTGCCTAGGGAGCGTCAATGAAATATTTTCGTCCACAGGAAATGGATGTATTTTCATTTATTTAGTAGATGCCTTATTTGAAAGTGACATACAAGTGAGGATAAGGGTTGGCCAGTGTTCCTGAAGCATTTTGGGTTTATGGACCTTACTGAGGATTCCATCTGCAATATGTTTTCTCTACTAGCCATGGGATTTAAACTTATGAGCTTCCAGACATGAGCACGGTCAACCCCTACATATTAAACATTAAAGTGATCGGCATGTTAAGAGGTCAGCTGATCACCAGTAAGCAGGGATGGGCTTATCAGGACCAGGATGTAGAAATTCAGACCTAAATTTGTTTCATTCAGCCACTTGGGTACTCTGTGACTGTGACTCTTTATACTTAATTGGTTGGTGAAAACAAAATCTTGGTCTGGTTTTTACTTTCTGGACCTGAAATGTCCACCTCTGCCAGTAAGTGATCGTGTGTCTTTACTGATTCATAGCAGCCAGGAGTAGCTTGTCGACCTCCTTCAATGTGGTGAAGTGATTGTGATTACTTTGAACTGGCAGTATCTGCATAGTTTTATCTCACAGCGTGTGGTTCTCCTACCTATGGGCTTCCATATCTACAGAACATTATACCTTCGCAACACACTGGCAGACATGGATGGAATTAAACTTGAAAATATTAGCATATCATGGATATCTGGTGTTGCATTAAGCAAGAATTTTAGGTCTTTGGTTCTGCCCTCATACCGTAGCCCCAAATATAATTGCTTCAGTTTAAATTTGGAAATATTGAAAGTGCCTCAAGGTGTCAGCTAAGAAACTCAATCAACCTTGGTAGGGTAATTTGTCTCCCCCTGGTGGTCACATGCACAGATGCGGCTGGCGAAGGCCGACTGAGAGCTGGGAAGCTGAACCTGGTGGACCTGGCGGGCAGCGAGAGGCAGTCCAAGACTGGCGCCATGGGAGAGCGGCTGCGTGAGGCCACTAAGATCAACCTGTCTCTGTCGGCACTGGGCAATGTCATCTCGGCACTGGTGGACGGCCGCTCCCGTCACGTCCCCTACCGGGACTCCAAGCTGACACGCCTGCTGCAGGATTCACTTGGGGGAAACACTCGCACCCTCATGGTGGCCTGTCTGTCACCTGCTGACAACAACTACGAGGAGAGCCTTAGCACCCTGCGCTACGCCCACCGTGCTAAGAGCATCCAGAACCGGCCACGTGTCAACGAGGACCCCAAAGACGCCTTGCTTAGAGAATACCAGGACGAAATCAAATATCTGCGCACCCTCCTTTCGGGGCAGCTGGGGGGGGCAGACATCCCGTGTGAGTAACCACTCCCTCTTCTCCTATTCCCATTTGGCTTAGCGTTTTCCAGCCTTGGTTTGTCCTCTTGGTAGCATCGCTGGCTGGCGTGAAGGCTGAAGGCCCGCCTGCCACCAAGAGTGAAGCAGAGAAGGAGGAGATGAAGCAGGTGATGACCCGTTGACCTGTTTTTCTCTTGCCGTCTTATGCCTCCGTCGGGTGGTGTTGGGTGGATGCTGATGTCATCACACGTGCGCACAGGACTACGAAGAGAAGCTGGCCAGGCTGCAGGCAGAATACCACGCAGAGCAGGAGTCCAACGCCAGGCTTCAGGAGGACATTGTCACGCTCCGCACCTCTTATGAGGCCAGGCTGTCAGGCCTGGAGAAGCTCGGCATGATGAAAGCCATTAACATTGACAAAGGTCATTTTTTACGGTCTTTAAAACTCGTAGCTGGGGGGGGTCCAGTACACAATGGGTGACAAGTATTTTTTCTGGAAAACCTAGATTCCTCTATTGGGGCTTTCCAGATGGTACAACGATCTGTTTTCCCAAAAACAAGTGGACTGTGTTTCTGTTGTTGTGCCAGGGAACGCTGGCAGCAGTGTGCCCGCTGAAGAGGAGGAGTGTCAACCCGGAACAGCTGCCCCACAGGCTGTCACAGCTATGGAGCATTCCTTGGCTCAAGTAGGCATCCAGCAGGAATTAGTGGGTTGGGGGCGGAGGGGATTATGGTCACTGCTAAATGAGAACATTAAGTGACTGATTCTGAGAAGAAATGACTCTTGACAAGTTATTTCCTTTCAATTGCCAGATGGGCTGTAAAAATCCTGTTCTATCCTGCTTTGTTGCACACAGAACATCAGTTATTGTACTGAAATTAAATGACGCAGAACAAATGACAGCTAAGATGTTTCTCTTTGACTAGTTCCTCTGCCATGACCTCGATCTTGCTTCCAGGTGTCCCGACCTGAAGTGACTCATCCGGCTTGTAGCCTTCGGGAGGATCCAGAGGGCAAGGCAAACAGGGGGGCCTCTCCTGTCAGCACCCCTGGTGCACTCGAGCAGAAACATGCCCTGAAGAGGTAGGAACGTGCTGAGCCAATGCGTGGTAGTGTGTCCTCAAACCCACTACAACCTGGAAAAGTGCATGTTTGACAGTCCACAGCGGTTCCACGGTCCTAGGCGTGTTTCCATCTCAGGCTCCAGCAGCTGGAGCAGGAGTTTGTGGGCGGAGAAGAGGCCCGGAACGAGGACCTTCAGCAGAGGCACCGGCAGAGGAAGCGTCTGGCTGACCAGAGGAAGAAGCAGCTGGCTGAGGCGATGGCCGAGGGGACGGAGGACACCGATGGCGTGCTGCTCCGTGTCTACGACTCCATCCAGGAGGAGGTGCATGCCAAAAGCCGACTGCTGGAGGCGACGCAGGAAAAGGTAGGTGCCACAGGCTTGGATATGCGCTGACGGTGCGTGACAGAACTTCATGGCATATTTTGATTTTTCTCAGCTATTTTGGCTACTGCAGGGTTATGCATCTGTTGTTCTTACGCAACAGACTCTGAGAATGATGCTACAACTAGGTGGTAACACTGATGTCCCTCTGTGTTAGTAATTACCAGACATTCTCAGGACTACGTATGATTTTGGGACCAGTCTGTTGCTAGTCCAGACTCTTTCTCATTATCATGATAACTCGATAAGTATTTGACAGGTCTTTTCAAACTTTGCAGACACATTTGACAGATGAAGGACTGGTATTACGGTAACAAAGTGTACTGTGGAGTTATTGTTTGCTTAAACGTATTATTGCCCCCCCCCCCCACTCTGAGAATTTTATCGTGGGAGACACCCCTGCCAAGATAACAGAATAGCATTACTACTGAAAATATCGTTAAAATATCGTATACTACGATGTAAAGAATGGACAGTATAACGGTATAAAAATAAGATACCGCCCAAGATTATAGTTCTGTTCCAGTATCATACTCAGTATAGTAATACAGATATAAGCATAAATTGTTGAATTATTTCTGTCTTTGGGCCATGTGCCACCCATTCAGCTAAAGGCAGCGCGTCTGGAGATCCGCGACCTGCAGAGGGAGTTTGAGCTGGAGCGTGACGACTACCTGGCCAACATCCGCCGGCTGGAGCGTGAGGCCCAGCTGCTGCAGGGAATCCTGGAGCGTGTGCTCCCATTGGTCCGGCGTGACTGCAACTACGGCTGCGTCGAGCGGCTCCGCAAGGAGGCCACGTGGGATGAGGACAGCGCCACCTGGAGGTTGCCGGAGGTGGTGGTGCAGAAAACAGTCCTCCCGTCAAGTTAGTGATCTCACAAAGATCTGGTGACTCTCTTCGGGTGAGTCCACCTGTGTCTGCAAAGGCTCGACTTCCTCTTCCTTCCTTGTCATCATAGTGCTCACAGCACAAACAACTGGAAGCCAAAGCCGACTACCAGCTTTCAGGGCTGACAACGGGGAACCATTTGCACCGGTATGTACTTAAAAGAATTATCTTGTGAGAATATTGGTACCGATAGTGCGGCAATGTTTTCCAACACGGTCCTTGGGAACCCCCAGACAGTCCATGATTTTGCTCCCGAAAATGTGGACTGGGGGGGAGCAAAAATGTGGACTGTCTGGTGGGGAGCAAAAATGTGGACTGTCTGGGGGTCCCCAAGGAGCAGGTTGGAAAACACTGCTGTAGGGGGTGGCTGACGTGGGGCGGCAGACCTGCAGAGGTGGGTAGAGTACCAAAAATCTGTACTCAAGTAAAAGTACTTATGGAAATATTTACTCAAGTAAGAGTAAAAGTAACAATTCCAATAGTTACTTGAGTAAGAGTAAAAAAGTATCCGATGGAAAAACTACTCAAGTAGCTAGTTACTAATTACTTCTGATCTGATTTATATGAAGCGAAAACCTTGAATTTCAAACTATTTGGAAAGCTTCCACACACCTCTCCTTGAAAATCTCTTTGTTTTGTTTATATAAAACATAGGCTGAAGTAAAGTAGCCTCTCACAGTCCTGTGATGGGCACATTAACATCACAAACTGTCATTTGCAATAAAATTTCAAACACACCCAGATGTTTTTCTAAATGTTAACTCTGTCTTTATTTTCACATTCACAACACAAAATTTGTCAGCATCTGCATTTAAACAAGCTAACAGAGAACAAAAGAGAAAGTGTGTGTGCAGAGTACGTGTTTGTTATTATGTTTGTGTATAAACTTGTTTATGTGTGTTTGCGTTTCAGTATGTACAGTATCTCACAAAAGTGATTACACCCCTCACATTTTTGTAAATATTTTATTGTATCTTTTCAAGGGACAATGCTAAAGATATGAAACTCTGATAGAATGTAAAGTAATCAGTGTACAGCTTGTATAATGGTGTAAATTTGATGTCCCCTCAAAATAACTCAACACACAGCCATTAATGTCTGAACTGCTGGCAACAAAAGTGAGTACACCCCTAAATGAAAATGTCCAAATTGTGCCCAAAGTGTCAATATTTTGTGTGGCCACCATTATTTTCCAGCACTGCCTTAACTCTCTTGGGCGTGGAGTTCACTAGAGCTTCACAGGTTGCCATGGGAACCCTGTTCCACTCCTCCATGATCACGTCACGAAGCTGGTGGATGTTAGGCACCTTGCGCTTCTCCACCTTCCGTTTGAGGCCCCACAGATGCTCACTTTTGTGAGATACTGTATAACAAACTCAACGGTTTTTAAAATATATTTTGTGTAATATGCTTTAAAATATATAACATGAACAAAAAGACATGCCTATTCTTGCTTTATTTTTGGTTGAATTTTTTTTTTACTAATTGTATGAATTTCTAATTGTGTATGTTGTGCTTAATAATAATAATGATAATATAATCATTTTCTATATTAATTTGTTTTCTAGACTTCAAGAGCAGCAGATACGAAGGCGTCGGCTTACATGACAGTGATGGACTGAATGCCTGGTACCTGTAAATAGCAGGTTTTCAAGACAGAGCTCTTCTACACTTCAAGGCAACTGTAGCATGTCCATTAATTAATACTGGTTCAACTGGGAAAAGCAGGAGAGGAAGACCCAGTATCAACCCACCTGAAGTGAAGTGGAGCCCAGTGTCCAAAGCACTCACTGGGATCAGGTTTGCCCTCGGGGGCCACAGGCCCCAGGCCAGCAGAACCAGAAATGCCACCAGATGCCGTGATGCTGCATGTACAAGACAAACAAAGTACCTGCACACAGTGGCCTGAGCCTTTGTTCCCTGGATGCTTTTGCAGTTCTCACAGAAATAGAACAGAATATCAAAACTCTTAGGATATTCTTATTTTTAATTAATTTGAAGTGCTGTTTGCGCTATTTTAATTTATATACATATGATTTTTGAGTTGCTTATGACTCGTTTTATACAATTTGATATTCTGTTGACTAGTAAATAGTAGCACTAAAACTAAGTAACGATGACCATTATACTACTTTAATTGTCATTTGAAGAGTTACTTTTTAGCAATAAGTAAATTAATTGTGTCTTGAATAAAATTTCAATTTATGTATTTGCTCAGGGGCGGCATGGTGGTGCAGTGCTCAGCACTGTTACCTCACATCTCTGGGACCTGCGTTTGAGTCTCCGCCTGGGTTGCATGTGTGTGGAGTTTGCATGTTCTCCCTGTGTCATCATGGGGTTTCCACCCTTAACCCAAGACATAATGAGGCTAATTGGAGTTACTAAATTACCCATAGGTGTGCATGTGTGAGTGGTTGGTGTGTGAGTGTGTCCTGCGATGGGCTGGCCCCCTGTCCAGGGTTGTTCCCTGCCTTGTGCCCATTGCTTCCAGGATAGGCTCCAGATCCCCGTGACCCAGTAGGATAAGTGGGTTGGAAAATGGATGGATGTATTTTTCATGATTCGGTTTCAGTGTTTATTTCATTAGAAATGTTAAGTATTGTTGTAGTAATGCAGTTTTGCTATTATAATACTTTTATGTCGAAAGTCCATGCAGTCCACTTAAAAAATCAGTTCCATAGTTCATGTATGAAAGGATTAAGATTTCAAAGTTGGCATGTAAATATCACATTTAGTTTGCCATGAATGGGGGGAATATCATGCAGATAAATTTGAACAGGATGGCA
This sequence comes from Cyphomyrus plagiostoma, assembly GCA_019775915.2. Classification (NCBI taxonomy): domain Eukaryota; kingdom Metazoa; phylum Chordata; class Actinopteri; order Osteoglossiformes; family Mormyridae; genus Cyphomyrus; species Cyphomyrus plagiostoma. Next base: position 21,357,452 of record JABFEA020000130.1, on the reverse strand, counting down.
TCATTTGAGACCTTTACTATGTGTTTTGCTCTTGCACTCTCATCACCAATAGATACAAAGCCCCCTCACCCATCAGGGGCGACGTAAAAGGGGAAAACTTAGAATGATTGAAAGGGCCCCTGACTGACGGGCCCTAAAAAAATTTTAAACATAATAAAATTAGCCTAGTCATGTTAAGCTGCCTAATGGTTATGGAATTGTGCTTGTGCTCAAAAGATCGTTGGTTCAAGGCACCACTGAGGTATCCTGAACAAGGTAACGCCCCCAAGCACTGCTCCCTGGCTGCTAAATAATAGCTGCCCCCTGCTATGTCACAGATGGGTTAAATGCAGAGGGCACATTTTGTTGTGTGGTGTGTCAACAATGACAATTAATGATGTTCACTAAACTTTCAGACCCAATGTGCTATGCCTTCATGGAACCCAAAATCTCAGCACTCCTGCCCTTCATTGAACATAAAGACAATCAGAAACAAATCAAACATGTCTCACGGCTTCAATGTGGTGTGTGGCACGATAGGTTAGACCTTGTGGCTAGTTGTCTTTAGCTGCCTAGATTGGAAGGTCACTGGTACAAATACTGTGGTTGGCTGAATAGTCACCTCAGTATTGGACCCTGGAGCAAGGCTGTTAACTGCCTGAAAAATTATCCAGGGGTTTAAATGACTGACCCTGTGCTTGGGCTGTAAGTTTAACTCTACTGTATGTATCATAAAGGAGAGCAAACTAGTATATGAGAAAGGAGAATTTCTATGTAGGGTTGTGAATGGCAAATAAAAAGTAAACCACAACTCTCTACTGCTGATATAACAGAGTGGGTTCCATAGTATTTATATACAGTCCATCTATCCCTCCATTTTCCATACCCTCATGTCCTATGGTGGGAAAAGCTTATAGCTAGAGGCTATAGCAGCAGGGCTGGGAATAACCCAGGCAGGCCACACACACATGTACACCTATGGGTAATTTGAAAAGTCTGATTTGGCATGTTTTTGCACTGTGCGGGAAAGCTAGAGTACCTGGAGAAAATACAATAAAAACACAGGGAGAACATGTAAACCTCACACATGTAGAGCTAGCACACGTGTTGTGCTGAGGCAATACCACCCACCTACCCTGTTATCAGGAAGAAAAACACAACAGCCTCTACATCTTATACCGTCACTCAAGTGGGTGTGCTTCATCTGCTGCAGCCTTGGATTTGTGCTTTGCACAAAATTTTCTAAACACAAGGTCAAGTTTCAATGCTTTGGTGACTTGAAATCAATTTCCTGTACAAGAGTTACATGTCATGAACAATATACATTAAAGGGCACTCTCGTTACACAAGGAACACAGATTCACACAGGAAAGAAAATTCCCAAACTAAAGATGACATGGTCAGCTGCAAAAAATAACACTACTGTTCCCTTATCGTTGAGAGAAACTCTATCATTGCCACAGGCTAAGAATTCCTTCCTAAACCCTCTCGCAACAGTGGATTTTTTTTTAGCTGAAATACTTTGTGCAGACTTGCCCCAACAGCAGGTGGCTGAAAGGTGGAACCACTCAGTGATGCAACTAACTTGCCTTCTGAAAAAGTTTGTGGTCAACATCAGGAATTTATTATTTTAAAAAATGAAAAGTTATAACTGGCCTTTGCTGCGTGCTCACTTTCTCTGAAACAGCAATACAGAGACAGAAAAAATCTTGTGTTTTTTTTTGGATAACTATTTACACTAAAACAAGCATGTATATGTATACAGTGAAATGTTCTGGTCTGAAGAACATCAACAAATTCTTTAAAAAGAACATTTATGTACAGCTACCAATAAACTATATTTCAGTGGAATACAGAACGAGACACGAACAGCTGATATATATGTTGATGTACGTTACAAAGAGAAGCTCGTTGAGTGAATATTCTCAGGATGCACACTTACCTAGACCAGCTGGCCAAGGTTTGTGTTTTTGGATTGGAAGAGGAAACGAGAGTAGATGGAGAAGTGTGTACTGGGGGAGAAGATAAAAACTCTTCAAGTATACTGCCGGGGGTCTGTAATTGAGCCCTCTAACCCAGAAGAGGCTTAGAATATGCAGCATGTCAAAACAGAAGCAAAAAGTCAGCAAGCAAAGAGTCTCCATGTTAAGGTTCATCTCAGTGTCTACTCATTTTTCTCTTCAACATCACACAACTGCAGGATTGGCATCTTCCCTTAGCTAGCTGGACAAGTCTGCACACACATGCACACGCATTTACATGCATCTAACACCCATTTACATGCATCTGGTTTTGTCACCTTGTAAATAGTCTGTAGGGTTTGTAAACTTCTCCAACGCTTTTGATGTAGCTGATTTTAGGTTTAGAATGGAATAATGTAGGTTTGCCGTAAGATTTCTTGCATGATTGTTCTGAAAGCCTGTGTATCACGCCAGATGCCTGAGAGTTGGCAGCCCAGCCATTGGTCATTAACCCAATAATCCAGTTAATTTTTAACCTAATTTATAACCCTCTGACTGAGAAAAAGAACTGCTATAGATAAGCCTCAAGAGGCCCTATCTGACCTGGGCCCTGGTTTGTTAGTTTTTCTTCTGGCAGCAACTCACAGCGTGCCAGTTATGTAAGACTATTTCAGTAATATCCTAAGTCTAGTAATTATCCACACGTTAATCTGTTCCTGTATTTACACCCTTCCTATTATCTCACAGTCCAGCTCTTTCCACACCACTGACATCCCCAGTAATGGGGACAAATCTCCATGCATTAAAGCTTGACTAGCAACAGGCCACAATTAGTTGTGACTCATAGGGTATCTCACAGCAAATCAGGCAAATCCCAGCTTGCGTCAAATGAGGCACTAGCTCAGGGGCAAGAGAAGGGAGGTGTCTCAGGAGAACAACAGGGCTGGGGGGGGGTGACGAAGCAAGGCACAGTGCATTCAGGTTTGCGATGGCACAACTGTGCTGCACATTCTGATACAAGGTTTCCTTCAGGGTTAATCTTGGCAGCAAAGCATCTTCTGTACATCTAAGTTAATGCTTTTTTTTCCCACAGCACAAGACATACATAATTTCAGATAGCACTCACAATTAGCCTAGCAGGTGAACAGCCAGCAATGGATATGTAAGCAGCTGTACAATACAAAAAAGTTATATTCTCGAGTAGAATCAATGTTTTTCCGGTGTGTCTATGAAATCCAGGCACATTATGTTCATTGCACAATGTTGAGGGTTTTGAAAGACGCTGCACAGATGAGCCACAACGTTAGAATAACAGTGAGCACACAGATGATTTCTAGATACGCATTCCTGCAGTTTCTGCAAGCCTGCCTGCCAAAACTTGCGCTGCTATGTACGCCCGTTCTTGGTTCAGAGATAGTCAAATTCTCAGAGACTGCAAACTCTGAAATGTCTATCTAGTTCGCCTCCAGCTTTCTGGTTTGTCTGTAGTTATCAGGTCTTCTTGTTTCCTGATGATATGACTGAGACCATGATGTGAATTATTATGATTTCCATCTTCATTGTGACCATTATTATCATTAACCACAACAAAAATGATGATGTAATAGCTTGTTCCAAGCTGACCTCACATCTCCAGGGTTGGAGGTATTTGTCATGTGTGAGTTCACATGTTCTCCATGTGCTGTATGGATTTCTTTTAAATATTGTATTTCTGCAAAAGCCAGAGTATCTGTGAAATACCATATTTAGCAAATTTGCATATTTTTTTGCATATTTTGTAATTTTCTACCGTAGTAATACTTTTATATTGGTCAAGGACCCCAAGTATACACAGAGACAAGAATTGTTCCATGAGTGCCAATTCATCATGAAGGTGAATCCATCTACCCCTAATCTATGTGCTGACCAACAAACAGAATTACATACAAATCCGTATATAAAATATAAGATTTTAGTTTTTGCCAGATTATTCAGTGATGTTTGTTTAAAAAACCCCTATATTTAAAGGTTTCTTTATTTGACAATCAGTACCATTATAGTCTAATTCCTAAAACATATATATTTTGCAAACTCAGATTTGATAGCCTTAAAAAACCATTTCAGCTTTATACTATGTTTTGTTTGTTCTATAAACACGGACGTATGGCCTTAGTAATCTAAGATGTTTTAAAGATAAACTAGTCTATAATACAGACCTATGTATTCATAAATACATACAGCAATATGCTTTCCAGCTATCTAATCCCATAAGCATGAATGTAATTAACAACAAATGATACTATCGACTTTCTGTTAGTTTCTGTTTAAAGCCAGTTAGTCAGAAACCTTGCCCATAAAATCCCAATCATACTAGATTGAAATCTGGCTGTAAAAAAAGTTCAGAGCTACAATTAAGCTTTATAGTCTATAAGATCTCTTCACTCCTCTTAATTTTGATCCTTCCGTGCCGTTCTCATTCATTTATCTACATTTTATACACTTATACAGTTACCAGTATTCATAACTGTATTGTTCTCCACAGTTTGCTCACAGTGATGTTCGGTTTCTGTGTTGCCATGCTCTGTTTTCACCTTGCATGTTTGCATTCCATGAAAAGCAATATATAAATTAAATGTATTATTATTAAGCTACCATAGCTCGATATCTTTTAACATAAACAACAAAGGGGCCATATCTAGTTCTACAGGTTAAAACTGTGGGCCTGTGATCACAAGGTTGCTGGTTCAAATCCCATAGCTGGATTGAGCCCTTCAGCAAAGAGCTTAACCCCAGTTGCACTAAGGACTGGCAAACCCTGCACTCTGATCTTCACTTGTATGAATTTAAAAAAAAAGTTAATGCAAGAACACGTATCACGAAAGTCAACTTTTCCTGTCTCTGTGGTTCTGTTTGTTAGTTGGAAGTTCATAAAAACTAGGTCAAGCACTTCAGTAAACTAGCTGTACACAAACTCAAATAGCATGTCAGCCACAAATACATCTCCGATGCATCAGGTGGTAAACTATGGTAAAGGGGTTTCCCTCACCTGAACAATTATGCAGGGTAAAATTACAAGAATAAAAGCACTCACACACTTGGCTTAAGCGCCATAAGATCACTAAAGATCAGTTAAAGTACAATCATTAACACACACTAGTTATACACCTATGTGCAATCGGCTACTATAAACTTGCACGTATAAGTCAATATGCAGCATGTTCATGTCTGTCGTTGATGCAACGGGGCCCTGATTTTTATTGCATTTATTCCACAGATTCCGCAGAAAGCACATAAGAATGCATTTCATTAATTTTCTCATATGCACACAGCGCAAAGTTATAGCTAGTTGTTGTCTGTTGTCTAAGCAATATTAATAGTGATAAGACCTGTATTTGGTACTTCGGAAAACAGTAGTTCCGAATTGGGACAGGTGGATCTTATCTTTATAATCTCTTAGCTTTATAAAATGAGAAACAGCTAATTCCAAAAACTTTTTACATCCATCCATTACCCACTTATTATAGGCAGGGTTGCAGGGTGGCTGGGGTCTGTTTAAGACAACACAGGGCACAAGGCTGGGGTACATGCTGGAAGGGACGCCAGTCAAAAACACTAAAAATGAAATAAAAACGCAAAAATGCCCACAATAAAAAGTGTATCTGCGTCAAAGCACTTGCGGAAATTCATGTAAGAAAAAACGTCACTTTTCTCAGTTATGCCCAAATTAAAAACATTTATACTGTATAGTAAATTAAAATATTCCAAGATAACTAACGAACTATAGAGAAGCATTTCAAAACGCGTTCATGTTTAACTTTTGACTCACACATTATCTACTAACTGTAGTCACTGCAGCAGAATGATGAGAATGTCACAGGAACCAATATTGGTTACCTGCCGGGCTCACAATTTACTATACTGTACTGACAGCGTTTGCCTTTCCTTTGGCTCATCTCAACCCCATATAAAATGCACACCTCCAAAAGCTACCTCAGGCGATACTAAAACTGGGAATGTTCCACAAAGTACCGGTTGATTCAACGCGAAGAAGATTCAAACATCAATTTTCGACATCTGGTAGACATAAGTGCTGACTTCTTAATATTTTTCATATATCCCTCTGATGCATGAATTATGAAACATTCTAATGGCGGAAATGCAATTCCACCATAGAAAGTATCGCATTTGGGAGAAAATTACTTTTAAAACAGCTGTCCACTGTAGTGACCGCTATGCGCCAGAGGGATATTTTAGAACAAAGATATAAACGGTGTATGATGAAGCCTAACGTCTCGAAGTACAGTAATAACGTAACAGACTATTTCACTCATTTGTATAATACAGGTATGCAAATGCAGGACTTATACATCATATCATCGTAATGAATTATTCTACTAAATTTCTGCCACTAACCTTTTTTAGACCTGGATGATTTTAATTCCGTCCGTCAGATGGTAACACCTGAAAATTATATTTAAATCTGTTACGTTTTTTCCTTCGGTCTTTCTTGAATCAAGGAAAAGGAGTTAAGACCTTTCGGTCACGCCCATGACTTTTTTTTCTTTTTCAGTACTTCCTTATTGTGCAAGGTTTGTGTAATTAAATACACATAATGATTGAACACCCCTGAAATCTTCGTTACCCAATGCGTTTCCCAACAATGCTTCGTTTAAGTGGCCCTGTAAGCATCACTAAACAGACAAAAAGTTATTACAACAATACAGCATCAATGTAGCCTTGGAAACGTTTCCTCTGAAACGGTTATGGAATGATTTTCACCTTAAAAGACAGAAGAAATCAAGACTAAGATTTAATGACAACTCTTTTGTTAAACTAAGAACTAACAAAATGAACTCATTTTTCTGAAAAGCAATCTTTAATGCCCAAGGCCTATTGGAATGTTGAAAATAAAAGAATGACATGGACAATCCAAAAGCTTGTCCTTTGAATCACGTACCCTGTCTTCATCTTAAAAAATGCATATATAAAATGTCCATCCATCCATCCATCCATCATCTTCTGCTTATCCGAGGTCGGGTCGCGGGGGCAGCAATCTCAGCAGGGAAACCCAGACTTCCCTCTCCCTCGCCAAGGTCCCCGACTTCGGCCACTGCCCAACTCACACTGCACCCGACCCCTATGGCCCCTCCTACAGGTGGTGA
>JABFEA020000130.1:21337671-21349224 GCA_019775915.2 Cyphomyrus plagiostoma | reverse complement strand
CCGACCCCATGAAGAGCGTCGGTAAGATCATGAGGTTCTGGGGTTTCCGTGGGAACCGCTGCAGAGGTGCGTAGCCGGCTGGCTTCTGAATGGGGCGGCTGCATAGAAGCATGCACTGAATCAGATCCTCCACTCACATTTCATCTCCTTTGTATGTCAGTCAGCCGTTCGGTTTCTTTAGCCGACAGTTTTATCCAGGCGACTCGGGCGTCACTGGATCAGATTTAAAATGCAGACTGCTTTTGACACGGGGTTGTAAATTGCATCTTAGAGGCAGAAAAATTTGGTCTGTAGCAAAACAGAATTCTGACAACTGTTGGAAGATCATTCATCCAGATTGGGGACACTGCATATTTTTTTAGATTTTCCCACATGCCTAAGCATATGTGAACGTGTGACAGCTATGTATGTTTGGGGAGAAAAAAAACCAGAGAGATGTGTTCTTGATCACTGGATTAAATACTTTTTTTTTTAAAAAAAAAAAAATGAACTCTGCTCAAATTCAAAGCAAACACCCAGCCAGTGACTGACTTTGCAGTGGAGGTTTTCAGCTTAACAGTGTGATGTTTCTGGGAACATAGCCACAGACCAGTGAGGACACACAAATCTCACACTGATTTTCGTACCAATTGGATGCACGTCTCTCCCTCCTGTTCAATGTGATGACCATCGGCATCTCTGCAGCCACCCACTCAGCACCACTCGGCAACAGCACGTCCCTCGTCGTCTCTGCCCTGCCTGCTGAAGCTCCGCCACCACGCCCATTCCGCCTGGAGGCCCTGGGATTGGACGCCTCACCGCTCAGCAGCAGGGTGAAGCGCAAGAAATGCCGAGCGCACGTCCCTCGCGATGGAAGCTGAGCTCGGAATGCCGCCTATTGGGTAAAACCGTGATGAAGTCTTCCCATAATCCTCAACGGGGAGTTCAGCCTAGTACCAGGAAGTGTGCGATCATTCTCCAATTCTGCCTGGCATTTAAGTACGAATAATTAGGCGAGTAATTAGATGAATTTAGGCGAGTGTTAAAAAGAAAAACACTAGTCAGCCCAGTCGGCTAATAGTAAAAATGCAATAATCTGGTTATGACTTATACACCTTCCAGTTTACGTCTATACTTCCGCTATATACTGTACAAAACATTATGAAATTCACCATGAATGAGTCTTAATAAATCATACTAATGAACAACAGAAACCGAAGGACATTAGCAATTTAATATCACATTTTTAATCGATTCCCTGTATTTGGAAAGGCCTTGGCTTGTTTTCAAATGGTTAATAAAGTGGTTTCGTAGCACCATTTAATGAAAGTATCGTTATGGTTACTATCTTGTATGCTGCACTAGGCTGGATTTTTACATTATACTTATGAAAATGGCAGCCACATATTAGTCTGTTGCTCTTAGTAACCAGTTCTGGAAAGAAAGCTAATCTTGTGTGGGGGGGGGACTTTGCCTGAGATTCTTGACCTGAGTAGTGTTCAAATTCATATCTAGCACCATCCCCATACCCTAGCAGTGCAGTGCAGCCAAGCAGGGGTACAGGATGTATCGCGTCTTTTTAAGTTGTTATAGTATGTCAAAGTCAAACAAAACATTTGGGGTGACGCACAAACTTCACAGCCAGTCCCTTTACTGGGTTTATTATGGGGCAGATGAAGCAGCTACGGAAAAATGAGAGTGTGTGAAACTAACTAAATCTGTAGCGTTCAGTGAATTTTCAGATCGCAATACTCCCTCATTCCCCCTCCCCCCAAAAAGGCCAGTTAAATACATTTTAAAAAATGTATTTAAGAATAAAAAAAAATGTACAAACCCATTTTCTCGATAAATATGACCATTTTGACAAAGCATTATTCTGACACAAACATTCTCCATGAGACTAACAAATTTAACGACAGACACACACAGTCTCTTCACAGTAACACACAATGTAACCAACAGTCCGCGCTTCCGAACAGAGTTAAGTGTGAGTGCTTGGATTGAATGCTCATAAATAACATTCCAACATACACAGTTAACTCCAAAAAAAAATAGGAAGATTACGAGAACATGCTGTTTACAGCTCCGACAGATTTCTACCAAACAGTGAACTGCTAGAAGAGAACACCAGCACAGTAACACTTAAAAAAAAAAAAACAGAATCAGACCATCTGTCTAAGTGCCATAGTAATGGGCGGGGTCGAGCTGTGCATCTTTGGAAGAATTACTTTGGGGGGGGATACCTGCATTTAGAGCCCCTACTCACACCCTTTTCAGTCACAGTCTGGCCTCTCTCGACATACTGTGATCATAACTACCACATTCATATTTTCATCGAACGAAAGAAAATATGTAAACGAATTGGACATGCAGACAAGGATATTTTCTCTTGCATTTCCCACAGATATTCTTTGCTGGCATTTCCTCAAGCTTTGTCAATGGGGGGCAGATGGAGCGGTTGGAAAAAAAAGAAAAAAAAAACTAAATGCGTACACTGTAGGCTCCCGCCGTAGACTGAGGGAGGCGCTGTTGTTTTTAAGGCGAGCCATTGTGACTGAAAACCAAGGCTGAACTTGGTCCAAAGCACCACAGGGATATACTGGCCCAGACGACCACCATCTTAAAATCTAGACATCGAACTAGCACCAGTTATTACATGCCTCTTCCAGCAACAAAAACAAACATAAATCAAACATAGACAGTATCTCAAAACCTAAATATATTACAATTGTATATATTTATTTTAATTGTCTGGATGTAGTTTAAAATCGCACAAGTGGATCCCCACAAAAATAAATTAAGTCAGATCTGTTTCAGGTAAGATCTTCTTCACGGTGTTGGTGTTCATCCTATAAGGTTATGGAGAGAGAGCGCCCCCTAATGGTCAGTAACAGTCATTTCAGAGTTACCTCCAGGAGGGCCAGTGTGCGGGGAGGTGCACCACTCAGTCTGCAGGGTACAAGAGAACAGATGTAGCACCTGTATAGGGGGGGAAGACACCCACAGATGTGAGGTCGTAGTGCAGAACTAGTCAAGGCTCTGCCTTGGCGGATCACTGGGGAGGGGGGGTGGTAACATTGAGAGCTACGAGTCTTTCAGCATGCTGATCCGGGCGTAGATCTTCAGTGCGGGGCCCAGCTTGATGTTCATGGTGCTCATTAGATGGTCCTCCTTCAGCAGTAGCAGGGCCTGCCCATCGATCTCCTGCGAGCGGAACTCATCTGCAATCTCCTGGCAGCCTGTGGGGGGGCGCCGATACACGGGACACGACATGAGAAAGGGTGTTTCGGGGGTCATGAAGCTGCAGCTCCATTTCAGTGAGACACTTTTAGAACAGACTCTTGAGAACGGAGGAGGCAGGGAGAACAGCGTTGTTTCTCATCTAAAGAGCTTCAGATACGATTCAAAAAGTGTGCAGAAAAATCCATCAACGTCAATTAAAATACAGTAGTTTCCCATACAGTAGTTTCCCCATCTCTCGGCAGCACTGACCTGGCAAGGAGCGAATGAACTCGTACACTTCCTCCACATTCCACTGGGTGGGGTCACTGGGCAGGAAGTGCTGCGTGAGGAGGGGCAGCTCCCTGACTCCGCCCTCAGGGTCCGAGGCCCGCTCACCCGGGGCCCCCTGGGCACCTGAACTGGCTGCAGATAAGGGTGACGGGGGCCCCTCGTAGCTGGATACCTCTGAGCACGGGCTGGACTCGCCCTGGCTGGGCAGGGGGGGCAAGGCGGAGGAGACGGAGCCACCTAGTTGCTGTGGGGGGGTGCTGAGCCTCTGGAAGAGCAACGCGGGAAAGTGTGAGACGTGGGATGAGGCGGAGAGAGGCTTAAATGAGGTCGGAGGGTGTTGATCATGTGAAGAGGTCTGTCTCTTTGCCACCGTCAGGCTCTTATTTTAAAAGTTCCACACGTGTGACCATTTGCTCAAATCGGTGGGTTTGCGGCAGGTAAATGGGGCAAGGGTGTGCGCAGACGCAGATGTCTGGGCAGACGTGGGGCTTGACCGCTCACCTGCTTTTTGGCCTCTATGCTTTGGCGGCTGGCGCTGCGCGATTTCCGCCGCCAGCGGTTCGTCGCTTTGCTGCGGTCTGGGTTGAAGAGACCCATGCGCTTCGTACAGCCGACGTTGTACCTGTCCGCAGAAGTGCGAAAAGGTGATCAGCGGTGAGAGGCACTCGTAGTAAACACACGCGCGTGACGTTTAACCCACAGGGCCCGTTAAAGGTCTTCAGCAATACTTCTGATAGTCTATTAAACATGCACGTGATATGATGACTTTCGGCTAAACTAACTACTTCAACAATTGGAGGGATGCAGAGACTCACACAGTCTATGGTTCACCCTCATATAACACACCTGATTCAACACCTTGTGCTACATTACCACACAGCTCTTGAACGGAATCATTTGTGGTGAAACAGGGAAAGAGCTAAGCTACACAGGGCTGTGGCCCCCCAGGACCGCAGCTTCACACCCCTGATTTAAGGTCTATTCCAGAAAGTACAGGCCACAAGGCAGGCCGACACAGGGCATACACACACTCACACATTGTGAGCAATTTAGAGAAGCCTGTCCAGCTAATTGGCCATGGAGAGAACCAAAGTGCCCAGAGAAAATTAACACAAAATATGAAGAACATGCAAATTTCACAAACAGATCTGAGACCACATTGCTACCACTTGGCCACGAGCACAATAGTTCATGTAGCAAAATCCTATTAAATTCTGGCTCTTAGCACAGCTCCCCGCGAGCTAACGCGAAGGTTAGCGCACGTCTCTGACGTCAGGAAGCGCGGCGCAGGCTTGGCCCGCGGCGTACCTCTTTGCACACACCACCGAGCAGAAGCGCTTGGAGCCCTTGAACTTGTGCGCCAGGTCGACCCAGCCGCAGAGCTCACACTGCAGACGGGGCTCGTTGGCATCCTCCTGATCGCCGAGCTCTGCACGAAGGTGTCGAGACAGAGAGAGAGTGAGGGAAAGTCTGGCTTGGTTAGCTAGGAAAGGTGGGGGGGGGGAGAGACCAGCCAGCCAGCCAGCCAAGCTGGGCCAACCTTGCTGGGTCAGATCCTCCATCTCGGAGTCGGTGGCAGCGGGGGGGTTGCTCTGGTGGGTCTTTTCCGAGTCCAAGGGGAGGGGCTGGGTGGGCTTCTTCAGGTTGTCCACCAAATGTGGGGCACGTTCCACCTGGGGGGGCGGGGGGACGGTTTGGTAAGCAGGGCACTTCCACTCCACCCAGTATGTACGTGCGCGCGCACACACACACACACACATACATACACACACACACACAAACTTCCATATGTATATACTGTACATATATGCAGAGCAACCTACATTTAAAAAATAGCCACACGAAAGAACCCTTGAATTATCACAAAAAAAAAAAGTGTGATAGGATTAATTCAACTGTAAGCAGTGTCCAAAACATGGTTAAATCCATTTTATGGTGTTTTTTTGTTTTTTTAGACACAGCTGGGTATTTGAAGGCTACTGGCTTACACTGCACAGTGGTATTTCAGAACAGGTGCCAGCCTGGGAGATGTGTGACAGGCTGTGCCCGAACCAAAAGGATGCCAAATGTTTTACCTTTTGAATCCGCCAGGGAATCATGTGACTATATGATCCCAGCTCTAATCAGACTGGCCCCCGAGCCCATCCACCGCCACTTTCACCTCCATAATTCAATTTTCGTCAATACCTCCGTCCTCAGTCCTACTTATTCTGTCTTTTTTTCCACCCCCAAAGGGCAAAATTACATTATTCATAAATACAGGGGCACCCCCAGCTCTGGATGCTAATGGTTTATTACTGATGAGTGAGCAAGGCAAAGCTGCATGATCCACCCCTGGGGGCCATTTTGGGGGCCCCGGTGGGAGGCTGCAGGGGTTAAGCGTGATAAACAACTCCTGCCTTGTAAAGGGATTATTAAATTCACAGCAAACATAAGAGTTAGTGTTACTCACAAAGCATATATATAAAACACTCAGGTTTTTCTTTTATCTATAAATTTGTGTTTAAGTCAATTCCTGTTACTGTGAAACAAATCACAGACATTAAAAACCCGCGATTGTGAAGCGGCACCTGGATGTCAATGGCGAAGCCTTCCAGAGCAAACAGGACCTTCAGAAACAGTCGCTGTCTAATCTACGCCTGATTAATTATAAATACAGTTTGCAGGTGAACCAAAACAAGCACCAAACAGTATGGAGACTACACTCCAAAGGTTCCTAACAGCAAGTAACACGCCACCTGGAAATATTAAATGATATGACTACATCATTTTTGCTTTATGACGTATTTGTGCATATCACAGCTGTGTATGCAACTCATCCTCCTTTACCTAAAAAGATTTAGGATGAAAGTAAATGTACAACAGGATAAGAATGATCCAAGGAATAAACTTCAGAGTAAATAACATTTCCTTTAATATGGCCATATACGTTACATATTCCAGCATAGTGTATTTGAAAATAAAAAGGTTTGACTTATAATATTTAATTTGGGTAATTTTCACTGCCCTTGGGATGCTCGTTTGATCATTGTGTCAGCCAGCGTCTGGGGGGGGGGGGGGAGAGGGATTGCTTACAGGGAAGGGCTCGGCTCCCTCCTGGATGACGAAGCCCTCGATGACGTGCGTGAGGACCTGCGGCTTCACGATGGCCTGGGGGGGTTTGTTCTCGCCGTTCTGAGGAGCGCTGCCGGCCACGCTGGGGGCGTCTTCTTCGTTTCCCGAGGTCATGGCTGGCGGGGGACACGCTTCTGGTTTGGCGCAAACCCCCTCGGCAGCACCTGGAGGCCAACAAAATTGGGGTGCATGGTGAGAGAGACAGAGACACACACACACACACACACACGCATGTATGGACCCCACGCCATGACGAGCGCGTGTTCGTGCTGCAAACATTATGCACGCGAACTCAGTACCATAAAGCATTAAGTTACGTTCTTGCTTTAGGGATCCACAGCAATCCGCTCTCCGCTGGACCGGAGCCGAAAAAGAACGAACATGGTGCATGCATTCCGGCTGTAGGTTCACGGATTGCACCGCAAAACGACACCACGTATTCACCGAACCGCATCGGCACCAAATGCTCCCGGTATCAACGCTATATGGGCGCATTTAACTGCCATTTCCCTGCCGCGTCCCGTAGACGAGGAGCCCGAAGGTGGTCCTCCACGTCCCGCCGTCGGGGCAGCCGGCTGATGCAGCTGAACCTCTGAAAGCTGAAACTCCACTGCTTTGCTAGTACGAGTAAAGGCGTAGATACACGGCGCCGGCAGCGGATGCCTTTGTTTCTTTTACTTTTCAAATCCCTTTAAAAACCCTAATCCTCTCTTATCCGACGCTTCTCTGCGCCTAACTCCGTCTTCACCGGCCAAAAAACCAAGTTGTGCAATCGGTTTTAAATAAAAGGAATGGCGACCTTACCAAAACTTTGTTATTTGATTTAAATTCTCCAAATAATCCCAAACGGCGTTAAAAAAGAGTTTAAAGGAGATACGGAGATCTGTGCCAGTTCCAGTCGCTGATGCTGGTCCGCGGACGGCCGCCGCTGGGATCGGGGACGGAGGAGGCGACCCTGGAGCTCTGAATAAGCGTAGAGTGCTTTTCTCTCCCTCCTCTCTCTCGCTCTCTCTCTTTCACCCCCCCCCCCCTTGCAGCGTAGGCACACTGAAACCCACGCTCATTTAAATATGAACACTCTTTAGAACAAAAATAAGATTTTACTCAGCAGTCCTTGCTATATAACAGTATATAACAATTGATCTGTAACAGGTTTTCTGCACGTCTTAAGTCTGGTCCTACGTTGTCACTGGTCGGCCGATCTAAACATCAGGCATACGAAATGAAATTCTTTATGCAACGAAATGAAACGAGGTAGGCTATATAATAACGCCAAAAATAGCATGAAGTTGAATCTGAGTGCATTGTGCATGCACTCACTGTATGTGCATTTTGATATTATAAATATATTCTTTTCAGTACCAGGAAAGATACGTTTGAAAATTTGTATTTGTAATTTGGAAATCTTAACCTCTGAACCTGTTCTTCGGGTTATTGCGTTTACTTTCGGGTCTAAGATGTATAAGGCGTAAATGTCTTCTGTTTTTTACTGCATACTGTGTCTAAATCACGGGCTGGCTCTCGGGAGGAAGGCGCTGGTAACCGTGTATGAGCCGTCTGGTTGCCATGCCCTGCCCCAGGGACTAGAGGTTGGGAAACAGACCTGCGCCTAATCCCTTCCCCTCAATGAGCGAGATATCGCTGTGTCACAGCTGCCCCGAAAATCGCATTTTCACGCACTTTATGCGCCTCCTTTGTGCTAGCGGCAACGCAGAGAGCCACCCGAGCGCTCTTATTATTTATTTATTTGTTTGTTTATTTATTTATTTTTGTTCCTCGGCAGATGGCAGCACTACGAATGGTTATATTTAGAGGTGATACTAATTTTACGAACCATATGCCGACAGACTGGCCGGCTTTGTTCCGAGTGCAGAGATCAGGAATGGTTCTCGTCTAAAGGCACCTGGGTTACATCTTTCAACCCTGAAGTCCGGACATGCCATTTTTTTTGTCCCCCCACTTCACTGTGCTTGAGACTTAAATCTTAAACCTTCTTCAGATCTTTTGCTTAAAAATATACATGTATTGGTTGAATTTAATCGGGGGGTAGCCAGGTAATATTAAAGAAAAGTATTTTATCTGTATTCTTTATATTCTTGTATCCAGGGAAATTAAAATAGTGTTTCAAATCCTTAGCTATTAGTAAAAAATTTTTTTGAAAAGACGTAGTTAAATGTCGATATTCTGAAGTGACGGGGAAATCGGCGTGGCCGCATGCAGCTCCACACCAGGAGGAGTGTCAGTGTGTACCTGTGTAGGCGCCGACTTCTTCATGGGAAGAATTACCAAGTCCTGCCCCCCCCAGGGGTGATTAAAAGCAAAGCTGCCACGTTCCCATGAGCCCAGGGGGGCTTTCAAGTGGATGCCGGGGCAGGACAGATTTCCGCTTTAGGGGAGGGGCTGGGATGGGGGGTGGTGCTTTTTGTGGCTCGGTCACAGATGGTAGCATTGACCACTTGACAGACCAGGGTCCTGAGACAGACACCACTTCTCCATAGGCGGGGGCCGTAGGCCAGATTCAGGGTTAATACTGCTCAGTGTGAAATCGACATGTGTGGTTTTTGTGTCTGGCGGGGGGGGTGCAGCTGGTATCACCGAGCGGCGGTGTCTGGAAGTTAATCGCTATGGCATTGGAAAGGCCAGCGGACAGAAGCGTACCTTCAGCCGGGGAGGAGGGCCCGGTGGAGTCGGACCTGGACTGATCTGCGCCGGGCGCCTCTTGGGTGGTGGCGGGCTGAAGGGAAACAGGCGCGGGGTTCGTCTCCCTGACGACCAGCGAGGTTGGCTTTTCCTTGCTGGCATCCTGGGTAACCTGTGCACCCTGGGAAAAGCAGCATGTTGGTATCTACATGGGTCCCGTGTGAACATCGCCAGACCGCTGGTTTTGCTGTGTGGCTCTTACTGGGCCGGGCGCTGGCTGGATCTGCAGGTTGATCGCTGTCAGCTGCACGGGGGGGGCTTTGGGCTGGCTGGGCGAGGCGCTCGGGTGTCCCAGTGTCTGGGGGCCGACGGTGGAGTGAAATATGGTGGCCTGCTGGCGCGGCGCCGGGGGCCTGGGCAGCACCGGCACGGGGACAGGCTGAACGGCCTGGGCCTGCAGGTGGGGCTGGACGGATGCGGTCTGCAGCAACTGGGCCGACGGCCGCTGGGACGCCGGAGTCTGCTGCTGTATCACAAAGTGCTGCTGCTGTTTGTGTTGCTGCATCAGCTGATGAGGCTGTATCTGTGCGTACGCTGGGAGAGAAGGGAAGGGAAGGGAAGCCAGACGTACTGGTCAGATGCCAGCGGGCACAAGCCACCAGCGGGCACAAGCCACCAGCGGGCACAAGCCACCAGCGGGCACAAGCCGCCGTCGGGCACAAGCCACCAGCGGGCACAAGCCACCAGCGGGCACAAGCCACCAGCGGGCACAAGCCGCCATCGGGCACAAGCCACTATACACACCCCAAAGCCTCCATACACACCCCTAATGATACAGGTGACCTGACCGTGCACACAGATTCCTTACAAACATGTCTAAAACGCCACAAATATACTACTATAAACAAATCCTAGTGATCCAGATATCCATCAAATACTAAAAAAAAAAAAAACAGGCCTGCTGATCATTCCCTATATCTAACTGGTGAATTCTCTCCCGCCCCTTCACCACCTTAGCTACTGTGTGGGGGGGGGCGTACTGGTGCAGAATGGCTGCTGTCACATCATCCAGGTGGGGGCTACACAGTGGTGGCAGTTGGAGTGGATCCCCATTGGTTCTGTGAAGCGCTTTGGGTGTCTTGAAAAGTGCAAAATAAATGTAACATTCATTCATACTATGTAAACAAATTTATATAATGATCTAGGCATCCTCCAAATAGGAACATCAGGCTACATCTATTTGTTTGCATACAACATGGGAAGTGGACCTTCTATATGAAGCTACACACAAAGTAGGAACTGTTTCAGAAACCATGTGATCCACAGCATCCTACCAGCCTACGCTGAAGACTCGGGAGATGTGAACTATCCTCACCGTCGGGGGCAGAGATATAGAAGGTTGTCCCACATTTCAGGAAGCTTAACGGTATAAATCTGGGCCCAAAACTCCCTCCGTCCCCAAGACCGTCCCACTGATTTCTCCCGAACACAGTTCAGGCTCCCTGACCCTGTTCTATGCCTAATAATAAACCCTTTGTTTTCAGTAGCAGACCAAGAGAGTGTCCCAAACAGGGTTTAGCTCCCAAATTTGACTATAGATTTAATTTGATTGTCTTTTTACATCCTTTAGCTGTCATGGCATATCTGTTTTGCTATCTATTCTACTGAGTGACATTGCATTGGCATAGTAATCACTCTACAGTAGGAAATGCAACACAAAGTGTGCGGCCTAATTTGGTAGCCTCTGGTGCCTTGTGTCACAGCTCAGTATTTTTGAAGTTCTAGAAGATGAACAACTATTAAACAAAATGTTGTTATCTTAAGAAGCGTGCACACAGGCTTCATTTAAATGAATAAGGTATCATATTTGAGCTGTAAGTGTTCTCGCCGAGTTCTGGAATGTTCAGTGAATGACCAGAAATACAAAAGACTCCTGTGCTTGGTGAGAGCGGTGTTACTTTAACCACTGACCTCCAAAGGGACAAGGGGAGCCTGAAATGGTTTTCCGAACCACATCACTTTTTGAAGAAAAGTTTATTCTTAGTTTTAGGGGTTGTGGAATTGGAAGGGGGGTGTATAAAGCAGTCCTTCTGACTGAGAACCAGATAAAAGAGTACGCCTAGTGTCTGCCAAAGGCTTTCCGAAGAGTTTAATGGGAAACAGCGATGGGTTTGGAGGACGAAGAGGAGGTAGAGGAAATGGTGGGGGCGGTTCTGATGTTGGAACGGGGGGGGGGGGGGTTTCATACCCAAGACACCGTGGGAGGGTGAATTCAGATGAGTCGGATGGGCCCGGGGAACGGCACCA
>JABFEA020000130.1:21308514-21322155 GCA_019775915.2 Cyphomyrus plagiostoma | reverse complement strand
CCCCCCCCCCCCAGCCCCCCATTGCTCCAGCCCCTCACCTCCCGCTGCCTCCCCACCACCCTTTGAGAGTTTGAAAATATGTCCCGTGTGCTCCCAAGGGGTCACTCAGGGGTGTCTCATGTGTGCCGTATGACTGGGGCAGGGCCGGAGGGGGGAGGTCTCAATCTGGTCAGGCAGATGCTGAAGGTTTATAGAGCTCCAGAGCACATCCAGGCTAACATGCTCGCATGTACATACGCACAGAGACGCATACAAACACAGGCAGACGTGCAGCAACAAGACTAAGAAGGCCAGAGACCTAATGCCCCCTTTACAAAGACACAATTCTCAATTCCCTACCTTTCGCCTAGGCCTTGTCTATCTCCTCGGTTTCGGTTTCTTGCGCCTTTCCTGTTATCCTACACCATTTCTGAGGCTCGTTATATCCGACAGTCTCAGAATAGACCGAGCGGCCGGGAGGTGTGGAAGAGAGAGGGAAAAAAAACAGAGCATTAGCATTCCAAAATGGAACATGTGACTTTCTCCAGCCAATAGCGAGAGAGAGTGCGTCTCCGGCACTCCCCTTCCCCCTCCAAACTCTCCTCCCCCTTCATAGTCTCCTGTCAGGTCAGTAGTACAGAAGGCCTGTCGTTGTCTCCATGGCAACACTGAGGGATTTAACCCTTGCATGGCATTTTATGACATCTGCCTTGAAACTGGAACGTTGCCCTCCAGTGAGGGAGATGGGAACAAAAAAAAAATAAAGAGGAAAAAGCAGATCAGGGAAAGACACGGCAGGGGTCAGAATTATTCATAGGAGAAAATAATTAAAAATTCAGATGCGAAAAACGATCCGCTCATGGTTAAAAAATATGCTTGTCAAAAATGGCTGCTGCAGAACAGGAAAGGAAAGATATGGCAGAATGACAACCATAATTGTCACAATCGCGGGTCATTAGCTTCACTTGTACTGAGGGGGGAAGCCTTGTCGCTATTCATGGATGGGGGGGGGGTCTGTAGCTCGGGAGGGCAGCCATTATTATTGTAGTCACAAAGGATGGTGCCAGGCTGTAGCGTGCCAATTCAGCACGTCCCGCCTTGGTCCCACGCTGGGTGCCCTCTTCAGGTGTGACTTTACGCCTCAGCAGAGCGACGTGGGCCTTGAGAAGTAAGCCAATGCCTGGAGGTCCAACTCTGCCACACACCTGAATCACTCTGCGACCAAAGGGAGGCGTCCCATGTGCAAAGAAATGGATCAAATATGATCGACTCCATCTGTTGGTTATTGTACTTTTGTTAAATGGTGCCACGCTCGACACAAAGTAGGATGAATGGAAGTGAGGGGCACGCCATCGTGAAAGGGTTAAGTTCACTATAGTGTACTATTATTGCATCATCTACACAGCTTAGACTGATCACAGAGCATAAAAATGGTGAGTGTTTTGCTCAACACCTCATATATTTATCTGATGCGATTGTGCCCTGTTTCTCAGAACCCATGCTTATGTTACTGTAACTGCTATTATGGTCAGGAACAACAGCTAATTAAACTGAATGTATCGCCCATAGGAACATGTGTCCTTATTAATATCTGTCATTCCCAGTTGCTAGGTGACCATCATTAGGGAGACAAATTATAACAATGCATTCCAGACTGCATATCTGATCCTGATGGGGATGGAGAACGAAGGGAGGGGGGCTACTTAAAAAATATATGCAAATTTATTCAAATGGCGTGGTATGGAGTCTTATTAATGTGAGGCGGAGATGTGGTGTTCTGCGCCTGGTGTCTAGCTACTCTCTGATTCATTAGCACACCATGCCACTGTGGACCGGGCTGCACCTGGCTGGGCTGGGGCATTTGCTCAGCGTCATTTAGCCCTTTGATTGCAAAACCATGCTGTACTATTGCTCGTTTCATGCACTATGGACGCTATACACGTATAACTGTAAACAGGTATACTTATAACTGGTACACAAGTGCGCTTTCCCCTTTACAAACGATATATGCGGCAATCGGTTGTTGTAATAGGGCAAATGCGTATGTATTCTATGTGCATTTGCGTTGCTATGACAAGAAGCTACTGTGCATTTTTACCTTTATACCGCAGATGAAGTACAAATTAACATATAAAACTTAAAATGCACAATAAGATAAAATAAGTACTGTCGGTCGACAGTGTAACACTTAAAGTTGAACATGTACTTGTTTACCATTTATATACGTATCCCTGAACATAAACAAAGAAAAAAGAGGATTTAAAAGCAGCCCAACAATATTTGGTTATATTACAGCATGTTTATGCTGAGCACAGGGCTTTATTAATGTGTTTATTGCTACATAATTTGCATATATAATTTGCATATTGTTTCTTATTACGGCTACAAGCCAGTGGCCCCTGCCCAGACAGGAATCGGCTACATGTGATCTTTCACAACAGCACTGCGGCCCAAATCGATCATGATCATCAGTCAAATGGAGACATTAGTCTGAGAGAGCATTGAGGAGTTGTTTAAGCAGTCCACATAGGAGGATGAAACTGGGTTTTTAACATCAGCTCAGGTAATGGGCTGGTCATGGTTTTGAATATCAGGAGGAGATAAGTGCTAAAAGTGGGCCACCAGGTGGCACGGTCTGGGGGGAAAAGAACGATGCTTGACCCAGAAAAGCTCGAGAAACCATTCCCAGATGGTTCTCAAGTCAACTTACCCAGAATTCCATTTTGCCCAATGAGGTGAATTACACACATAGGCTTGTGAAGAGCTTTAGATCACTAAAGTCAAAAGCTGTCCATAGAAGTCAAGGTAGTGCACCATTCAGAAGTGAATTGAGAGTGGCTCTTGAACTCCAATTCAGTTTGTGAATTTGAACTGAATTTGAATTGCAAGGATGCAGAACTACAATTCAAATTTGAATTTAAGGAAGTAGAATTAAAATGTAATACAATTCAAATATAGTCACATACCTAGCGTAAATGCAGCTTTTAACAATACAGCTTAATATTTCAATATGAATGACATATGTTTCTATACACGGCATATACTGCATCATCTTTGTAAAACCCTTATATTATTCACAATGAAAGAATGCGCCTGTAGAGTAAGTAAGTATCATTTTGTGTACCATGGCCAGCCGTGTTTCCCCCCAAAAAGTCAAGTGACATGGAAAGTCAAACTAAAGTCAAACTCACTTGTGGCCAAAGCTTCACATGATGTCACAGATCAGCCAAAACATTAAAACCACCTGCCTAATATTATGTAGGTCCTCCTCATGCCACCAAAAAAGCTCTGACCCGCTGAGGCCTGGACTCCACAAGACCTCTGAAGGTGTCCTGTGGTATCTGGCACCAAGACATTAGCAGCAGATCCTTCAAGTCCTGTAAGTCGCAAGGTGTTGCCTCCATATATCAGACTTGTTTGCCCAAGACATTCCACAGATGCTTGATTGGTTTGAGTTCTGGGGAATTTGGAGGCCAAGTCAACACCTTGAACTCTTTTTTAGGTTCCACAATCTATTCCTAAACCATTTTTGTAATGTGGCAGGGTGCATTATCTAGCTTGAAGAGGTCATTGCAATTGGGGAATACCATTCCTATGAAGGGGTGCACTTGGTCTGCAACAATGTCTAGGTAGGTGGTACATGCCAAAGTAACGTCCACATGAATGCCAGGACCCAAGGCTTCCCAGCAGAACAGAAATCACACTGCCTCCACTGGCTTGTCTTTTCTATCTTTTCTATCATAGCCAGCATGAACTATTTCAGCAATTTGTGTTACAGTAGCTGCCCTGTGGGATCAGACCAGACAAGTTAGCCTTCATTCTCTATGCGTATCAATGTGCCCTGGCCACCCACAACCCCACTGCAGGTTCACTAGTGCCTCTTCTTAGACCACTTAGACCAGGGTAGACGCTGCATACTGGGAACACCAAGCAAGGCTTGCTGTTCTGGAGATGTCATGGCCCAGTCGACTAGCCATCACAATTTGGCCCTTGTCAAAGTCGCTCAGAACCCTTTTTCCAGCTTCCAAAATGTCAACTTCAAGAACTGACTATTCATTTATCTAATATATAAACACTAGTGTCTCCAAGTCAACCACATTTAGCAGTCAATCAACAAACAATAAATAAGAAAATTAATTTCACTCTTGATTACAGTTGTACACCATGCTATCCATGGACACTCAAAAAGCTACTGCAGATTCTTTGAAAATGCAAATGCACCTAAACAATTACATATAAAGAAAAAATATATAAGTATATAATTATATGCCCATGGAAAAGGACTTAGACGACTGACAGAAACCAAATATACTGTACAGTATATTGATAAAAGTTATGCATAATTTTTCTCTTACAATCATGCAAATATAAAGTACATTTTATCCACTTGTACATAAGCTATACTATACATATTCAGTATATATGCCTACTATAGAGAAAGTAAATATATAATTCTTTATATTTTGCTAGATTAAATATGTGTTATGTGATTGCATTGAATTTCTCTGAATTTAAATAAATTAATTACTGTTCTTGTCATTCCAATTCGTTCATTCCAATTCAACATCCTGTGCCGTGCAGATAATTCAATTCAAAGTCCAGTTCATGAATGGAATGGGGCACAATTCATAAATTCTGCACATCCCTGATGGAAGTCTACCGCCGTTCCTTGGAGAGAGAGCACAGGCTGTCTGCATAAGGAGTCATGAATAGATATTCAGAGACACTGTGCTGTTTTGGGCAAAGAGGACCTCGTGTGAGAAAAAAAAGGTGTTAAAGAAGTAGAAAACTGCACCTTGCCTGACTGCCCACGTCAGATGATTCACCATGACTGTGACGTGTCTTTGGGTATCTGTTTGAGCGCTGATCCACTCAAGGTCTCATGGAACCGATATTAGACACTCACACATGCATGTTGTCCCAGTTCAGGAGTGCTTCAAACCCTGAAGATATTCTCGAACACAGATTACAACTCTTGTTTTATGGCACTATCAGACAGTACAGTTACCTGGTTGCTTAAATCGGATGTTAGTATTGCCTTTTATGCAAACCAATGAGGAATTTAGAAAAAGCAATGACATTTCCAACACTGTCATCGATTTGTCTATTTGTGTATTAATACCACGTGTACACTTGTACAACACTATAGATGCAGACAGAGACGATAGCTGAGGTTACAGAAAACAACAGAATCACGACAGCTACAATAAAATGCATAACATTTGCAGAACACTGACAATTCCTGAGACTCTGGCAAGATATACCAGATGAAAATACTGTGCTGGTTTTACATGACTGCCATGTTTCATATGACTACTAGCCTCTTCCCCGTGTCATTGGAAATTACAATGGTGGCTGGTATTTCCATTTTGATGGCGATATTTACATAAGCAGTTACATGCGACAGCCTTTTGGGTCATACAATGTAACGGAAAGCTATTACCCCAAAAAATCGCTGTAAACAGCAGAGGGGCCTGGATCATTTTGGTCAGCATGGTCCTAAAGCCCACTAACTTACATTCCAAAAGTGCGGTGCGGAAGCACAAGAGAGCTCTTATTCTGGGGCAAATGGGATGGGGTGCCGTCGTGTGGGTCTGCTACCAACAGGTCTGATACGTCTAATGATTTCCTGGTACTCAGGTTGATGGATTAGAGCACAAAGGAGAGAGAGCTGGCTTTCTTTGTTATAATGGCATCAGATAAATATATGAGATGTTGAGCAAAACACTCACCGTTCTGATGCTCTGTGATCAGCATAAGCTGTGCAGATGATGCAATAACGTTACCAGGCTGCCAGCATCACTGATGTCACAAATGGGAAGCACTTGTCCCACATACACAGAAACACATGTGTACATGCACACACCCACCTGCCTGCAGTTACTCACCCAGAAATTACCCCCCACCACGGAATTACTCAGCCTGCTTAGTCCTTAAGGACACAGGAACCCCCCCACCCTACACACACACACACACACACACACACTTCTTCTTTCAGCTGTGCTATCTGGGGTCTTAAAACCTGCACATGATGGCATCACTCAATTTGCCCCGGAGAGGGCATCAGGCCAAGATGGGCGTTCTGCAGTTTCAATGGCCGCCTTGCTTAAGCAGCAGGGGTTTGAAGTAGGGTGGGGTGGGGTGGGGGGGGGGGACTAAGGATTTGGGGAAGCTGAGGTGAAATCCATTGAAGAGAACGGAAGTTTCTTGCCCAGCGCTTATCCAATGGCGTCCACCGACATCACATGACATTAACGGTGCATGTATGTGTTAATGCCAGGATATCGTGTTTCTGTCATCATTTAAAGCAATTTCGCCTTAAACTACATGTCATGCCAAAGGTGTTCAAACAGTGGCGCAGTGACAGGAAGAGGAAAATGAAATAGAACGACGGAAGTGCTCCCAGGTGAAGTTGGGGAGCTGGGCCATAGAGCACTGCCGGGTCAAAGACGCCGTGCTTACGCAGGTGCTTAGCTGTACTATCCAGGCACAGCAGACAGTCTCCTAGCCAGGTTTCCTTTAAAAGGTGGCTGCGGTTTTCCCATGTGGTTGCAGAAACTATTACACGATTATCTCAAAGTGATAAATAAATACGTCTCACGCTTGTGTGCCCACGGTTGCAGCATTTAATCCAGAAGTATACGCATGAACGGCCACGCCCCCTTCCAGGCAGACCGAACAGTGGAGTCACTGCAGTGTCAGTCACACGGCGCCTAATTCATCTGCAGCCCGTAAGGAGCACTAGGATAATCTGGCAGGTGATTACACGCCCCCGGGGTACCAGTGGGCAGTCCGCTATCAGAGACCCCGCATGCGGCGGGCAGCTGCCATCTTCTCAGTTTCTCCTTGAGGACACTAATAGCTTTTGATAGGCCGCTAGCCAGCCGCGGCTACCTGCTTTGGTGCTGCGCGCGAGGCTCAGACACTGCTGCTCGCTTAATGCTGAGCCCGCAGTTTGGCGTTTCCTCCAAGTTTTGTGAAAATAGATCTTGCATTATTAACGCCAGTCGTTCTGAAATATTAATGACAGTTCCCACTGCTTTCATCCGCAAGGCGTGCAGAATAAACTAGGGGAACATGACAGCAATCCAGAATTTTTTCATTGTACGATCCTAGGGCTCTGCTGCTGCCATTTTTAGATATACCTGTACTCTCTAGGATGGAGTAGAGAGGTAAAATACTCCTTCCAGATTGCTGGATTAGGGAACACTTTAATTACAGACACAAGCTTGATACGGTCTTGTTGTTCCCCGCCACACGGCTCTCTGTGTGTAATGACGATGTAATGCTTTTTGCTGCAGTTAATTGATGGAGATGGTACTGAGTTATGGGGTGTCAGGATGTGACATGCAGCTGTTGCTGGGCAGAATGATGGGAGGGACATGATCTGGTTTGGCGCTCTAAGTGGCTCACAGACCGGCCATGGAAGTGAACAAGAAACGTGGGTAAATGTAAAGAGAAAGTCACATAACCTGGCGGCAGGGAAATGAAAGCAGAATTCATGCCTTCAGTTGTTGAATGAGGGGTCATGTTGTAGTGAAATGTCGCTCCCATGTTCTCATGTGTCCTGAATTGGTCTCACGGGAGCACGAACCGTTGAAAAGTCCGTAACCATCATGGAGAAAAGCATTTTGAAGAAATGTTATTAGTATGTTATCAGGAAGTTGCTTACATTGTAAAGTTATGCCCTGGGATGCAAGACTAACTAATGTACGACTAACTGCTGTGTTCGCATACTAATGAAAATAACCTTTTTATGCATGTAATAGCTATTTCGTACAAATTAAACACCACACCCAACAAAAACATATGCATGCCATTCAAACCGATAGGCTTTTAGCGACAGGAAGCTGTCAGATTACGTTCTGCCGCAAGACGATCCTAGCCTGGATTAACAATGTAGGTCAGGGACTGCACCAACATTTCCCCCTGCTGGTCAGGTTGAGGGTTGCAAGTAATAGAACGGCAGCCAGGAATAATTGGCAAGGAAGAACAAGGAAGTCTGGGGGGCAGGGGGATGTCAGAGATCCAGGGAAAATGACCACAGGGTTGTTTAACACAGAGAAGAAAATAGAAAATTGTGTGAGATTTTGTGTTAGCACAGTGACCAGTATGTGGAAACAGAATTTGATCACTAGAGGGTGCAATAACACTGCTAGCTATTCTTGTTTGGGACAATTTTGGAGACTGCAAATTCCCTCAGCCTTGTGTATCATCCACCCATCCATCCATCCATCCATCCATCACTGTAACTGCTTAATCCCAACTGGGGTCATGGGGGGGATTGGAGCCTATCCAAGAAACAATTGGCACAGGCAGAAACCGACCCTGGGCAGTCACCAACACACCACAGGCAGCACACACACACGCACACACACACTTTAGACTCGCCAATCAACCTGCCCTGCACACTTTTGGAACACGTGAGGAAACCAAAGCCCCCGGCGGAAACCCACACAAACACGGGGAAAGCGTACAAACTCCACACAGGAAGGACCCTGGGGTCGAACCCAGGACTGTCTCACTGTGAAGCGCCACTGTGCTGCCGATCTTGTGTATCAACATTCAGTAAATAACTATGTGTGTGTATCAGCTGGGCTGAAGCAGTCAGCCTGGCAGACTCCCTAAATCATTTGCGTAAAGGGAGCTGTTCGAAGTCTTAAACTTAAACGTAAATCGGTGCCTATTCCACCGGAGGCGTGTTTGCATCCGCGGTGAGAAAACAAAAATTGGAAAATGGTGCTTCATTGTCTATGGCTTGCATTCTGCGTAGCTTTTTGCCATTGTAGGGGCACATTTTAGCTGTGTTGTTTTCTTTATTAAGTGGATAACTATGTTAGAGAAACTGTCTGAATATTCAATCTAATGCACTTTTTAAAATTCTCTCAAAAATAATGGGCGTTGGGATGTGAAAAGCATTTCAAAAGGGATTATCTTCTGCAAAGGGTTCCCAGATGATTTTGAAATGATTACTGAACAGGGTTCAGTAACATTTATTCAAAATGTATATTTCATTAGAGGCGTGTTCACATAAAGGACCTCTGAATAGTGGGTGTTTGTTAAGGCAATCACAATATGTTGGCTGACTCTTCTTTTGAAAAGCATGACTCAAGCGGAGCTTGCCTGCAGTCTAAACAGGTGTGTGTCCTGTTGATGCAGGAAACTTAACGAGAGAGAGAGATCTATTTACTGTGAACTTAAGTTCATCCAAAAATGGTGGTGAAAGGAGTAGATGGAGGTAGTGGTGGTATTAGAGGGGGGTTGCTATAGGAATTATGTGTCTTACAAAATATCCATTCATCTTCCGACCACTTACCCTGGTCTCGGCTGCTGTGGGCAGCATAGCAGATAAGGTTATGGTATGCCTTGGATGGGATGCTATTCCAGGGAACCTATTTCAAACTACGGGCAGTTCACTTAGCCTGACTGCATGTCTTTGGAGGAAACATATGGAAAGACATTGAAGCTCCGCACCTTTTGAAACGATGCTTAGAGTGACACTCAACAACGTTAAGACCAAAGGAGCTCTACACCCATGGCGATTTGGTGGAGAGGGTTTCCAGAGTCAAACTGACATCTCAGAGGAAACGCATGGACATGGATATACTTCCTGAGGACACTTAGGAAGCTTGGAGGACTTGGAGCTACTGGTGACCTTCTAGCAACTGGTCTATTGAGAGCGTATTGACGTATTCTGGTATGCTGGCTAATCCAGACAAAATAAATACTGCAGAAAGGCATCCGCAACGCCCAGAAAATCATAGCAATCCAGCTACCTAGCCTGTAGGACATATGTGGTGCCCGCTGGCTGAGGAGGGCCATAACACCCCCAGAGGCCCATAACACCCCCAGGGGCCCATCACACCCCACCACACCCCTGCCACTGTCTCTTTGCCCGGCTGCCATTGGAAAGACACTGATGCACCATTGATGCCTGCAGTCCTGTAACCATTCTGTCATTCTCAGTATCGTCTTTCTGTTTTTATAATTATTGTGACCTAATATACGTGCCATTATTGTATTATTACTATTATTATAGTAATATTGTCATCAGCGTTTTACTATAGACACGTCATAGATGCAGTCCAATATTGTTTTTCATACCTGAAAGGTACTGTCACTTTATACTTTAGTATTATATTATACACTTATATAATTTATTTTATGCTTAAAATATGTTCAATATATTCACATTTGTGTGTATACATAGTATATTTTATATATTACTCTCTGCTCTTTTCTTTGGTTATCACTCAGAAAGTTGCTTATTGAATTTTGTTCCCAGCAGATTGTGAATACACAAAAAGGAAAGATGCTGTTCTGTCAGTGTATGATTGCTGGAGGAAAGTAGCTCACATGATGACCTTCATTTAGGCACGGACTCCCCAAGACTGAGCAAACCCGGGGTTGAACTGTCACTTCTTCATAAAATCCTCAACTCTCTTTAGCCATCTGTTGGGGGTAAACAAATGGGAATGTTTAGGGAAGAATGTGGATCCTCAGTTTTGACCCATTCTGCTCTGTATGGGACCATGCAGAGGCAAAAGTCAGAGAGCACAGCTGCAAGGGGGTGAGCGCACCAGAATAGACACGTCCATGCAGACATACTTTCCCACATCTTGGATGTGATGCCCTCACTGCTGGGGTGAATAGCAGAATGGATGGTGGGGAGCCTCATTGGAGCCAAGGAAGGCGTATTGAGACCAGAGGTGGAAAGTTCGGGTCCAGAAAGTAGAAATCCACCTTGGTCTGGATTTGTACTTTCTGGAGCTGAACTTTCCACCTCAGACACCCGTATGTTTTGCCATAAAAGGTGCTGATTCAGCAAAAACAAATGAAACTGAAGGACTGCTTTAATACCATTGGAAGTCTACTATTTTCAAAATTTCTATGGTTCCACCCTGCAAGGTGCATTAAAAATACTCAAAGAGGAAGGATATAAGAACAGCAATAAATACTTTAATTAAAAACTTAAGCCAAAATTTAAGATGTTTTTGAAGAATATTACATACATAATTTATTTACATGTATTTAATTGCTTACTAGGTAGTAAAGGTGATTCATTTAGAATTTTTGATTGTTGGAATGAATCTTTTTTTTTTCTTAATTTCTGCACAATAACATAATACAGAATCTGTGGTGTTTATATCTCGACCATTAACACGGACCGTTTCCTGTCTGTTCAATCTTTGCATCATATCTATTGGTCTATACATGCACGCGCGCGCACACACACAAACACACACACGCGCAAACACACACATATACTTACACGCACACACACACACACACACACACACACAGAAAGAATCTGCTAAACAGTAGGCATTAAGAAGCACATTTAACAATGACTAACAAACACATCGCAGGCTGAAAAAAAAGATCCTGCGTGTCCGTAACTTTTTTTTTTTTTTAGATCACTCCAAAGTGATCAGGCTTCTGAAAGTCAGCTGGGCGTCTCGGGCATCGGACACCGTCGTCTTAACGCGCACAGCGAAACATAACGGCCAGTTCTGAAAGTTACCCGAATCTCACTGCATCACCCTGGAATCCGAGTTGAGGGCGTGGCACACCCTCCAACACGATAAACGCAAAGCACACGAATGAGAGAGAATACATTTGCTATCCGGGGATGAAACTTCTCAAGACTCACTTTGTTATACAGACCGGGGACGACTAATTTCTCCAACTGTTGGTGGGAGTTGGCAGGTTACTGGAATCCTCCTAAGCACCTTTCTGTTGGTAAAGCTGTACATAAAGAGGATTATAGAGCCAGTCCCTGTTCACAAAAGGTTATTTACAGTTATGGGCTGAAAATGTAAAGGGTAGAAACATTCAACTGCATTCAAAAGTCAGTGTGTACTGCTGTAGGTCATTTGTATATGTCACCCTGTGACATATACCTATATGAATATTTTATTGTTGTCGGCACAAAAGGCCTGACAGAGTTCATTAATGTATGCTGTTTATTACTTATGTGGAATCAGCTTTTTTTCCCTCGGAATTTACACTAAACTGCACTAAGTGCTACGCCAGTGAGACTTCATTATTTTTACTCCATTAAAGCACATAACTGAAATCATCCACTAGGGGCACCAGTGCACACAGGCCATGTGTAACTGCAGCTCTGTCACGTACCATGAGTAGTCAAGTGCGGCTGAGTCAGAGCAAGAGAACGTCATGCAGCTGCTTCTCAGGAA
Organism: Cyphomyrus plagiostoma; assembly: GCA_019775915.2. Lineage (NCBI taxonomy): Eukaryota > Metazoa > Chordata > Actinopteri > Osteoglossiformes > Mormyridae > Cyphomyrus > Cyphomyrus plagiostoma. Next base: position 21,309,976 of record JABFEA020000130.1, on the reverse strand, counting down.
AGTTTTTTACTGAACAAATTAGTAGAATCTGTGATTCCCATATTAGGCATTGGCCGGAGTGCAGACTGACTGATGTGGAAAGCTTTACACTTAAACTTAATTGGGGCCATAATCCTGTATAATCATTGCTTTTGTAGTGCAAAGAACCACCTAGACAGTAGAAAGTCAACATTCTCAGTATGCACAGTCGAGTTTATAAGGTCATAAAGGAAATATTTTGACCGATCCAAAGAAACGTTTAATGGGATCTGATGTCGTGAAAATTAAGCAAATGAAGTGAGGGGGCTGAACACACGCAAGCATGCACACACACACACACACACACACACACACACACACACACACACACACACACACACACACACACACAAACACCAGTTTGTAATTATATCTTTGTGGGGACTCTCCATTCATTTCTGTGGGGAAAAGTCTAATCCCAACATGACGACCTTAATCCCTACCCAGCCCTAACCTTAAGCACAAGTAATAAAATGAAATATGAGACTTTTGGCATTTTTGCTTTTTTGATTGCATTAAAAGATCTTTGCGGGGACCTAGTAAATGGTCTCCACAATGTAAAAAAAAAAACAAAAAAACACGTTTTTATTACATTATGGGGAACATTTGGTCCCCACAATGTAATATAAACCTCACACACACACCATTGGCACACACTGATATGAACTGAAATCGTGGAATTGGCAAAGCAGCACCACGCTCTCATGTCTAAGGTCACACGATTCAGACACTGTGGGCGATCAGCCGGTCTGCCCAAAGACGACGGGGAGGAGGAAGAGGAGGAAGAGGAAGGTCCCCAATTGGACCTCTGCAGACTGAAAACAAAGTGCTTCACTCCTCCTTCGCAGAGCCGGTTCCTGCTTTAACCCCTGGTGTCGCTTCAGCATCTTAAAGCCCCGTTGCCGCTCCTCTGATCTTTGGTCGCTTTTTCCCAGTCATGTGACCTGGGAGCAGGTCTGGGACCGGTGTTGCCCCTTTACATCCTCGCTTCCCTGTTTATGAGCACAGAGCACTTCTTTATTGTGCATTGTTGGTGGGTGATTTCCTGTGTTTGTTTTATTTTGTAGGAAGTTGTCTATATTACAGTCGCGATTCTGTCGCAATTTTTCAGTCTTACGTCGATTGCACTCTCTTCCCCAAATCAGTGCGAAACATGCTCCAACGGGGATAATGTCACCGAAAGAGAAACAAACGATTTGTTTGTTTTTTTTTTTTTTTAGAAAGGACTTTGGTTTTTGTGAGTTTTCGTCAAGACACTACAGTCAAAAAGTAAATATTTTGAGGTGCTAGTGTATGAGGATTGGCTGTAGCTGTTGGTGTGTTGCTATGGGAACGTCTCCATTCAGCAAACCCAATTACAGATATGTGCAACATATGGATTATTATTGGTGTCACCCCCCCCCCAGCTTTTCATTGTGTGGCTGTTTGATCATGCAGAACGACA
>JABFEA020000130.1:21265189-21308489 GCA_019775915.2 Cyphomyrus plagiostoma | reverse complement strand
CACCTTCTACTCCTACTGACCTGATAGAGAGTTTAGCTTCATGTGAGCAATGTGCTTAAGGGAATTCGCATTCCAGAGGGAAGGTATTAAAACTGTTTTTCAGGCCTTGGGAACAAATACCAATAAAAAAATGGGTCTACGATCATTCTATGAGAATGGCCTCTATGAGGACATTATTCTGAATCACGTCAAGTCAAGTGGGCCTTTATTGTCATTCCGTGTATTTACAATCCACAGAAAGCAGTGGCACAAAATAACATTCCCCAGGACCATGGTGCAATACATATATACACAAAGTACAGGGAATGTAAACAAGACACATGCAACCCATGAGGGAGAGAGGGAAGGATAATAATAGCTAATAAATAAAAATAAAGAATAAAAATATACACACCTAGGGGAGCTAGGGGTACCCACACGATATAACAGATCCGGTGGTGACCATAGAAATAATAAATACAACAGATGTAACAATGTGACAGACATGACAGGGTGTGGATGTAACTAGCAGATCTTTAGGTAAAAGGAGATCGACGTAAGTAGCAGGGTATTTGCTGTGGGCCACATCCGCAGTTCCATCCTTAAAACTGGGGAGTAGGACGTAGTTTCACTGTAAACACCTGCTGTAGAAATTTGTTTGAGAAGGTCGTGTTGATATCTGAAGCCATTAACGGAGCCGATGTCTCCTCCCTGGCCTTTAGCCTGGGCCTGACCCAGTTTCAGGCTCCTAGGTCTTCTACAGAGGCAGACACAGGCTGAAATTTCTCCTCAGGCAACCCTGAGCAGGAAAAAGCTGACTAGAAAGGTTGTACACAGTCGACAGATAATAATTTTTTTTTTGTGTATTACATAATATTTTTTGTTGTGGCAGGCAAATGGTAATGCTAACAAAGCAGCGTGTGTTATCTACATTTACATGTATTTATTTCGTAGATATTGTCATCCAATGCGATGGAATTTAAGCAGATAATACATCACAAACATGCACCTGCATGTGCACACATCAGCGCGTGACAAATGGGCGTGAGTCGTTGTGATGTGAGAGTCCGGTCGCTCTCAAAGTACAGCATAGTATCCAGCTTTCTGCACTGCTCACACAAGCCTAGGACAAATCCAACACGTGGGTGACAGATTTCTATTGGTGGATGCGAAGGAGGGTTAAAGAGCCAATGACAGGACACAAGGTGAAGTGTGGCCTCTCCTGCAAGGGCAGTGTGACTCCTGTAATAATCCACAAAACGAACAAGTGCCAGTTTTCGCAGCTGCCTTGCGCTCAGCATTGATGCCATCAGACGGGTTGTTCTTATTCATGCTATAACTGTAGGATGTCTGCTGCAATTTTGCATGAATGGATAACCAATAAGAAAACTGCGCAATAAAATAACAATGGGAGTGGTAGGGTCACAGTACGTCGGAGCCGAAGGGAGGCAGAATGACCTCGTGTGCTGCCACAATAAATAAGTGCAATTCGGTGCCTGGTAACCACGCTTGGGGTTTATAGATGGTCAGCAGGGTCGATGAAGGGGAGACAGGAACATCGTAGAAGGACTTACTCATGATTTCAGTCTGCATCAGCTGTGTTAAATCTGTATTCAAAGACTTTAAAGGCCTTGGTATGTCTTTGAAGGGGATCCCTTAATTTTGTGTTTTATTATTGTTTAATAAACCTCTGCTTGTTTTGTCCTGCACCTTAATCCTGAGGCACATGCCCACCTTATAACCTCATGCTTATTTCCTTTTATCCAGGACAAACATAGTTATGCTGAGCGCTCGTGCCACGATTAAATAGAAGGAAAAGTGGTTTTTAACTGTCATGATGTTCCTGGCAGCTGACAAAACACTAAACATCATGGGGGAAATGCAAACTATTATACTACTAAACTATTATATGGTAAGTGTATGTTGCTGGGAACAAATGATGCATCCAAATCCTTGTTAAATATTTACATGTATATTTGCCTTAGTACTACATGCCATTCAATGAGACACTAACTAACCAGCTTCGACCCAAGGTTAGGGGGAAGGCGGTGGCTTGTTACCACGGTGATGAAAAAAGGATGTAGGCGTAATAATAATATATTCAGGGTTCTGATGACGTCTCCTTCGGGCGGGGGCTCAGTGGTACTTTCTGGTGCAGGAGTAGAGGAAATGAGACTATTTTTCATAAAGCATATTGCTATGAGGCTGAGCATGTTGGCATTCTAGTGCATATTTACAGGCATTAGCTGTCTGTTTTGCTTCTAATGCTCCAGATTGGTCTGCAGTTTTGCTGCGTCATTGCACTCTATATAACCTGCACCGTTATACATTTCCCTCCCTGCCCTCCCAATACATCGCAGTGGAGATGTGGAGCTCTTCTGTATCTGCGACCTTGTAGATGTTATTTGACCTTTAATTGCCCATTAATCATAGACCTAGGTTGCCCAGCCGTATCTTGTAACTGTCTGGCCCGTAGGTTGCCCTTATCACCGTGGATTGAAAGCCCTTCGGCGAGCATTGCTCCTGTGGTTCCGGTACGCTTCCGCCGAGCTCGTGTGATGGCACGCATATACACAAGTCCCCACGGTTGTTTAGCAATGCTTGTATGGCAGGTGAGTACCTGGGCTTCCATCCAGGTCGTTCTGGCTCCGACCGGTCGAGATAAACAATGTCACATGAGGCAGGTCGCTGAGGTGGCAGCCACGCCCCGTCGCGAGTGAGGCTGCAAACTCGTCGGCAAGGCCAGAGCCTGGGGTCAGGTTCCCCTACAGTCATTGCTCTCAACGTTTTAAGAACTAGAGGGAAAGAAGGTACAGATAGTGGGGGGCTTTTAAGAGGGGGGAGTATGGAAAGGCTCCCTTGGCCACTCCTGTGTGAAGGGGCAGCTTTTCTCAGGCATCTCTGTGGGCAGACTGGGATCCTGGTGTCAGGCTAGGGGTCTGTTCCAACGGGAGAATGACGTCCTCTGTGTTCAGGGCGCTGCCTGGGCCACAAAGTCTACAGGTGGGGGAGGGCTTACTGTCACTGCCAGAGACACCATGCCTATAAAATACTGAGGAGTGCTACCATATCAGAGTGAAGGTATTTACTATGGGCAGGATATTGCAAAATGTACATATCTCTGCCAGACCATCAGAATTATGGAGCATCCTCATACCGTAGATATGTTTATAAGTAGCACTTGTGTTAATTTGCTCATAACATGCAACAAGTTAAGATCTCAGTGGTGCCTGGGGAACATATATGCATTTAAAAACTCTGAGGTGTCTAACAGTCGCCTGTTAACTGTTAAAACAGACGCTCTGTCACGCTAATACCAAGTGTCTTACGTCTCTGTTTACCACAAGTTCATCTGAGGTGAGTGAATCAGAAGATGCAGGGGGGAAGCCAGCGGCTATGTGTGGAATGAAATGGTGCCTTTTCTCGTTAAGTTCAATCAAACCGCAACGCTGCTTCTAGAGAAACACTTGGGCCGCCTGACGGCTCCCGTCATGTGACACTGGCTTCTGCTCTCGCTCTTTCCATTGACTCTTTGCGTTCGTCTTCTGCAGCTGTTACTACCACTGCCGTATTTACACTCCGTGTTGCTGTTTTTCTTTTTTAAAACATGGAAACGGGGGCAGACGGACTGCGACACTGGACAAGCGCTGCTTTGCATCTGCAGCCACTTCCCTCATGTTAGATATCTCCCTCGCGCTAGATATTTCGACACCTGTTTATTTTTGGGCTGGTGCGACTCTCGCTTACCCTCCCGTTCCCTTTATCTGTGTGTCTGTGAGCAAATACTTGACAGGGTGAATACCTGACTGTGTGATTTACTGTCAAGGGGATGGCGATGGGAGAGAGAGGGAAAGAGAGACGTGTCAGGGAGCAGGAGGCTCTGGCTCCCCCACGTGGAATCTCGCCACACAATTTGCATTCACACAAAGCCCTGGCAACATCTGCCTTCCTGCCTCACCTTTGTGTTGCCGATGCGTGTGTGTGTGTGTGTGTATTTAAGCGCTTCCAGAGGTCTATGCCTACATCCTGCTTTTTTGTTTCTTTTAAACTTCCAGAAATACTAGTGAGATATTAACATAGCATTTATGTTTTATGACCTAAAACTGGGAAGCACCCTGAGTCCTCTGCTTTATAAATCCTTCAGTTTATAAATTTGCGATGAAAATATTGCCACAAGAAAGGAGCAGATGCTAAAACGCAGGTGGCTAATGACTGTATGTGTTGCGAAGGTGAGCATTATTTTATAGGGAGTGTGTTTTTTTGTGTAGTTCTGCAGGTGTTTTTAATTATTATTTTTACATTAATATTTGATAAATAAACTCACCACAGTCCACCCCAAACTGTGAAACAAGCACTTCTTCTCATTATAGGGGGCAGCGTGTGGCTCAGTGGGCTAAGCCTGTGTGCCTGTAATCATGAGGTCACAGGTTCAAACCCAGCCTCAGCACATCTGTGGGTCCTTGAGCAAGGCCCTTAACAGGTGGCTGTCCTTTGCAGACTGCTTGATTGACAAAGACCGAGTTGAGAGAGGTGTAAAAAGAATTTCCCCACGAGGGACAATAGAGGATTATTATTATTATAGGAGCATCAAGCATCATCAAGTGAACACATTTTTCATTTGTTTTTGCTAATAGCTGAATGTAGAACGATGAGCCACAGAAGTGGAGCATGAGTGACTTTATACATCCTGCCACAGGCTCTAATTGCCCACATATACACCAGTGTAATGCTTTTACACTTAGACTCCCCCCCCCCTTGCCTCACAACCCTGAATAGATCAGGCAGCAACAGAAAACAGATGAATGGATCTTTATTATTTTAGCAAGTGTTTCGCTTTGTTTAAGTCTACAGTCATTTGTACTGTAAAAGTATTTGACGCATTGATATTTGGTAACTGAAACTGCCTTTTACTGTAGTGGTTTAATTAAATCGGAATTTAAATTACGTATTTTTATTTGACTGCCCTGTGAAGGTTTGGCACCCTGTCCTGGGCTCCAGACTCCAGCCACCCTGCACACGACATGTGGGTATAGAAGACGGATGGAAAGGTATTTATCTAATGTTCATTTATTTATTCACTACCTTTCGCAGTTAACATATTGTCTTTTTTTTAGCCAGTTTCTCGTCTTTTTTTTTTTTCTTGTGGTCTAACAGCTAACATGGAAAGTGTATATTCTGATACTATTGTATACTGTACTATACTATACTGTACTGTACTGTACTGTACTGATACTATAGTATATTCTGAGCTAACATGGAAAGTGTATATTCTGATACTATTGTATACTGTACTATACTATTCTGTACTATGCTGTACTGTACTGTACTGATACTATAGTATATTCTGAGCTAACATGGAAAAAGTATATATATATTGCTTTTTAAAATTATCCTTGGCATTAGCTTTATATTATAAATACCAAAACAGACCCTGCAGTCCGTGGAGGGATATTGGCGGGAAAAGGATGCGTCACACTGACACAAAACTGGAACCCGGTGATGGATTATAGACCCAAAATCCTGCTAAAAATGTCCAACTGGCATAATTACCCTTCACCATCCCAGCTGCTCTTTCCTTACAACAACAACATATAGTCTATGATAATGCATGTCGTCCTCTTAATTGTGCTGAATCAAATGGTAAAGCACAGCCTCTTCTACGCTGTTAGTTTCTTAAAACACTACGTACATATATCAACAAGACCAATTACCACGGGATCCGATAGCAAGGATATAGCCAACACCATCCTGTATACCAATGGTTCTCAACCTTTTTGTACGCAGTTTTTACCATGCCAGCTCAGTCGCGACCCTATATCAAGTATAGGTTTAAATTAACGCTATGATCAAGCACGCAGTGCACTCTGCACTTTATACCAATCAATGCCTATAACACAAATCTGATTGGATGTACCAGTGACTTTTAAATTAAGCATCTGTGGTTTGGCTTCTTGGATTGGTTGAGCAGTTTACAGACCCAAAACCTGTTTATATGGATTAATTCTAGGATTGGGGTATTACACGATGAGTGATGGGGGGCCGTAAAAAAATTGTAAAAATATTTGTATGGGTCTGGGTTTGGGGCCCCATATGATATGCTTTCACGGGGCCCGAAATGCCTAGCAAGGCCCCTGACTGTGTTACTTGCAATTATGGGCATTTTTCTCTCTATTTCTTAAACTATAGTACTATAGTACATCATTTGTCAAAAGGTCTATAACACCTGATTTGGTTCCACAGCATAAAATTTTTAATCATACCTCCCACTTCTTAAGTAGTTTAGGAAACTCACCTCCAATTTTAAGGGGTCATCATCAAGCAGGTTAAGGAGCAATTCTGCTAGCCCAGCACATTCAGCCAGCCCCAGAACTGGCACCAGCCTGTTGCCTGTAACGGGGGGGCTTCTGTCACTTAACAATGCATCACTGCTCTTTGAAACCAGGCAGCATAATCTGGGAAGGCAGCCTGTTTTTATAGCTCGTCCCAGTTTTCAGAGCAGTCCTGATTGGACTTAATGAGCAGGTAGAGGTATGCAGGGGCTTCTGGCTGAGTCTGCCGCTGCTGCTGGCTGATCCACTGCTGATCTCAACCCAGCTGGAAAACAAATTTTAACTTTAATGAGTCCCTTCCCACGATGAAACGCGACAAGAGCAAAAATGCAATTTCAGCATAACGAAACCAAACATACGAAACTTTAGCGATGAGATGTTCGTCACATAAATTCATAAAGAATTAGCTTCCATGAACTCGAGGTGCACGTGAGTCTGAGCAATTGACAACTAATGGTGTACAAAGCCAGCAGCTCACCAGCTTTCTTGCATATTTGATCTCATATTGAAAGGGACGTGTCTCTGAATCCCCATCCGGCCACCCTGAACTGTGAGTGGTGTTGAGATTCAACAATTCAAGGATCCAGAACCTTTACTGTCATTTGTACAAGTACAATGAAATAGCTGCTTGCACGCAGAGTGCAGAGACTCTGTTCTGAGAGGCGGCACAGCACAATGCTAGCCAATGCACCACCATGCCTCTCTCCAAGACAGCCGACATACAAGAAACATGCCTCATACTCACAATTTATAATGAAATGCAAGTAAGACAAGATGCTGAGCTTTAAAGTCCTAGTGACCAATAAATAACAGTGATACCTGGAATTATCCTGCAAACTAGCAGTGTGTATTTAAAAGTCTTATTATTGTCACAAAGAAGCTATTCCTGAGCCTTGAAGTACAGGTCCTCTTATGTTTGAGGAGCACGACTCCAGGTATAAACTGGTTTCTTCAGTGTTCCTGCTAATCGTAGGGGGCATTGACTTCCCATAAGTAAGGTTGAACTTGTAGGTGCCTGAATTGTGACCCATGCGCCTGCAGAGCAGATGCACCAAGGCCTATAGACGCCAATTTATGGTGGTGCAGAAGCCAAGTTGGGCCTGGCTACCGCTCACTGTGACGCAGGTCCCTCCTGGGTCGTGGGAGGCCAGGGAGACGTGAGGTGTGGGCGTCGGCCTGGATGGAGCGGCGGATTGGAAGCCTTGGGGGGCCGGTGCCTGTCAGTGCTTATGGGATGTGACGGGTCATGTAAGAATGAACGCAGCCATGACGAAAGATCGGGGCAGAATGTGAAGGACAAGGAAGATCTTAGAATAGAAGCAAAGCATCATAACCACACACAACTGTGTCATTGCCTTCAGCTTCTCATTTTCCATTTAATTAATTATACAGACTCTTGGCTATCCTGCCAAGGTTGTCCTTCTCTATACTTAACTTGAATCATGACATTGCACAGTAGCCAGGGACAATAACAATCAAAAGTTTGGACACGCCAGGCCGCCAATGAAGGAGTATGATAGTGTGGCATCACAAGACCAGGCCACCTGACCTAAACCCCGTAGATTTGGCTTTGAAGGAGTTTCACCAGAGAGGGAAGGAAAAGCAGCCAGCAAGAGCTCAGCATATAGAGCTCATGAAACTGGCCTAGAGGAGAAAGTAGGGTCAGCCAATCCCTGGAGCAATTGGTTGAGACAAAAGAGAAGAACCAAAGAGTGAGTGGGTCAGATGGGGGAACCTTCATAGGTTGAATGGAGAATGGAGATTTTATTTTTAAAGGAAAGAACCCCTCCAAATGGGGTGAGGCGTGGGAGGGGTTAGCAGATGACTGGGTAAGCTTTGCCCCCATGTCTGCCTAACCATGGGCAACGACGAGGACAGAAGGTTTATTTGCACAATAGAGTTGCTACTGTGATGTGCAGGTTTGAACAGGACGCTGGTTTCCAGAGAAGTGAAGAAACAATCCACAGCGGTCATTCTAGGCTGTAACTGAATCTCTACATTTCATTCCCTTCTGTAATATAGCCGTCCTCCTATAAGAACAATAAAAACCATTACTGTGACTCTACTTTTGTCTCCAGAGTGTTTAACAAGGCTTCACTGTAAAGAGGACTTTCAAAGGATTTACCTCATAAATCACTGATCCGCTGAATCACCGGGCTTTGGGGTTGCTAAGAAGTCTTTCATCTTTAGGGTCGCAGAAACACACTTTTGGTGCCCCACCCCTGTTATATCACTCTGGACACCCTGAAAGTGGCTGGGGGTGGTGAGGCAGGGACCGGGGTGGCACTCCGCAGACTTGCATCACCTCCATGTGCTGCTTGGCCGGTTTGGATAGTTTCACCGTCATGTTCCCCGATGTCCTCTTACTCTCGGCTGAGTCCGTCTTGTAACAGAAATCAGACACATGGCTCATGAACTAAAATTTCCTGAGAATTTCAGCTCCCAGGAACTGAAGACATAGACTAATAGGATTCATTTTCATTTGACTTTTTTTTTTTATTTAAATATTTTTATTCCTTTTGAGTTACTTCTCTCCCATATGGCTGTAATGGATATGGGCAGGCAAGTTACTTGTTCTGAGGTGGTATCCATTCATTGTCTGCCTAAAAATATGCCACGATATTTCATTCAGGGAGAAGCAACGCACAGAGGTGTTTACTGCCGGTACTGTGGGAGATAAAAATAAGGAGAACGTCCTGTCATGTGAGCTTGAGTCAAAGGTGATTTATCTGCAGGTGGCTGTGCTGTCAGGGGAATTATAACTCTGTGGCCAACTCTGATTCACTTAGTGATAGAAACCCTAGGAGCAATGATGTAACAGTCTGTCCATTGTCCATACTGCCTATCTAGTACAGCTCCACAGGGTAGCCTGGAGTCCATCCCAGAATATTCTGGCCATGAGGCAGGGGAGGCACACCTTGGATGTGATGCCAGCCCCTCACAAGGCACTTGTTGGATGATCAGATAGTGTGGGCTATTCAGAGACAGCAATTGGCCTAAGTGCATGTGTTTAATCTGCATGAGGAAATCTGAGCGGGAAATCTGTGTGGCTAGTAGAGCGGGGGGGGGGGGGGGATTTGTGCCACCAACCCTGGAAGTGCCACAGTGTCACCCACTGAACCACGTCCTCATATAACAACAGTAACAATAACCACAAACAACAACAACAACAAACAACAACAATAACAATAATAATAATAATAATAATAATAATAAAATTAGAAGACGAAGAAGAGGCTCTAAAATGACTTTCTGTTTCTGACCTTGGTATGTCATTGCGGATCAGTAATGTCTGCCACTGATTTAAAGCCCTTCAGCCTGGCTATGCTGTGACTCTGACGTCTACTTGTCAAGCAACGAGTAACCAATGCTTGCGCACGCACACACAGGTCATGTGATACATGACGCAGGGCAGGATTGGCCCTCCCTTCAGAGGCTTCCCCGTTATTCATGTTGCCCTGACAACATCATCTGTCCCCATGGCATCAGAGATGACCTCTGACCCCTGGGGTCTTTAGTGCTATTTATACCACCTTCCCATTTAGATCTGACCTCTGCCTTTCTGTGAGGTTAAGCGTGGCCCTGCACAAACAATGGGCCCACCCCCATCCAGGCACTGAGGGGGGTGGAGGGTAGAGAGTTTGCTGGGTGCTGGGTGGGAAATATGTTGAGGCAAGGCACTGAGTCAAAGGAAAATACTGAAGCATAAATCCTTCAGTCATATCCGTGATACTTAACTGTACAATAAGCAGAGACTGCTGTTACAATCACTGCAGGCAGAAATGCGAGCAGCGAGTCCTCTTTTCTTCTCTTAACCTGACTCGCTGAAACCCTTAATTAACGCTGTTCTGTTTGGCTTGTCCCACCCCTCCTTCTCACAAAAAAGGTTTTTTTTTTTGGTAGAGGATGTCCTGTCTTGAAAACGTAATGAGAAAAGGCCATGTTTATGCCGATCAGACAGAGCGCCTATGCTCTGTTCTGCCTCCCCGGTCCGAGAGGCTCGCCCCGTATCTGTGTACTGGGGGAGGGTCACGTCCGCAGTAAAACGATCTGCCCCAGTAGCTGAACCTGCTCAGGCACCTTCTGTCCACGCTGAGAGTCGCCCTGCCCCCCCCCACCCCCCCCCGGTTCACCCCAGTGGTTTGTTTACTACCACTTCACTCAGTCGAGATCAGGCCTCCATACAGGGATGTAGAACGCTGGGGGCGGTGGGGCACGTACCCTCAATATTTAATCTGGCATCATTCATCCCCCTTATAGATATACCTTTACTTATATATTATTAAGTTGTGTCCCTCCAATATCAAACTCTATCCTACACTCATGGCCACACTACCCTTAACAGAGCAATTTAAAAGTCTATATCAGTTTTTCTCAACCCAGTCCTTGGAGACTGCCAGACAGTCTATGTTTTTGCTCCCTCCGAGCCCCCCTGCCAGACAGTCCATGTTTATTGGTTCCCTCCCAGTTCACGGGAGAGGGAACAAAAACGTGGACCGTACAGCAGTCCCCAAGGACTGGGCTGAGAAAAACTGAAATAGACATTTATTATAATAGAATAGTGACACTTTATTCATCTCTCTGGGTAAATTGTGTAAGTTTTTGCACCGTGCCAGCCATGAGACACATGGATGTATAACAGAATTCTTTTAACAGATCCACTCCATGATATTTTGGACAGTAATCATGCAAATTTTCACACTTGTTCATCTGGAAGTTTTACTAGAGAGATTGTGGTAGAGCCCCTGAAGGGGCCGGAAGAGGCAATATTCAGGTCACAAGCCGACACGATTCTGTGGTCCTGGTGACACGGGCACTGTGCTGATATACTGTAGCCCTACATTACACAACTTAAAGATGTCTGACTATAGTTACCGGGAGTAGCACAGGACAATGGCTCGCTGGCACTGAATCAGAGGACTGTGTGCCAGGCTGCACGTCTGTGTGTGTGTGTGTGTGTGTGTGTGCGTGACAGAAGACAGGAAGTGCCCGCTGGTGAGCCACACATTCACTGTGCCATCAAAGCAGACAAAAGTTTGGAACGGACATCATTTCCAGCTACATTGTTCCTGAATTCCCATAGTGGGCAGTTTTGGTCTTAACCTGGATCAACTTGCCCTCTATAAAAGAGCAGGGCAGGGAGGGGGGTACAGAACTCTATGATGCAAAGGTCATGTGGAGTCCCTTGTGACTAACAGATGATGGGCTTTGGTTTCATAGACAGGACAGGTAGCTATTGGCTCATGCCACTGGAATCCTGTTCCACTCCACCATGATGACATCACAGAGCTGGTGGACGTTAGAGACCTTGCACTCCTCCACCTTCCGTTTGAGGCCCCACAGACGCTCAATAGGGTTTAGGTCTGGAGACCTTTACCATCAGTTTCTTTAGCGAGGCAGTGGTCGTCTTGGAGGTGTTTGGGGTCATTATCGTGTCGGAGGGGATCATGCTCTGCTTCAGTATGTCACAGTACATGTTGGCATTCATGGTTCCCTCAACGCTCCCCAGTGCTGGTAGCACTTATGCAGCCCCAAACCATGACATTCCCACCACCATGCCTGACTGTAGGCAGGGCACACTTGTTTTTGTCCTCCTTACCTGGTTGCTGCCACACGCCTGACACCATCTGAACCAAATAAGTTTATCTTGGTCTCATCAGACCACAGGATGTGGTTCCAGTATTCCATGTCCTTAGTCTGCTTGTCTTCAGCAAACTGTTTGCAGGCTTTCTTGTGCACCATCTTTAGAGGAGGCTTCCTTCTTGGACGACAGCCATGCAGACCAATTTGATGCAGTGTGCGGCATTTGGCCTGAGCACTAACAAGCTGACACCCCCTCCCTTCAACCTCTGCAGCAACGCTGGCAGCAACCATACCTCTATTTCCAAAAGACAATCTGTGGCACATGCCCCCAGCTTCTCTGGTGGACCATGGTGAGGCTGTTTCTGAGTGAAACCTGTCCTGTTAAATCGCTGTATGGTCTTGGCTACCGTGCTGTAGCTAAGTTTCAGGGTGCTGGCAATCTTCTTATAGCCCAGGCCATCTTTATGTAGAGCAACAGTTCTGTTTTCCAGATCCTCAGAGACTTCTTTGCCATGAGGTGCCATGTTGAACTTCCGGTGACAAGTATGAGAGAGTGTGAGAGCGATAACACCAAGTTTAACACACCTGCTCCCCATTCACACCTGAGACCTAGTAACACTAACGAGTCACATGACACCAGGGAGGGAAAATGGCTAATTGGGCACAACTTGGACATTTTCACTTAGGGGTGTACTCACTTTTGCTGCCAGTGGTTATGTGGGGACAGAAAATTTATACTGTTATACAAGCTGTACACTGACTACATTATATTAAAGTGTCATATCTTCGGTGTTGTCCCATCAAAAGATATAATACAGAATTTACAAGAAAGCGAGGGGTATACTCACTTTTGTGAGATACTGTATATGGCTGCGATGGCCCACCCTTCTGTGAGTTGGAATAGATGACTGAGCTCACAGACATTTCAGACTGCAGACACACTCCGTGGTTTGTTTTTTTTTTCACTTGACTGTCAAATCCCCCGTTTCCCGTCCAGCCACTGTATAAAAGGCTAATATGCCCCACCCCCATTGGACTGAAATTTGGCGGAAGGTCTACACGGCTGAATCCAAGACCCCTTGACATCATGCCAATGATACCTCTTCTAAGAAACTTCTCTTGTTAAAGAGATGTTATGCTGTAACATGTTGGTCATGGGCGACATGGAGGGATATTCAACAGTCGTCCTTGTCAAGTGAAAAACAATCAATCAAACCATTAAACTTCCAAGAATATGACACTCATTGCTGTCCCTGGATATCTCATTAGTTTGGAGGCCTTCACTTTAGGGAACATTCTCAATGAGCAGATATTATTTTGCCTAAGTGCAAGTAACTACTGTCATCACAGTACTGTGCTGGGAAGCAGTGAAGCTGGGTTTGTATTGGGACTTTGCTGCATTCTGATAAATAATTAAGAAGCTCTTGATTGTGAAGCGATGGTCTCTTTGACACCTGGAATTTTAATAAACGTGTCATCATAACTAATCTATCTGTGTCAGTTAGCCAAAAGGTCATTTTCACATTAAGACGGACTTGGCATGCATCACGTTAACGTTAATCTGTCAGACACACAGGACACCGTCATTTCATTACGCATGATTCCCAGTTATTTAGCCGGAGTTCGCAATATTCCGACTTGCGTTACCAGTGTCTGTTTTGTGTACATGCACAGGTCAGGATGGCAAGCCAAAATGTCTGGCCTCTGGAAGCATTCCCAGAGAAATTAAGGCACGGCTGCTGGCATCCGATGAAGAGAGCTTTTGTTTCTGGAGCAGAACCTCTGTCAGCTGTGGGAGCGCATTCCCTCAGCCCTTTGAGAAAGTGGCTCTGAGTCTCAGCCCGGCGGCCATGAAGTATTAATGAGCATGGAGGTGTGCGTCCGCATGGGCCATGTGCAAGGCAGCACTGTGGCATAAGCACCCCGGCCGAATATGAGGGTGCATAAATCCTCTGGCAACTGTAGAACCCCTGTAAAAATATGGTAATCTGTAATGCACTATAGACCTTCATAATGCATTATAATGGTGGGTATAAGAATTAAAAAAGCATTACAGCATCTTCTACTGACATTCATAAGGCATTATAGTGTTGATCATAATACTCCATAAGCTCAAATGAAGCTCTCATTTATAATGCAGTATAAATACCATCATGATGTATTATAATGGTCATTGTAAAAATTAAGGATGCTTTATGCTGCATTTTGAAGGTAACTGTAACCTCCTGAGACCCCACCCATTCATTTATGTCCATTGTAGTGCACATTTTATTTTTGCATTTATCTTTTCACATATGTTAGGAAACATATTTATTCCTGTTGTACACTAAAGGACGTGCTGTGAAATTACAAATAAAAATAAATTTGAAAAAAATCTAAATTGTAAGATGTCATATTTCGTCCAAAGACATATAACCTAAAATTGAAGGACACTTTTTTCCTTGGCTCTCAGGAGGTATGATAGAACATGCCTATAATGTGTAACACCTTTTAATAACATTTTAAAATTCAATTGCAATATGACACCTTGCCTGTCTATGATTTGCCCACACTCACAACAAGATTGCTTTATGTATAACATATAGGTAATATAGAAACATAACAATTCTATACTCATTTTCTTTCAGAGTTGGCTACTTGACGAGGACTTCTGTGTAAACAGGCCTAATCCTAAGCACTTTATTAGATTTGTTTACCTGGGTTTAACGGTGATTAACCTTTTCTCTCTGCCTATGCCGCAGGATAGATTAGAGTCTTGAATCAACCCTGGTAAAGAAGTTGACCATCTCGCTTAGGTGAAATATTGCCAGTTTTGAACTTTGATGGGAAGCAGTGTATCGATCCCTAGCCCATGTACCCTGTCCTTTTGGCTACAACCGCAAGCCCTTGATCACATCCATTTCACCCACAGAGCTTCTCGGACGGTACAATTCCTCTAACGTGATTTTGACCTCACAAGCAGATTCCTATCACTTGTTTAGTTATAAGTATGATCAGTAAACAATAGGAGCCAAAAATGCAAAGCCAATGGATTACTGAATATTATAAATGTTAAATATATGTGCAATATGCTTGTATCTGTTATACTTTATAAAAATCAACAGGAACACCTATCCATCTTCCAATTGCTGATTCTGATCAGGGTTACAGGGCACCTGGAGTCTGTCTCAGGGCATGAGACAGGGTGACAACCTTTACAGGTTGCCAGTTGACCCCAGATTACTTTGGACCAATTTAATGAACACCAGTTAGCCTGGTAATTGAGTGATCTTATTACTACTTCCAGGAGACAGAAGTCTCCAAAGATGACTATTCACAATCGAGCAACATCCAGTGCCTCCCTAACTTCATGTTTCAATAATCTCAGACCACAGTTGCCATCAAGGATCAGCAGCTCAAAAACAGCCCATATTTTCATCATTAATAGCAATAATACTCATAAAATCACTGGTCATATATGGCAGCATTCTTTAATTGAGCCAAAAGGCTAAATTCCCCCACTTGCTGCTGATTGTGGTTGATTTTTAATCCTACTTAATTCCCGAGGAATGCTCGGGCTTCTGCAAATGCAGCTGAGCAGCTGCCTTGTAAACACATTACCCAGTTTGCCTTGTGATCAGATTTACGCTGCCCTTGGGAATAACAGGTTAGAAGATGGATTTGTGACTATGAAGGTATTTCCAGTACTGAAATCAGGCTCTTCACTTAAATATCAACTTGATCTGCCCAATTACTTTATGACTATGTTTATCTTAAATGCATCATACAATACTGGATAACATCATCAGAATGGGAAGTATGAATGTTTAATGTTAACCCTAGTAAAATAATCACCGTACAAGACACCTTGTAGGTCATTCTCCTGGTTCAAGAGTGTACCTATTACACATCATAACATCTTTAAACCAGATGCAGGTCCCTGGTTTGAATATCAGTGTTCATAACCACCAGCACAAAGCATTGTAAGCATCAAACTGGTTTAGACTAAGTAATATGCTGCAATTGCAATTATAAATTAAATTTCAAGAAATTCATCTTAGGACAGTGATCCAGCCTTTGGTAACCTCTGCCCGAATACAATGGATTAATTTTTGCATTATTGTTACAATAGTTTAAGTTTTGACTGAGTTAAAGTTTTGGGTGGAATTAGAGATCACTATGTGATTTAATCATAGATACTCCCTAGAATGACTCCCAGGCATCTCAAAACAGTGAAAACCAATGCATGGGAATAATGACTTTTGGACAAACAACCATAAACATCATTACGCAACACCAATGACATGAAAAGCTCCAATGAATTAGATCGCAGAATATGCTAATTGAGTTTTAATTAAATTATACTGAATTATGGTTTTTGTTCTTCAGAAAGTACATAGGCTTAAGTCATTATTAATTGCTGGTTGATCTCATTAATGAATTAACACGGGTTAAGCTCCATTCCATCTTTTTGTGTGAAGATTATGTCTGTGAGAGTCTGCATAAAACACTAAGAGATTAAAGTGTTTTCAGACTTTTATGAAAGAGAGGGTGGAGAAGCGTGATCCCCATTCAAGATGGGTGTATCCATCTTCACTTCACAAGGCTCCATAGGTTTGGCTCCTACTCCAGCCTTGAGTCCAGCATCTCAGGTGAGAATTAATTGGAAGGCGCTCTGGAACGCCTGAGGCTTTTGGCCGGGATGTTAGTTTCCCTACACCTGAACCAGGTGTCAAAGGCAGTGAGTCCACACCCCATTCCAATTAATCCAACCCGGAATGTTTGCAAGGACAATGTCCCAGAACAACCCTAGCTGCAAGAGTAGTGATGCTAATACAATCATTACTCATTTAAAACATTAGCATGAGGCTAACTGGAGTGTGTGACTGTCAGTAACTAAACGCACCTCCATTGGCCAATTTTACTTCATTACTCAAAGCTATCTTTGTGAGGTTAGTCAGGTATGTGAACAGCAGTTGGGCCTGCGCCTAGTTCAGGAGGTAATTCAAGCAGTTGCCAAGAGCAAAGTCCTTCTCTGCTCCTCACCTTGATGTAGGAGTGCTCTATTGCTCTTCAAAGCCCCAGGGACAGCCAGGTCAATTGTCTTCAGATGGCAGCTAATAATTGACTGCCAGACGGGCGTTGTTGGGGTGTTGCCACTGCCCCACCCTTATCTATGCCCTGCTCTACCGGCATGGCGATGAATCTTCCACTGTCACAGCCCCCTCAACTGCCAAACCAGGTCAGTGTGAAGGAGCCTGCACCAGGGTTTTAGTCGTAGGGTGTGGGTAGTTGTGGATGGCCTCAACTTCGATGGCAGCCCTTGGTTGTTTATGTGGCCCAGATATGATGGGGGCTGAGATAAGAATTACTCAGGTCAGCCACCCTGCCTGTGCAGTGGGAGGAGACGTTCCATTCAGCTCTCAGTGCTGTTCACTATGTTGTCCAGGTCTGAATATTGTCGGTGATGTTGGGGGATGGCACCCATTCTGTGTTTGTAGCTTGTGGAGGTTCCATAGATCCCAAAAGGTAAGACACAATAATTCCAGTGCCCTGTAGGGGTGTTGAATATTTCTTCTCTTTGCTTGTGGTATTAGTGGCATCTGCCAATAAACTTTAAGTCAACAGTGGATATGAACTGAGCCTTACCTAGATGTTCCACCAATTCATCCAGCTATCAAATCAGAACACCTCATTTGCTTTCTGGTGGTTATTGCAGATGTGCAGAATACCACCCGGCTTCAGCTTCAGGATGTGGCTGCGCCAAGGGCTCTGTAACTCCTTGATAACTTGCTTCATCTTTTCCATGTCGCCTTTCACAACGCTCTGGCAGATTGCATGGAGGTGGTGGAGATGGTGAGGCCTCTGACACAGATTACGCCATCGGGAACCAAAGTATTATGCTTTATGTTCTGTCTGAGGCAATAGAAAAGACACCCTGACACGGCACCATCAAAACACTGATGATAAGTTATTTTGCAGGCGAGGCAGCTGTACTCACCGCTACAAAAGGTTGGTGTGATTCTGTCGCTGTGGCTTCCAGTGTCACAGTTCACTCTTTCGGTACATGATAGGTCCTGCTTTTCTACCACCACAAATGGACATTTCCAAGAATTTATAATTAACTGTAGGCACAAGGATGGGTATGTAATTACTGTGTTGGAACTCTTGGGGTCATACAAGATGATTGGAAGCTTTTTTCTGTGTGTGCTGAGTTTGTTCTTTGTGCTTCATCAGGTAATTCCACACTGTTATCTACTGAACATGCTATGTCATGCTAATAGTCATGCCTAAGGCTATTAACTATTGCTCTCAGGCCTCCCTGGTGATCTTTAAGAGATATTTGAGTTGTTCTCCATACAGCACCTAGAACCCTCTTGAGTAGACATTTTAGAGTTCAATTAAAGTGTCATTTGAATCCATTCATTTGAGGGTGGTGGATATTAGACACCCAGTACTTTGCATTGCTCTCCCATAATCTGAGCCACAGAGGGAGTTCCTTAGTGTGTTAGAAATTTCCTTAGAACCCCCACGTAACTGAACAATAAAAGCACTATTTTGCATAAGCTTTGGAGATTGCTTTTCTGAGAGGAATAGCTTTGGGATTTTGGCTGGTGCAGTTAACGCTTAACACTCACTAAGATGTATTTGTGATCCTGAGCATACTTGGGGAGGCACCCAACCAGAACCATGCTAACCCTGACAAAAGGGATGTTGATTTTAGAAAGTGAAACAAGTGGTTTGGGGGTAGTGCCCACAGGGTTATCTGTTGGTTTGTGATGTAATGCTGGCTGAAGTTCTTCACCTCTGCAGACAGGTTGGATCAATGGGACCAATCACAGATGCACCCCTCTATGTTTTGAGCTCCCTGCTGCATAAGATGGGTAAGGACTCCTCTTCAGTCACTTGGATATGAACTAAGCAATGCTTTAGATACTCATTTTGGTGCTATTCACAACCGGAGTTGTTAGTCTTTGTGATCTGCTGAAATAAATCAGACAAGGATAGACAGTTCTGAGATTTGCTCACATTCCTGATAGTCATTGTTGGCTTCTTCATCAGCCAGGAACATAAATCAGTGGTCGCACCAGCTTTTAGCGCTCCCTACTACCATTGTCTGAGATTTAGCTACAAGAAGGTGTCACAGAAGGCCTCGATCCCTGTCCAGTCATGTCTGAGGAGACGGAAATTGGACAGATTTTGAGCCACTCCCAGAGTGACAGGTCACACCCCAGTTTCCAGGAAACAAGTAGGCCTTTCGTTCATCTCTATCATTAAGGCGAGATTACCTCAGCCATAGTGGTCAGATCAGTTGTTCCACTCTGGCTGGAGAAGAAAGTGAATGAAGTACAATGCTCTTAACAACCTGTTGGGGTGTGTGGCACTCTAGCTAGATCCAGAGTGAACTGTCATCTGTGACCTGACAGGCTGATGTAGACCACATATCCAGGCATGGAACTACAATACAGCAGTCACTGGGAGAGGTTCATAGGTATTAGAATTTCAGCATTTAAGGTGTCATAGTTCTTGACTTTGTTTTCTTGGGCAAGAAGTACCTGGAAATTGAAGGAACCTTTTAGTTCCCAGAGCGGTGCTTTAATTTCTAGTGTGAGTAGAGCAGTGAGGGTGATGGGAGAAAGTTAAAGTCCAACAAGTCTAGAAGCATTGTCCTTGGCAGTCCGGGGGGGTTCTGGCGTCTTTGTGGAAGACTTTGTTGGTTGAAGCAGGCAAGTGGGCTACGCTGTGGTCTGACTGTTTAGGAGAAAATATTCCTATGGTGGATTAGAGTAGAGTTATGCTGTTCTGTTTACCTTAGTCTGGGTGCTCTTCACAGCCCCAGGGAGAGAGACATGTCGATTGTCTTCATCTAATAACCGACAGTCAGCTGGGTGTTGTTGGGGCGTTTTAAGTGCCCCTCCCTATCACGTGGTGCTTTCTCTGTGTCCTGTGATGGATCTTTTGAAGCTCTGCTGTCATAATTAAGCTAACATCCACCTCTGTTGCAGTTTTGGATGATAAATCATGAAATATACGGTACTGTGCACAAGTATTAGGCGGTCAAAGAAAATTATGTTTACATGATCTTCATGTTGGTATAAAACCATGTTATCATGCCTGTCAAAGTGTGTTTGCTTAGCCATTTCAAAACCTCTCCTAACGTCACCCTAGCATTTGAAGCACCACCCAGTATACTCATGTATCTTTTGAATCGACCACAAGCATTCCTAATCTATATCCCATTGACTTTTTAAACTAAATAAACTAATTAATTGATTGAAATCTATCACCACAACTATTTAATCCCAACTGAGGTTGTGGGGGGACCGGAGCCTATCTCAGGAACAAGGGGCACAGGCAGGAACCAAACCTGGGCAGTCGCCAACACACCACAGGGTGTACACACAAACACACACACACAGAGCTAATTTAGACTTGCCAATCAACCTGCCCTGCATGCTTACAGACTGCGGGAGGAAACCAGAGCCCCCGGCAGAAACCCACACGAACACGGAAAGAGCGTGCAAATTCAACACAGAAAGGACCCCGGACTGAAACCAGGACAGTCTTGCTATGAGGCAGCAAAGCTATCCAATGCGCCACCGTGCCACCCAAACTTGTTGAAAGTTAAGCTGAAATTTAATAAATATGTGGAATGGCTGAGGTGCTGCTGAAGAGAGGTTCGGACACTGAAGTGGCGTTCATCTAATCATCCAACGAGATATGAGTAACAATTGAGAACAGAAGAGATTCTTACTAGTCTTTGTTGTGTTACTCTTAATTTTCACAAGTTCCAATGCTAAATTGTAGTTTTTGCTCCGAGCAAAAATACACTTACTACCCAGATAATTAGATTTAAACATTTCTTTGGATTGCCTATGGCTTTTGCAGATTACTGTATATAAATGGTTAAGTCAGTCTGAAGACCAACTGAAGGACTCCTGGAAACAGAAATGGCTGAGTTATGTCTATTATACATCTCATGTATGTTTTCAGCTAAATCCAAGATCATGGACAAAACAAACACCTGTGGGTGTTTCGGCTGCAGAAAACAGAAAGTCACTAAAATGCATATTTTTTTGGGGTAGGATACCTGCTAAACCAACGTTGAAGGTCAATATTTTAGGAACAGGGGTTACCATTCCCATCTCTAGCAAATGCAAGTACATTGTCAGCTTGTGGTGTCCCTAAAATCACTGACCTGAAAAAGAATTGTGCACATTTGGAGTTTCAGTGGTTTATTTGTTCTCTACTGGGGATACATTCATGCTCTTTTCAAAACAGGCTTTTGGGAACCTCCAGTATGCCACATGATGTTTGGCTTTCGGTTTTATATTTATATCATAATTTTTTAGATGAATTTGGTTGTTTTTGCCTAGAAGCTGGTGTGAAAATTGCAGGATGTGTTTTGTGCGTGTTTTTTGCAAGATTCAGCACCAGAACCTCAGATCTCAAGATCTGTTTATTGTGGATATACAAGCAAGGGTCATTTAGGACATTTCATCCATGATAGATCTTTCACACTGAACCTAAAGTAAACACAGTAGAAGGACTATAAAGCAACATTTTATAACTTGCATAGTGATATTTCCTTTCACTGCCATCTTTGATGGAAGGATTTTTCTCCTGCATTTTATGATGCCACAAACCTCAAATTTGTGCAGCATGTGGTTCTGTAGATTAGGACTGTAGCCCTATGATCCAATGGTCTCTGAATCAAATCCCATGGCTGGTAGAGGAGTGATTTCACCATTCAGCCCTCAAGCAAGGCATTCTATTCTAAACAGCATTCCTACCATATTAGGAACATAACAATACAAGGTTCAAATAGCCAAGGGTTTTCTTCATAAATCCATTAAAATGAAATCAGATTATCAAATCCCACTCATTGTATTTGTTATATGTCTATTTAAGGTTATTATTAAAAGTATTATTATATAAATGCTATGCTTCCTCTTATATTAGCAGCGCTAATATGTGGTCTTTGTTGATGCAAAATAAATTACAAAACCTTACAGTCATATGCAAGAGTTTTTTAGGAGTATTAAGAAATCACCAGGACAAGATGTTATCCTCATTATCTGAACTTGTGGTGCTTAAAAAAATCACATAATACGGTACATGCTTAATTTTGTTAGAAGCATACTACTCGACCATTAATGTAGTGTATACTGTAGTGCCTACTGCACTGCATACTGTATGTATGCATAAGAACAGAATGCATACCGTATGCAATGGGGTAGCCATCTTGCATATTTCCCGACCTGGACGTTTACCAAACAATGTAGCTTGACCCATGCTAAAGTTAAAAACAATTTAAAACTATCAACAAAAAAAACACATTGTCAACTTATCTAACTGAGTATTGTATTGTATTTAAATTTTTACACACACTGCACTTCCGCTGCCTTTTCTAAGCAAGCAATGTTCGTGACCTTGTGGGATAGCATAGCATTCACCGGTTGCACATTTTAGAATTTCTCAGAATCAAATCAGAGTCATCCGGGCACTGTTTACCTATTTTCTCATCCATACTAAGGGTTACACTTACTAGTCATGTCACATACTATATTTCATCTACTACATCTACTATATCACATCTACTGCAAACAAGTATGTGATTTCAGATGTATACTGTAAACTTATTTTCAAATACTTGAAGGGCCTGCTGAAGTTTTCCCATCAGACCAGACATCATGGAAATGATTCTGAGGAAGGTGGGCTAATTGGAGCACAACATATCTGACCATCGAGCTTTTTTCATGCCATCAGATCTCAAACCCAAGTTCCTGGGGTAAATGATTTGATTTGCAAGAAGCTGGCAGGTCTAGTCACCAGATGCAGAGGCTGCCTCGTAGACGCATTAGACAGCATTACCAGCACTTGATGGAGTTTTATAGGGGTCGCATTGTGGGTTTTCATGAGGTCATGTGGTTGTAACAAGCAACTGCCCGGCATGTGGGCCATGCAGATGTTACAGTCGGCCGATGTTGTAACCAATGGGCACGTGAGGGCAGCCACACACGTCATGAAGTTTCCGGTCACCCAAGACTGACTACACCAAGAGAGGATTGTTGTAATGTGTGTCAAGCATTAGAGAACCCCATGGCATCTGTGCCTGCCATCCGGATACAGGTACTGGACTATCTAGAACACTGTGTCATCCTGCACTGTGTCTCGACAACTGACATCAGCTGGACTATGGTTCACTGTCCCATGCATAGGCTGCCATTAAAACTAGCGCAGCGATCGCTGCGTCTGGAATGGTGTCCTAACCGGGAGGCATGGACTGATGGTGAGTGGCGTCGTACCATGTTCAGCGATGAATCTTGGTTCTGCATGACCACGGATGACCGTCATGTGTGTGTATGGCGGAGCAGAGGGGAGAGGACCAATCCTGCCAAGGTTGTGGAAAGACACCAGCATTACTCCTGGCATCATGGTGTGGGGCATGACTTCAGGTCATCTCTGGCAGTGATGTGGGGGACCATGATGGCACAGCGCTACGTCAGTGACATCCTACATCCACATGTCTTACCCCTCCTGACACAGCACCCCGATACAGTCTTTCAACAGACAACACCCGTCCACACACAGCATGTGTGTCTATGGACTGTCTGCATCATGTTGAAGTCCTCCTGTGACCAGCCAAGTCCCCCAGTCTTTGCCCAATCGAACAGGTGTGGGATCAGCTCAGACGTCAACTCGGACCCAGAGCCAATGTGTAGGATCTCGAGGTCCAGTTGCAGCAGTTGTGGGCCGACTTGTTGCAGGAGATACAACCGCTGTCCGAGTCCCTTCCGCGTCGTATTGCCGCATGGATCCTGGTCTGGGGGGGTGCCACATCCTACTGACAAGGGCTCAGCAGTGTGTCCATACTGCCAACTCTGTTGTCCGTTTGATCTGATATTATAATTATTGTGATATAGTCATATGACCTTTCACCATGTGTTCATTCCTTGCATTTTCACTACACCATCATGGTGCTTAACTTTATTATTAGACTTTTTATACTATACTCAGCACATTTGCACAATTGCAACAATACTGTAATATCGTTTTTGTTTGTACTGTTTTGAAGGAGGAGATCACGAAGGAAGTCATTGACCCTTGATAACCTCACATGAGGCAGCCATTTTTGTATATCTCATGCCTCGTTTGATATAACCAAATATTTTACAGTAAACACAGAGATGTGTTCGCTTCTGTAGGGATTTAAAGTGGTCTGTACTGCAGAAGACACACCTGCCGCCATATCTCTATTCGTCTTCTGAAACCGCTTATCCTGTTCAGGGTCACATGGGGTCTGGAGCCTATGGGTGCAAGGCAGTGAACAACCCAGGATGGGTTGCCACACTCACACACCACTCACTCACCCACACCTATGGGCAATTTGGCAACGCCAGTTAGCCTCAGACTGTTTTTGGACTATGTGGCGAAACCGGAGTACCCAGAGGAAACCCCACGACGACATGGGGAGAACATGCAAACTCCACACACATGGAACTCTGGCAGAAACTCAAACCCAAGTTCCTGAGATATGAGGCAACAGTGCTAACCACTGCACCACCATGCCACCCCACTGTATTGCATATCCATCAAACCTCAGTCGTTTTGTAACGCTGATAAATCTGTTTACCTAAACTGAACGGGATCACTAAAAGCTGGACCTCTCTCTGTGACATGCCATGTGCATTTTTTTCTATGCAAACACAAGGTTCTCACATTCTACTGTTGTGAGACTGTTCAACAAGGTCTATGCAGGTCCTAGAAGATGAAGCAAAGGAAAGGAGAGTCAAGCAGACCATATGTCGCCCCTCCATGCCTTTATTTTTGCAGTAATATGAAACACTGATGCAAACCTTAACTGAAAATCAAACCTCCTCTGAATGACTAATAAGCAGCCGTCGTGTTTCGAGCTTTGGGGACCTTCCACACCCATCTCCTGTGATGTCATCTTCAGCTCTGAAAACCACTCCTTGTCAGGCCAAAGGCATACCCAAACATATGACTAGCCTGTTCACTAGGGATGTACTCCTATGCCTCTTGACAGCCCTATTGCAAGCTGTGATGCTCCAAAGGATTGATGCTTTGTGTTCTTTAATATCTGGTGCTGCCGGGCTGGCTTGTATTTTTAGAGCGCTGGTGCCGGGCCATATTAGTCCCGGAGAGAGATTCTGGGAGGTCCATCATGGGACGAGCACACCCGGACTGTGAGTGGGGAAGGACGCTTTGCTGACGTCGGGAGGTGGAGCTCCTGTGAGAAGGGCGACCTTTGATGTGTTTGTCTTCTGGGGGGGCCCTGGAGCTCTCAGGAGCTTTATGACTAGTGTCCGTGTTCTCTGCTTCAGGAAGAGGACCTGAGAGGGAGGTGGGATTGTCTGCATATGACGGTGTGGAACACTTCCCATTGTCCAGCTTCCGTTGATATAATCAGTGTAAACCACCCCCCCCCCCACCAAGGCCAGTCAGTAATTTTACAACAGCCAAGCATTCTTCGAGTGTAAACAAAAGCACAGGCCAACTTGGCAAATTCCATTACCTGTCACCTTGCGGAGGGTGTGTGGATGTTGGTAGCTAGAGTTATTACTACCTGATACTCACCCAACTTGACACCCGACTGCTTCAGAAAGAAAGCAATTTTTTTTTGTGAACTGTACGCAGTCAGGCTTTGAAGTTATTTTCAGTTTACAGCCAGGTTTACCTCTGCCGGAACATTCTGTGAAGATTGGAGAAAGCAGTGAACATGAAACATAATGATGAATGAAAATGAGATGAATATTTCACTTATGTAATTTATTATTTTCTCTCTCAGTATTCCACAAAGGTTTGTTTATAGATTAATAGATGTAGTAATTAATACAATAGCAGAGCATGTTATTAACAAAATAGTGACCATCCATCTGTCCATTTTTTTTAACCACTTGACCTATTCAGGGTTGCGGGGGTCTGGAGCCTATGGGTGCAAAGCAGGGACAACCCAGGATGGGGCTCCAACCCTTCGCAAGGCCCAGTCACATACTATTCACTGCCACACCATTCACACACATATACACACTTACGGGCAAGATAGTAACTTCAAGTAACCTCAGCATGTTTTTGGACTGTGGGTGGAGAAAGTTCAGTACGCAGGAAAAACCCCATCATGACTCAAGAAGAACATGCAAACTCCACACCCCGGGAGCCATGGCCTCTGGAGGCTCGAACCCGGGTCCTGGAAGCACTGACCAGTGTACCAGTATGCTGACCCACATAATAAGAAGCTAGTAACGAATGGTCAATTAACAGTAATGACTAAATGATATTAGGAGAAAATGAACCCCAAAGATAAGAGATTAGTTTCCAATCTATATAACATGCCGTGTTTTCTGCATAGATGGATTAACTAGATATAAAAGCAGACGACGGTTGCATGTTTTCCCACTTACTTTGATTTCTGTCCACAGTCCAAACACATCCACGTTTGATGAATTGCTGTTCATCTTTCAAGGTAAAATATTGTCATTTGCCATTTGCACAAGTACATTGTAACCCTTCTGTTTGCCTACTGCATCTTGCTCTCCATAGGTTGGGGATCACAGTGCAGGGTTGTCCCACAGGTGGCACCACAGGAGCTGGGGCTCAAAGGCTTTGCTCAAGGGCCTGCAAACATGTGATGCATCCTTCAAGGCTGGGGCTCAAACCAGCGATCTTCTGATCACAAGCAGAGAGACTTACCCAGCAAAACCACTCACTGCCACCAATCAATTCTATAATTCTATAAATCGTAGTGAAACTACTGAAGGAAACACTGAAGGAACAAATAATGAATAACAGGAAAAGTGAAATGTTTGTTCATCATTAATTAACCATAACACGTCTTTTACCTGAAGTAGCTACTATATTTGTTCATGACTTGTACTTGAGTAGTAAATGAGTTATTACTAAGTTACTATAGAAGCTATTGAACAGTATTGTAAAGTGTTACTGGCTGAGTTACATTTCTGTCAGGCTTTTGAGCAGTAGACCTTCCCATTTAACCTTTACATTCCATACTCTATGTATTATATTTGTATTTAGTGCTATAGAGCATATACAAGCTTTTAGGGAAATTGGAACATATTCCTTGCTGTGATCATTATTTAAATAGAGTACCCTATGGCAGGTAGGCTGGCATCTCATCCAGTGTGTGCCCTGTGCTTGGCTGCACAGCATAGGTCCAAAGCTCCCCTGTCACACTGACCAGAATAAGTAGTTGGAAGATGGAAAATGGATAAAGTAATCCAGATTATACAGGTAAGTGGAAAGGCTTTGACCAAGAACTTCAACGCTTAGCTTGGATTCTTTTCCCACGAGTCATACAGCCACCTTAAATGGCAAGGGTCACATGCTCCAGTGATAGGTGTGTTAAGGGGACTGGCAAATGCATAGTACATTCCTCTCCTGTCACCACTTAAATAGACACCAAAACAACTTTGCTGTTGTATACAACTGGTTTTCCAAATTAATTAAAAAGTTGGCTATTATTGTCATGCCTTCTTTTGTTATATCTTTAACATTTGATTGAATGTTCGACGGCGTGATGTATGTGAGTCACAATCATCGTATGCTGATACATGCTCATGCTGATACATGCTGCTCAGTCTGAGATCCATGGCCGAGTGGGGCTGGGGGTACGAATGTGATCAGCAGTTATGTTCTTCTTCTATGAAAGCACAAAATCTACCATCTTACTTCATATTAAATCACTACTGACCATGTGACACTAAATATACCAGACTGAGAATAATCTCTTTATACTTTGATTCAGGAATTTCTTCAGTGTCAATGCCAGGGACGTCACTGATGGTGTCATTTACGTAGACTCACATGCAAGTCCTTTTTTAGGAAGAGGTGACTTTCTTGACATAAAGTTTGAGTTCTAGAGGAATTTATGGAACACAGTGAAGTAAGTGTTATTTCAAACATTCCAATTAACCAGGCACCATGTCCTTGTCTACATCGCAATTAAAATAAAATAAAAAAACATGATAAACCAGATAGGCAGAATAATTCAGTTGGAAGATGTAAAGAAAGACCATTACAATGAACGAACCAGAAAATGGCACCACAAAGAGGTGGGTTTGTATAGACCTGCCATTTGGCCTTGGGCAAGAACCTTAATGGTTACACGTGAGTTGGCTTGACAATGTACAAATGGGGTAAACTGCAAGCAATGAAAATTGAGAGAGGCGGAGCATGGAAGGTGCAGAGGATTCTGGAAAACCAACATTCCTGCCCAATGATGACTCGTACAATACAAGGCAATCTCTCTCACAGGTGTGAACACCTTGCAGGTTGCACATCTAAAGACATGCAAGCACTGCACTGGTAGGTAAATCATCAAATACCATAGGACTTGTGGAGGAAACTTTAGCTTTAATCAGTGGCTCTGGAAAAATTAAGAAACCACTCTATTTAAACAAAAATATTGTGCTTTTAAATCCAGATTTAATCCTGGTTTTGCTGGTAGAGGGTTACACTGCAAGGCAAGCTGCTTCCTGGCTGAGAGTTTCTAAGACAGCTGTACACAAGAACAAGGTGAAGCAGGAGACACTGACAATAACTAAAAACATGCCACACAGAGGACATAAGCAACTTTCTAATGCCAGAGATGAGCATCAACTTATCCAGCAGTGTCTCATAAATCGGAGGTTGATCTCAAGTGACCTTCAAAAGGAATGAGGAAACATCAAGTGGTGTGAAGTGCACTGCGAGGACAGTTTGTATCAGGCTCCTAGAAGCAGGACTGAAGTTCCATAAAGCAAGGAAGAAGCCCTTCTCCAATGAGAACCAGGGAAGAGCTGAAGTTTGCAAAAAAAAATGTATATTTTATACAGGCACACACCTATAATTTGAGAAATAAGTGAAACTGAAAATTTTGCTGTGGTCTCTGAATTTTTTTCCCCCCCGAGTCATTTTTTTTTTTTTTAATTCTTCGCCCTTGTGGTCACCTTCGGATTTCAGAAAAGGCAGCAGCAAACAGCCACGTGGACCCCCCCCAGCCGTCCACATTTCAGTCCCGTTACCCACCTACATGGCTGATTGTACTAGTCAGCTAATTATTAAACTTTTGATTAATTACCTAGCTCAGGTACTGAACTGAAACAAACACTGAAATGGTGTTTAGTGGGGTCTTAGTTCTACCTATTCATCCAGGTTGTGCTGCTGGGAGTTACCCAGTTTGGGAAAAATCAGCTGTAGAAGCTTCAGTCTTCTCTGAAATATATAAGTGCGCTTATACATGGAGTGCAAGGAAAACTTTCAGTAGTGATTAAAGGGCCAAAATAATACATTAGAAAATTCAACAGCAATGTCTCTTACCAGAAATCATAGCCAGGCTACTCATGATAATCCACAGACTTTGTAGTGAGCTGTTTAATGTAAGAACTATTTTCTTCTACCAAACTCCACACACCAGTCATATCACTGTGCAGAAGATACTGCTGGGGCGCTCGTGCTCATATCTTCTTGGTAAGAGATGTTGCCATTCAGTCCCGTTATATTATGGGGTGAACTGTCCCTTTAAACCACATATGCTAAGGGTATATATTAGAAATATACCATAAAAAAAATATATACCATGAGGCTCATAGGTGAAGTTTAGCAGGCACTAAGTAGCTTGCCATGCAACATTGTTCGTAACTGGATGGTTTTTGAAGTGCTGTTGGCGCCCAGCGTGATTCATGTTGTCCTGAGGCATTGTGCCTCCCCCAGGTCAACAGTGGCCAACGTCAGACATGCTTATTTTTCAATTTGCCGCACAATGCTAGTGCTATCAGTCCAGCCACCCGCCCGTCCGCCTGTCTACCCGCTCCTTTGTTTCATGATTTTGTCTGTTTTTGTTTTTATTAGCTCTCAAAGGAGCCCAGGGGGAGGCAATGGGGGAGCTGGCTCCTTGGTGAGTGTTACCCCCTACCAGCTTCCATCTCTTTCATTTCTGTGACGACAAACGCTGACTTTCCTGTTCGGTGTGCCGCAATTGTTTGGCTTCGCATGTCATGTTCCTCAACATAGCTCCTGACCCCCTCACCTACCCCCTACTCCCTCACGTACCCTTCACTCCCTCACGAACCCCTAAGCCAATCCCATAGCCCCTGAGCCCCTCCCATAGCCCCTGAGCCCCACACATAGCCCCTGAGCCCCACCCATAGCCCCTGAGCCCTTCACGTACCCCCCGACCACCTCATATACCGCTCCCCTCCCCACCCCCTCACATACTGGCAAACAAAGCCTGAGACTGGAACACTGTCAATCAGCTATTCTGCCCTCCTGCTGGATAATTCTATTGTGACATCTAATCCATGGATGAGGATACGTCAGTGATTACTGGAGCATAAATCACAAATGATTTTATTCAGACCAAATGCTCCAGTATCTCTTTTTTATGGGTCTATGGGTTAAAGGGTCCAGCTGCCCTCTACGCGACCTTTAGGCTAACCCAAGGATCTATGGTGGGATTATCACCCTCAAAGCAATGGCATCTTTTATGTTTGGAAAATAGGATGCCCAATCTAGTATTCAATTACAGTGTGAGGATGTGCAAGCAATTTAGAGGTCAGTTGGCCTAAAGTTTGAACAAAGCAGCCATGCTTCCTTTAATCTAATATTAGCCTTAAGATATTTTTACATAGCGTGCTTACACCATAATGATGTCAGACATCCCACCTTAGGGATATTGATCTCAGGGGGGCAGATGAGGGGCATCCAGGAAGGCGTGGGTGCTGGATGCTGATGCGTGTTTGCATGATCAGCTTGTCTCATGCTGATGATGCGTGTAAGTGTGCCAGTCTCTGTTTTTTTGGTTTTCTTTCATCTGCCATGCCTGTGCCTCAGGCCCTGAAATACTCAGGCAGAGAGTAAATCTCTTTGTGACAGAGGGCTCTGCTTATAATATTAGGTTTATATATCGAAGATACCATGTGTATGCTAAATATATTCCATTTAAATAAACAGGTGGTTGTGTATGCCTACTGGTATCGTGCACTTGTATCTGGTTCAGCACCCTCTGTCTCCTGGGAGAGGCTACAGTATCTCCACACCCATGCAACAGACAAGCAGTTATGGATAATGTGTGAATACACGGAAGTGAGATGAATACATTTATAACATTTGTCATAAATGCTGGGAAACCTCATGCATTTTCCAGAGGGTCGGAAGCGTAGTTTGGGTAATGTAAGTGACGTATGTTTGGGTTTCTCCGTTTTGTTATGATTTCATTAGTTTACCATGGCCCAGAGCGCCATTCATTTTGCCAGCCCGGGTCAGACAAAGCGACAGACTGGTCCTCTCCGCTGTCCTTACGGCTCACTTCCACCCCTTTTGTCTCAGATTTTGCCTGTTATTGTTTTTGTTAGCTTTCAAAGAGGTTCCGTAAGAGGACAGGATCTGACTTGGTCCCCAGGATCTGCACACTCATTCCTGACTAGTGCCAGTGATTATTTTCATTTTTACTCCTGTATACCTGGGCCAAACGCCACCCTACCCTGCCAAACAAAAGGCATCCACGTAGTTTAATTTATTTATTTTACTGGGTTTTGAAAATAAACATTTTCAAACATTTTGCGCCAGCTGAGTTACAGAAAGTTCTTTGTCTTACTTAAAATAAATCGTCATTTTTTGCCAGAAAAACCAGTTCTACACATTCGAGCAACTTGTACTGAATGATTTGGAGTTTAAAAGGCACTTTCCCCTTTTGCTAGAACTATTTAAAGTTACCGAGTGCCCTTTTAATATATGTGCCAAATGCTTCGAGCACCTGTCCCTCTGCATGCTATGGGACGTGTTATTATGTGATGGTCTGGGGTGATCTTGTTAGTTCTCTTGTGAGGACACTACACTTCCAATTTCCTGATTCTTAAGCGTAAGATCAAGAGGCATTATTATGGCATGCCAGATTGCTGTACTCTGTCCTTCCGGGATCTCCATCCCAGCATGCTTTACAGCAGGCATAACGTTAATATTCAGTTTGATTGTTTATATTTATTAATTATCTTCATTAATGATTCTACTGTGCTTGTTGTTCTGTGTTTGAGATTGCTAATTTTGGGTGCTGTTTATGTATTATGGTGATGATATCTCCCAACTACAACTAGTGAGCGTGAAGGTCATCTCGGCCTAGTCCTAGTGGACATAGGGTCTACAAGCTCAACATGTGAACATGGCATACTTCCTGGCAGTGATGCCCATTTTACCCTGACTGGAAAACCACCAATGTAGGAGTGGACCATTCACCAAATCCCTGCCACTTCTCCAGGGATGATTCTACTTGGCAGGATGTCATCAGGCAATGGAGCTCCTTGTCCACTGTTGTGATGCCTGCACCACATAGAAAAGAGCCACTTGTTGGTCAGTGACAAGGTGTTTGGCATGGTCTGACGGTGACTGGGGAACCACAAGACCAGCACTATTCCACTTCACCTACAGTGATGGCCTTATTCAGGACTTCCACTGGACCCTGGGTACCCAGTTAGCCATCCTTGTCATCTGACCCCAGTGTGGTTGGAATCGTTGGCAGGAACGACCCATTGGAGACTGAGGAGTGCAGCGATGTGGAGATGGAAAACCTAGATTGTTTGCCCTAGCAACTCTACATGATAATGAGGTTTCCGTCAGGCAAAGGCGGGTCCTGGGGCCCACCGGAAGTGACTGTATGGCACAAATTGCATTGGCAAGGACTTTGCCCATGGGGACTTGGTTTGGGTCTATTGTGTGAATCCTATAACTCAGCAGTCACTCGGTAGGGCTGTGTGAAATGCTGGAATAGGTGTTGGATGGGGGCTCCTGTACTTGGCTGAAGGCCAGGAGATGCACCATGATCTTGCACCAGAACCAGCTGACCCCATACCAGCCCCTCACCATCTCTCAGTCAGACATGACAATGAGGAGGACACCTGACCTAATCCAACCCCTGGCCCAGAAGCAGCTACCAAAAAATGCCAGTGATGGATCGGTGACAAAGCATCTGATACACTATAGATAATATTGGTTATTATTAATTTCCATAGATTTATTGTTTGATTTAATGGCTGTATTGTGGATTGAAAACTGGTTAACAGACAGGAAGCAGTGAGTAGTTATTAGAGGTACAATATCACAGTAGGCCTGAGTTCCTAGTGGGGTACCACAGGGTTCAATTTTAGGACCACTATTGTTCCTAATTTACATTAATGTTTTGACATCAATACATACAATAAACTGGTTAAATTTGCAGATGACACCAAGGTGGGTGGTGTAGCAGATACTGAACTAGCAGCACAGAGGCCACAATAGGATGTTTTAATTAGTGACTGGACTAATACCTGGCAAATTAAATATAACGTAGATAAATGTAAGTTAATCCATACGGGGAGCAGAAAAATAAAGTACAGATATTTTATGGGTTCCACTGAAATAAAGGTAGCTGATTATGAGAAAGACCTCGGTGTGTATG
Organism: Cyphomyrus plagiostoma; assembly: GCA_019775915.2. Classification (NCBI taxonomy): domain Eukaryota; kingdom Metazoa; phylum Chordata; class Actinopteri; order Osteoglossiformes; family Mormyridae; genus Cyphomyrus; species Cyphomyrus plagiostoma. The sequence continues at coordinate 21,275,171 of JABFEA020000130.1, read as the reverse complement.
TTGATGCTTCCATGTCCCACTCTCGCCAGTGTGGGGAAGGAATAAAATAGGATGTTGGATTACATCTCTTGATGTGTGGAGGTGATGCTACGATTATACAATTCATTGGTAATACCCCACCTAGAATATTGTTCACCATACCCAACCAAATGGTTACTTCAATATTAGTTTAAATACTAGAACTCGTGGCCATAAGTGGAAATTAGTGGGACAACATTTTAAAATGAATTTGAGAAAGCACTTCTTTACACAGCGTGTAGTTAGAGTGTGGAATAGTCTTCCTGATAACGCAGTGCAAGCTGAATCCTTGGGTTCCTTTAAATCAGAGCTAGATAAGATTTGAACAACTCTGAGCTATTAGTTAAGTTCTTCCCAAACGAGCTTGATAGGCCGAATGGCCTCCTCTCCTTTGTAGACTTCTTATGTTCTTATGCTGTTTTGTGACTGATTTCGCAGTTGGTGTCTGTTGCCACTGCCATTTGTGTTGATCAAGTTTTTAAAACGAATATTAACAAAAATGTGATTTTTTTTTTTTAGAGGATTTGACACAAATCGTACTTTTTAATTTAAACAGAGCATCCTTATATATGGTTTGTGTCAACCAGCATCTTGGTGATGATATTGGCCAAAGACAACTAGCATGTTTCAACTGTGTGCCGAGTGACTGGGTGAAAAAATAAATAGCTTGATCTAGGTGGTAATGCTGATAGTCCCCTAGATCACATTATTACTAGCTACTATTACTAGGTACTAGGAGATAGATACAAGTACTAGAAGAACCAATTTACAAAGTTCACTGTTTACAGTGATATCAGTAACCTCTGTCCGAAACACATATCACACTTTTTTTGTATGACAACAACCAAATTTAAACGCTTATAACCTATTTACAACTGCAGCACATAAGAAATTTGACCATCGCTGAATAAACATTGTAGAATCTGCGTAAGGCAGAATCTCTCTTTCTACCTAAATGTTAATCTATGCTTTGCAGAATAACATACTACATCGACTGCTTTAAATTGTGGGAAGAATGTCAAGACAGATATTGATGCTTTCTGCGCTTGTCAGTGCATCGCATGCATTTTCCCCATGGTTTTGCTTCTCGGTGGGTAAGGTAAGTGAGGACAAAGGCTTCATTTAAGGTGATCAGTTGTGCTCATAATAAGCCAGCAGTCTCAGTCCTCAGATTAACTGTGCATTCCAGCTGAATAATGTAATATAAGAATGCAATGTTTTCAATGCAATCATTTTTGTGTGCTTAGAATTAAAGAAAGTATGCTCATTTTATCACACCTGTGTTTATATAGATAAATACAGGGCATTTATAAACTTGTAGACAAGTCCACGATTTTAAATTACTTCCCATTGCATCAATTAAAAAGGTCAGTGATTATAGAGTACAGAAATTAAGTATGTCCATTATTTAGGATAAAGATTTGTGGTTAGAATTTTCGGATTTCCTAAACTTCCCATAAAAAACAGTCAATCGTTACTTTGAACTGACAAGAATAAGGTCTCGAAGCTTCAGTTCGATGAGTCAAAAATAGAAACATGAAACATCTGTAAACTAGGTAAAGGCTACAAAGACGTTTGGTGGCGCCCTCTTGCTAACACGTTGCGAAATGTATCGCTTGGAAATCATTGATGAAGAATCGCTAGTTATTCTACTTCAGAAAAACTTATCAAAGGCGCGGTCTCTTCGACCTATCACATCATCTTAAAAATAAGCATACACGCACGCACACACACACACACACACACACATACACACACACACACACACGTATATATACAGATATACAATTAGATATATAGATATACAATTTCTATAAATAAATAAGGATAAATACAAATGCATAAGCATGAATCTGGTTTCTTCTGAACGCACAATGACAGACGATTGCGTCATCTCTTGTTTTTGCATTAGCCAATCACTAAACCAGGTAAGAGTCCGGCCTCCAGACGAACCCTCCAACTTTCCACGCCCCTTTTAAACAGCCAATCAGGAATGAGACTCTCAGTAAAATATATTGACCGGTTCTTTCTTCCAAGAACAAGTTTTTAGCGTTGGGTCAGCAAAGGATAGTAATTTATTGCGGTAGAAATTAAAACAGAATTATTCCTTAAAGCGAAGCGATGAACTGTGGAGCACTGAGACGCACTTTTTAACTTTAACGTAATACGTAGAATTTCACTGTTAGTTTACATTTTACTTTAAAGGAGAGAAGTAGGGCGACTGTGCCTGAAGACAACAGAAATCACCTATTACTGACCTGAAACTGTAAACCGGTTGTTACCATTCAAGCCTAAAGCTCACTCCTTGCTGAGACCACGATGGATTCGGACGGCAAGGTAAGATGCTATAAGTGTAAAGCTCGTACGTGATTTTATTAATCAGTGCTACCGCATTTAGTCCGTCATGATCCGCCGCAAAGGTTTTTCAGAATAAATATTCGGGAAATGGTTCTTTTGGCGCTTTCTTTTCCGTCACTGTAGGCACCCTAGAAACGTGTCGGTTTCCGGCAAGAGGACGGCCTTTCTCCGCTCTACTGCCGTGGCTGTGGCGTACGTGCGCTGGCTGAGTGACGCTGCTGTCGCATAATGCACTTACGCATGTGATTGATTCGTGCCGCATGCTTGATTCTCTTAAAATACCAGTATCCGTTTTAACTATGTATATTATACCTAGTTAAACAAAGAATTCATTGGAAAAGAGCATTTTACTCTTATTTTCAATTGTTCTAATGTTACTAGTTACTTTTTACGATATGTATACAAACTATAAAAATTCGAATTAATTACATAATTACAACGAAATCGTTAAAGGTCTTAATGTTTCTGCCTGTAATTTGTTCTAATTCTCGTAAGTGTGTCCCAGATGAGGATGAGGGAGCTTTGTGGACGGCTGATCCGTAGCACGGGAGCTGGTCTTCAGGGGGAAGGGAAAATTGACGTGGAGTTCAGCACGCAGCCGTGTGTCCGTCTCCTGTTGCATTTAAGCCAGCCTGGGTTTGGTTGGGCACGTGTGTAGATGCCCGTAGGTGTGTCTTGTGACTGTCCATCAGCATTACACTACTGGAGTAATTCGACTTTTTCATCCACCCGTCCTTGTGTAAGTGAAAGCTTGTTTGTAGGGTGACTGACCTCGCAGTATTAAATCCGCCAGTAGCACAGTGAGGCTTTTAGAAAGTTCTATGTTAACTGATCCATTGTTGCCAGTGACACCACTGAAGCACAGTATTGGTTCGACAGCATTTATTGGGGTGTAACAATATTCAGCTTTTCAGACTTTTGGGACACATTCAATGCAGGGTTTCACATTGTACAAAAGTTGTACCTCAAAGGCACAACTGCAGAACCTGCTAGATTTTCGTCACCATTTTTTTCTAACCATAGTGTCACTCACTTCTGATTCAGTTCCTTGGAGTTAATACCGTGGTGGTGTAAATATTTTAACCACCTTGCCCAGTTAAGAGCGAAAGAGATTCTCTATTTTTTGTGGCGTATGGTTAAAGCAAATGGGTATTTGTTACACATCTGTTCTCAGGAAAGTTACATGTGCTTCTTGTGCTTATGGAAAGACGTTGGGGGTCGTGATCCGATGCCGTGAGAGATGATTAGTAATCCAGCTGCAGTAAAGGGACAGAGTGGAACTGACAGCCAACCACGAGCACTCCAGATTGTAAAGTATCCTCTTCACCACACTCTGGCAAGACTGACTCGCAACGCCTCCCATGATTTTTGGGGGCGTTCATTTGCCCTAAGACAATTGGACGAGAAGGCTGTGTTTCCCTTTAACCTACAGGATTATGTTTGACAACAGACAATGATACGACCAATAGATGACATTAATGGAAACCGTGAAGATGTCCTCCCTGATAGGACATAATGTGCTCAGGTGATACTTCAGGGGGGGGCAGGTGGCATCTGGTTTCCTGGTGATATTTGAGGCAAGAGGAGATGACTGCCTGCCAGGCTATGGCTTCTGCGAATCTGGTTTTGTGGCCGTACGGTTTTACCTGATGTTTTTAAGAATGGTTCTAGAGAAACTGTATGACGTAGGGATTTTAATGCGTAATCCCAGAAATCATTTTAAGAGAAAGCCAAGATGTCCTCCGTTTCATGAATGACCACTGGCCATGTCTGTCTTTAGTTTGCCCCTTCACCATTGCTACTTGTAACTCCATTAGATGCAGCGCCATCACATCACCTTGTCCTGGTGCACAGTAAGTGCATGCAAGTCTGATGTCTGAAAATTATAACACTGAGGCCACACTATGACTAGGCTAAGGTCACGTCTGCCACCGTGCGCATTTATTAGCGTTTGCGGTTCATATAAGTCGGAAATAATTATTTCTTTCGCTTATAGATCCTTTGCAGTTTTTAGAGGAACGATCAGCGGCGCCTTCTTGTTTTCTTTGTCGACGTATATGTGGCATTAATTCGGTATTTCTCGCACTGACAAAAGTCTGACTTTATTCTTACATGATAAATGTAGGTGGTCGATTTTTTTGGAAGTGGTGGACTGCCGCTTATCTACCTCTTCGCTTCCATATAAGTAAATCTCTGGGGGGTGAACCAAATCAGGATGGGGAGCGTCGCGCGTTAAACGCCGCTGCTAGAAGTGCTTTCTCACAATACGTGGGTTCATGCTGGTGGCCTCGTTCGGCTGGAGGAAACATTTAGGGCAGAGTTTAAAACGATACCGGGAGCCATTTCAAGGCTGGGGCTGTGATGTAAGGATTGGGGCGTGTGTGCGCGCTGCGCCGCCCCCTCCGGGAACCGACGCGTCCGGCGCAAGGATTGTGGGGCAAATGAACTTTTCGCTTCGTCACTGTGAGCGCTACACGAAAAATACTAAGTCTAATATATTTAATTCAATGAACGCGTGCAATACAAATGACACATCTTTTATGTGTGTTGTTTGATTTCTACGTTTGTGCACGTTTGTTTTAAGGGAGTTTTCTTGCTGAAAAACCATGGAGGGGGTGTCAATTTTATTAATTGTTATGAAATTTGTATGTTCTTTAAGGACTTTGACAACAGTGTTTAAATTTCTGGATCGCTTATGATTCATGTCCTGTTTTCCTGGCTGAGAAAGCGACCCGGCTCTGAACCTGTTAACCCCGTGCGTCCTCCGGGGTCTGTGTGTGTGTATGAGAGAGAGGGAGGGGGGAGAGAGGGAGGGTGGTGCTTCACCCGTGAAATTGTAGACAGGAAGGAGTCCTGTACTGTTTGCCTCTCCACATCCTGACCCCTTCTCTCTCTCCTGCTGAAATCTCACGATTATCAGTGAGCACCCCTCAGGATGAGCAATTTCGAAATTTCTGTGAAGGCAGAGATTGCTTTGTTGTCAATGAAAAATATTTAAGAGCAAAAGACAAGGGAGAAGACCAGTCCATGATGATGATGATGATGGTCATACAAAGCCCTTTTTGCTCCCCCCTTAACACTTGTTTTTAATTTGAAATAGTCCGCAGTTGTGTAGATGACTTTAATTAACCTCTTGTGCCAGACCTTAAGCACAATGGCACAATTGGAATTCTCTTTGTGAGGTATGAGTATGTTTGAGTTATGATAGTGAATGCTCCGATTGCTATGACAAGTTTTGTTTTGTTTGTTTTCAACATCAAATCCTGGCTTTGTCTAAAACAATGACAGTAGCTGATGGAGGTGTAGAGGGGAAGGGCAGTCCTGCCCTTTTGATGCAGACCTGCTGCTGCTGTTGTCAGTGGTTTTATTATTAAAATCAAAAACCTTTCAGCAAATTATTTTACAGGGAATTGAGTATAAGATCTTTTAAGTATCACACGCACAAAGCAATGGGAAATTGGTGCTGCTGGCTGTGTTTTTTAGAGTCCCCAAGATGCCGTTGGTCTTGCCCATATGTGTGTTCCTCCCTCTCTCGCAAGCACAGTGTGTATCGCCGGCCTTTTCAGAGAAACCATGTCTGCATTTCACACCTTCACTACAAACCTGTGTTAGATCCAAAAATTGGGATGTAAAGAGTGCTTGAGGGAGGGAGTGTGTCCCCTTCGTTCCGAGGCAGAAGGCGGCACTGTGAATTTGTCCCGTCTTCCCCAGGTGTGGTGAACTTGAATGATATTGTAACTTTAATTGTATTTAAAATTGATCGAATACAACAGCACTGTAATCTGCAGGTCCTTAAACTGACTTCAGACTTAACTGGTGTTGCTGCCTTGCGCGGCCTGCATTTGAAAAATAGACGAGTGTTATGCTGTTTTCAGGATGAAATGTGCATTTATACATGTTTTAAGTAAGTTCCTGAATTAATAAGGTTGGGTGGGGGGCTTTACCAGCAAGGTCTCGACTTTTTCTGTTGTCAAGCCACACTCAGCCATGATGTACTGATGTCGTCTGTGAATCTCTTCAACGTTTTATGGCGTTTAGGTGCCATTCGTCATTTCTGTTCCGTTGCTTCTGCAATACTCTATTTGACTGACCTGAGACTTCTGTAATATTTCCGTTGCAGCAAGTAACCTTTACGCTGATGCTGGCAGTGGGGACTGCTGTGATTGGCTCGCTCCAGTTTGGCTACAACACTGGTGTCATCAACGCACCTCAGGAGGTAAGGTTGTTTGGAATTGGCGGGGGCGGCTATATTTACTCTGCTTGACGTGGTTCTGCATGTTGCTGCGTTTCCCTGTGTGCCCTGCCTCTCGTCAGTGCAAGAGGGCTGGCTAATTATATGCCTGTGCATATGTATACCCCCCACACCTTTGTATGGACGTCCTCCTTGTGTGTGACTGTGTCCTATCACGCACTTGGACGTGCTGGGAAACCTCGGGGAATGCTCCTTGTGTGGTACCTTCCTTGGTGGTGTGAGGGAGGCATTTTGTTTTGGTGCGTACTTGTCTGTGAAAGGCATTCAGCAGCTGTCAGCACATGGCATCACGGGGCCAAGAAATATAAGTTTAGGCCTCGCTGTCTTAAGATAGTTAGCGATGTCACTTCAAAAATGACCCCGGGCAATAAGGGGCGATGATTATGAAAGGGATCGACGCCTCGCACACGATAGTCTGGCAGAGTTGGTCCCCACACAGAACGCAAATAGGGGCCCCGAATAGTGTAGCTTTGCTAGGAATTCTCAGTCTGGTTTGCTGCCCTCTAGTCATGGGATAAAAGTTATGTTTTACAGACTGGCCCCGACATGCTTGAAAGCTTGTTTAGTGCCTCATAGGCTTGTGAGGGACACATTCTTCCTCATTTTGGTCAGTCTTGTACATTCTCGGCCTGATGAATGTAAATACAAGGAACATTAAACTGGATTAGCATCCTGGGACCTATGGATGTATGGCATTGCCAAGCCTGTGACCAGACGGAAGTGGACCTGCCTCATGGGTAGTGCATAGTTCAGGGCTTACACAGCATGCCACGATATTTACTTATAACACTTTAAACCTGTTTGACTTAATCCTCTTCCCAGTTGAAAGTTGACACGTTAAAGGAATGCAGTGGGTGACATGGCCAGGTTTAAATGCCGAACTGTCAGGGATCTATCATGAATTATTATTTTTTTTTGGAGGTAGGGTTTGTGACTGGTCATGGGGTCTGGGGGAGAATTGACCTTGGGGAAAAGTTTAGAAGTCAGATTCTGTAAGGAGAGCCCTGTGCCTCAGTCGCTTGTTTGTCAACAATGAGTCACAGGTTTCTGGGGAAAGTTGGTAACTTGACACTCCGGCCCCAAGGATCTGTATCAAATATTTCTTGCCAATAGAGGTTGTCTGACCCCTACTGGTTGGTTCCTGTACTGCAGTCCTCCAATTGTTGACATGGGAAATATTTTTGTTTGTTTATACTTATATTATGTTTAAATTTTCCTTTTAATTTTATTGTGCAATTTATCTCTTTTTTTGAAAGTTTTTGCCAAACCATTGTTCATTTGTGTTGTTATATTTTATGGTTTTATGGTATTGCTTTTGTTTTTCCATTAAAATCATTCCACGATCCTTTGTAAATCAGTTTTCCCAGCTATTGTTGTGAGATTAGGCTTCACCCTGTTCTCTTGCCGGCAGATCATCGAGGCCTTCTACAATGAAACGTGGTTCGACCGCTATGGTGCAAGCATCACCAAGACGGCACTCACCACGCTGTGGTCCATCTCCGTTTCTGTCTTCTCTGTGGGCGGCATCATCGGCTCCTTCTCCGTGGGCCTCTTTGTCAATCGCCTTGGCAGGTACGCCCGTCCCACGCTGTCCCACGCCGTCCTTTCCCCGAGCTCAATTTTATGCATGCTTACGGACGCCTCTCCACTCAGTTTTGTTTTTTTTAATGTGCCCCACTAATTAATTTAATGAGCTTTTAAAAGGTTTGTGGAAATTCTTGCTGTTTTTTGTCGTTTTCTCGTAAATAAATGTGTGAATTCTGGACTATTTTCTCACTGTGGGTTTCCCCCCCCCCCCCGCTGCAGGAAGAACTCCATGCTGGTGGCTAACATCCTGGCATTCCTCTCAGCAGCCTGTATGGGCTTCTCCAAGTTGGGGGCCTCCTGGGAGATGTTGATCCTTGGACGCTTCATAGTGGGGCTGTACTCGGGCCTCTCCACTGGCTTCGTGCCCATGTACGTGGGCGAGATCTCTCCCACCAACCTTCGCGGGGCGCTGGGCACCCTCCACCAGCTGGGGGTGGTCATCGGCATCCTGGTCGCGCAGGTACAGTCTGCCACCTCCGCTTCACCATCCGCTGGATGTCTTTTACTTGCTAAGTGCTTTACTCCGGCTAATAACATCAAGGCTCACTCTTCCAAGTCGGTTGCTATTGAATCGACATTCCAAGAATGTAACGTAAGAATGAGCAATAATATAATAATAATAACTGAATAGATGAGTGGTACTAGGTTATAAGAGGAGCTGGGATAGTTCCACTTAAGCGTTGATATCACCCCCCCCACCAGGTGTTCGGCCTTGATTCCATCTTGGGCAATGAGACCATGTGGCCCCTCCTACTGGGCCTCACCTTCTTCCCAGCCTTGCTGCAGTGCATCCTGTTGCCCTTCTGTCCCGAAAGCCCTCGCTTCTTGCTCATCAACCGCGGCGAGGAGAACAAGGCCAAAAACCGTGAGTCTGCCGCAGTAAAACCGCGCGCGTGTCCGGCTTGCTTATCTCTGGCACGCATGTTAGGTCTGTAGGTCAGCCGCCATAACTACCGACCCGCTAACTGCCGGGTTTAATTCGATAACGCTAAACCAATAAACCGGGAAAAACATTAGCACAAGCCAACAAGTTACGCAGTTAAGTGGGAAAGACCGCTTTGTGGTTAGTGGATTAGTGACATCCTGGCCACCGCTGAGTCTCATTAAATAAACCCAATACAACTTATATGGAATTTTAAGCGTGCGATTTTAAATGGTGCCTGTGCATAAGAACTAGTAGGAGGGGAATTAAATCTGGTTCTTGGGCTTGTTATGACTCCCCCCCCCGCGGTGGTCATCTCGCTTCCGCCACTCCAGTTCTGGTGAAGCTGCGCGGCACCAACGACGTGTCCGCCGACATGCTGGAGATGAAGGAGGAGAGCCGGCAGATGATGAGCGAGAAGAAAGTGACCCTGAAGGAGCTGCTCCTGTCACAGCAGCATCGCCAGCCGCTGCTGGTGGCCGTCATGCTGCATCTGTCCCAGCAGCTCTCGGGGATCAACGCTGTAAGTGGCCGGCTGTCACTCCAGCGCGCCTGGAAACACCAGTTAAAACGCGTGACGCTCTCAAGGGCTTTTCATCTATGGCTGCGGCAAAGCATCCGTCGCCTGACTGATGTTGATCATGGGACGCTGTTTTGCCAGCTGTCTTTAGTTGTTCCCAGATTTGCATGAATACTTTGTCGTTTGAAGCCAACTTCATTTTACTGTGGGGCGCCCCCCCCCGGGGGGGGGGCCGGGGGGGGGCGGCCCGGGCCGATCTCAGTGGCATGGTCATAGCGGCAGGGCACACTGAGGTGTGGCGGGGGGGTCGTAGATGCCGATGCCC
>JABFEA020000130.1:21223550-21243832 GCA_019775915.2 Cyphomyrus plagiostoma | reverse complement strand
AGATCTAAACATGTGCAAGGGCATACTAGATCAGTGTTCCTCTGCAGGACAAAGCATCCTTAATGCTTATACCAACCTTTATAATGCATTATAATGGTTGGTATAAGCATTAAGGATGCTTTGTCCTGCAGTATAAAGGTATCTATAGTGCATTATAGATGAGAGCTTCATAAGGCAGTAAATGTATAGTAAACAAGGCTATTAGGTGTTATCCGTTTTCATAACTATATATAGCCTTATTAATAATGATTTTTTGATGCATTATAATGCATTATGAATGTTTATGAATTACTAAAAACATGGCCATAAGTAAAGTGTTGTTAAATTTACAGGTACCAAGGCAAATGAGCTTGCAGTTTACCACTATACTGACTGTTCAGTGTGCACAATATCATTATACAGAGCAAGTACTTTTGAGTACTTCTGTGGACCCCATGGGGAGGGGCCGGTATTCAAAGTGTGTCTCCATAAAATGGGGCAGCCAATTTGAACCCAAAGGGAGGAACGTTCCTCCAGCTTGGATTTATTATGTGAAAATAACATTTTGTGATGAAATAAACATCAAAACAGCTGTCTGTCGCTTTAAAAACTTTACAGCTTTCAGGATTTGGTTCATTAAAAAATATGCACAGAATAAGGCTGAGTTTTTTCCTGATTAGGGAATTTCACCCTTTTTTCTCTTTTTTCCTGTTCCATGTGGAATAAAATTGGGTCTTTGAAAGCAGTTTCGAAAGTGATTTGAACTTGCCGACCACATTCTTCTTACTGCTCATTATTCCATGCAACGCTCACGGAAAGCAATTGATATTTAGCGCCCATAATTACAGGGATGCGGTCAAGTTAATTGTTTCCGTCCTCTGCCCTTTCAGTGCAATTCTCTAGCAGGAAACCTCACAGCGGTGCTTTGCATTCTTCAAGCAGAACCTGCAAGGCTTCTACTCGCTCTATAAACAGAGATTTTTACGTTTAAAATCCTTTTTTTCCATGTTAGTTAGCACAAATACGCAATAGGTAAACCAGAGCTTGACGTGGACGGCACCGGATTTGACTGTGTATGTATAGGCGCACTTTTCACTGTAAAATGGACCAGGGAAGTTCTCAGATTGTTTGCAAGGGAAGCCAGTAATGTTCACTCTGTGTTTTTTTGCCATTATAAGCTAGAGTCAGATAGTCTCTCATCTGAGTTTTGTCAATTCGACTATCATTGATTGATTGATTCTAGACGGCGCAGGATATTGATCACTCAGGAAACTTTTGTTGTCGAATGGAACGAACCATAAAATGCCCTTTGATTATTTGTTCAACACCAGCAGCAACAAAAACAGTGCTGTCTGCAATAACAGTAGTAGGAATCAATAACCCCGTTTTTCTATGAACATACGTCTGTGAGGAAATTTCTAATAATATATACGAAAATGCCTGATATCTGGAGCGTCTCCCAGAGGTCGGTCGGGTGTTTATACTGGCATTATAATCCCTCTGTCTTTATGTTAACCTTTCTGTCTCTGCTGGGCTCCTGAGGAGAGGTGCGGAGGGGAACCGATTTAATACGGATTTATCAGGAGCTCCGAAAGGGGCTGGGGCTCTCTGTGTGGGGCGACCCCCACCTTCAGCACACCCGCAGTTTGAGCCAGATCTTCATTTGCAGTGTGCTGCCATTATGCAGTAAGTGATAACGTTTTGAGGCAGGGCATAGTATATGGCAGAGAACAGAGCAGCTGAGCCACACAGATTGGCGATTGTAGTAAAAAAAAAAAAAATAATAATCACGTGTTTCCACCCTGTGGGGATAAGTGTGACTGCTGCAGTATGAAGCCGTCCACAGGCTCAGCTGGTGATTATGCCTGGACAGAACAGACGGGACCATACGCATGTGATGCAGACATCCCACAGCGGTCAATCAGGGCTATGTGAGCTTGCGATGAAGCTGAAGATGTTTGATGTATTATTAAAGGGAAGGTACACATTTTTTTCTGAGTGTAGCCGCATGAGCCCCTACCGCAGGCACTGCCTGTCAGGCATGGCCTGGAGAGGGGAGCATTCCCCTGAAACAGAGCTTGACTTACCAAAACCAAATCATTAATATTAACAGCTCGTGACCCAGTCAGATCCCAGGAGAACAGCTACTTATGACGTCTTCATCGAGACAGAGCACTCGTCTGAATCACTTTAAGTATTACCCACCGTGCGGCTATCGGCTGTGTGAGTTACTATGCTCCCTGTAAACACACGTCATAAGATCCTTGGACTCTTCCATTCATCTAAGCGACTGGACCTTCCCTTGAAAAACTGCAATAAACTGTTTTATTAATGTGGACTACAGATCACTACTGAAACGTCTTTGGTTTACTTTACCTATGAACTTCCTGACGCCATTGAGAATCACTTTGAAATGGCATGATAAAAAATAAAGCTGTCTGTGTATAAATAAAGGTCTTGGCCTTTTCCCTCTATTTTTTCATTTTGAACCTTATAAAAGCGTAAATTTGCAAAAAGGAGGTCTGATACCAGTAACCCGGCAGCACTGGATCAAAGTGGCACGGCACATGCCTTACCTTCCATAACACTGATGTGGTTCCCTCCTTCAAAGCCAGGAATGTTGTACTGCGGGATGTTTTTATTAGCCAAAGCTACACACCTACCTTCTCTTCCGATTCGATTTTTAGTGAAGATCATGGCACAGTTAGCAGGGTAACGTCATGGAAAATCATCCCTCCCTGGCAAAACTGCCTTGTAATGTGCTGGAATTCACGTCTATGTTATCTTTGAAGAACACTGGCACATGAAAATCTGTATCTGGAACGGATACAGTAAAGCGTGGTGCCTGTTTTATAGCATCTTGCCGTAGGTCCTCTTCTTTCTCTTTGGCGCTGTACCTTGCTTTCATGCACCCCCTCCAGCCGCTGTCAGCCTTGACCATCAGCTCAAAATGCCAACCTCAGCACCGTGCTCCTGCAGTGCCACCCTCCCCTCCATCTTTACAGTCACCTCCTCAGCCCCACTCCACCTCAACACCAGCTTCACATTCTGCTCACACCGCTAAAGGCTCCGCCCACATCCACTCCTCAGTGCTGCTCTCAGCTCTGGCCACACCCTCACCTCTGGCTGCAGTATAATCTGAAGCGCCGCCCATAAAGATATTCCCAGCTCCATGCTCGGACCGCACCCTTTCAGGATCCACCCAGCAAGCCCCCGGACCTCCATTAAAACCCTGCCATCCGGATCCCAGCTCACCACTCTGCTGCCTCACAGGAAATTCCAATCATGCACGACGGCTGTGGAAAGACACAATGCAGCACCATTATGCAGCTATAATGACTGCAGTTCCGAGATGCATGACTCACGCCCACATTACTCAGTTAAAGGCTTTTTTTTTCGCATCAAGTGATTCTCTCCACTGAACACTCGTGCTTTGATTTCGACCGACGAGAGAAGAGTGAAGCAACTTTAAGCATCTTGGCCCTTCATCTGAAGTACGACTGATGTAATCGGTGTAATTTTATGTCTGAATCCCAGGTAATAAAAGGAGCTCCACCGAATCAATGTAAAAAGGTGCCTGATTAGCTTGCTGGCACTGCCCATCAGAGGAAAGGGTGGCGGCACGAAAATTTGTGAATTTAACGGTTCAGTGCCACATCCTTCTAATACATTGCTTCAAAAACATCAGTGAATGTCCAGGGGAAAATTCTGAGGCTCCAGGGTATGTGACTGTGTCGCTGATTGACAGAGATGTACGCCATTGTCTCTGGTGAAGACATCTCTCTGCTTTCCCCTCAGGTCTGATGCTTCCTCACAGAAATGGGTCATCAGTCTCAATTGGGAGACCCTCGGCCCATCCGTTTATTTTTTATTTGCTCCAGTGAAGTTCTTGTCTAAAGCAACTTACCATGTTGACAAATTTACACTGAGGAATACTTTACTGGGGTGATTCCAAATAGGTATCCTCTAAAAGGTACAATGGAACAGGGCATTATGGGACACGTTTAGGTCAGGATAAGATGTGGGTCACAGTAGAATGGTATCCAATGACATAAGGTCAGATGTTCTCTCAAAACAAACCTGGGAAATCTGGCATTAAGTAAAAGACCTGATTCCAGGAATGGTAAGACATCCTTTGGAGAGATGTATATTGATTCCCCAAGGGCGAAAGCACATGAATTATAGATGCCAATGGAGGTGGTATATCGCCCTGTGGCTTAGGGCTCTGTGTCCACGATCAGAAGATTGTCAGTTCAAATTCCATGGTTGGAAAAGTGATTTCACTGCTGCGCTATTGACCAGTGCCCTGAAGACCAATCCCTCCAGGATCAACTATGTGACCCTGTCACGTTAGACCGGTGGTCCAACATGAGCCAATGAGAAGCTTGCATAACAAATGACTCCGTGACTTTAACTGTCACCATGACCCTTTCAAGACTTGGAACCCCAACTACAGAGTATTTTCATTGTAAAAAAGGTTGGTGACCCCTGTAAAAGTGTCTGCCAATAAATGCTATTCAGATGTCGATGGGGGTGGGAAGGGTTCATTGTACACAAGGGACTTTTGGAGAAGCATCATATGGTTTGTGGACATTTAAGAGCACAGCAACATTACACAAAAGGCAGAATTAGTGCTGTGCAGGGGGGTCATATAAGACACTGCAGAGTATGGGAAAAACTGTAATTTAGGGGGGCATTTTAAAGTAGGGTGACATCGCATAGCACGAGACCTGCAGCCGTCTCCTTGTGGTGGAGCGACCTTCAGCGAGGAGGCACCTTTGGTCCAATTTCCTTAAGTGGCACCTCCCACTGGCTAGCTGTGTGAGGCACCCCGCCTGCACCCATTCGCAGTGCTGGTGGGACCCGTGCTATGTTGGTATATGTTTGCTAATTTGAGACACTGCTACAGGGTGACACTTCTAGAAACTTCCATGAGGCCATAATATTGCGACACTGTCGGAATGACATGTTATTTATCCAATGAAGATAATTTGAGATGCAGTCGGACAAGCTGGATGTAGAGCTGCCTGTATGTAGGATCAGTGGAGGTTATTAATCTCACTTAATAAAGTTCCCCCTTAGGACAGTATTGCAATTCAGCTCCACCACCCAGGTGCTCAGACCTTACAAAGTGTCTAAACTCCAATTTCAAGAGGCTACCAACAGCTTTGACCAGCTGTCACAGGCAGCCATGAGATATGCTGAACACAGATGCTGAGAAGTTTGTTAACTGTCTGGTGCAGTATTGATTTTCCTGCTGTCTGTTTGAACGCAGACACATGTGTCGCTAGATGTTTTACTTAAAATGGGAAAAGAAAATGGCAGCCAGGAAGCACCAGCGGGTTTAATGTCCACATATTGCCCTCAACCTCAGTCTCATGTTTTCCCCATCCATCCATCTTCCATATCATTTACCCATCACAGAATCACGGTGGTCTTCTCAAAATATGTCGTGGAAGCCCGGCTTTTTCCACCCAGGTCCATTACAGGTCCCATATACGTCAGCCACAAGTGTGTATAGGCGTTCCATCTTTCTCTAATCATCAGGGTTTCCATTCTGGGTCTTCGGGTTTCACAGACAGTCCACACTTCCTCCAAGCTCCATGTCATGTTTTTGCTCCCTCCTAGCTCCCTTTTTGGACTGAAAAAAAAATTTGGACTGTCTGACTGGGAACTCGGAGGAAGCAAAGACGTGGACCGGATTGGGAAACACTGATTTAGGGGAAACTAGAACCCAGGACAATAAGGAATAAAATTAGCAACTACTGCCGTAAGGGTCGGCACGGTACCTCTGAGGGTGGGTGGGGCCTGTGTCCATTCAGGAGATGAAAACATTTCCACTTCATTCCACAGGGAGAGGAATCATTTGCATAAAAGCCTCTTCTGTCCACCCGGCTGGCATGATTTCACTCTGCACGTGTGCCAAGCTTTTGCTTGAGTGGTCAGAAGCTACCAACCGAGCTGTTGGGCAGGCGGAAACGGGGCGGAAGCGACGGCAGCGAGGACAAAAACAGCACGACAGTCTGAATGCAGTCTGTTCGGCGACTGCCCATTAGCAATAGGGTAAGTGTGTAAGCAGATATACTAATTAACATGGCATCATTAAGACGGTTCAAACAATATCAAAATGAAAAGATTCACTACCAAGAAGGATTCAGTCTACTAAGGCCGCATAGATCTTTTACGAATTTACTTATAAATTAGACTTAAAATACCTGTTTGTACATTTTTTTTTTCTGGTTCACTGGAAACACTTCAAAGTAGTAGCACTGCAGGTGGGGGGGTGGAGCGGCATCCAGCCCCGTGTCCATCATGCTGGGGGGGGGGGGGTCCAAGATGACATTTTGTCAAGGAGGCCAGAATTTTTAGCTACACCCCGCCTTCATGACTAGGGCAGCAATGGGGATACACCCCCGGCAGAGAGCACCCTTTTTGATAGCAGATGATGTAAAATTCACTGCAATTTGCTGAGAACCCCCCACCCCCTGGATTGCCAAATTTGATCAACCTCCCCCCCCAATGTGACTTCAGACACGAGCTTCAGAGGTAGCTTGTACCCTTTTGCTTTCATATGGTTTTCTCGTGGACGTAAGCTTTGCAGGGGAGGTGACACACAATTTTTGCCCCCCCCCCCCCCCCCAGCCCACCTGCTATGCCTAACGGCAAACGGGGTAAATGTCACTGCTCTCCCACTATCCAGCACCGCTTGAGAGGAAAGGAAGGAGACTGACCACATGGATCGATCGCGACCCTACGTCTTCAAAGAGTGTGGGGGCTGGCGCTGTCCCCTTGATCCTACGGGGAAGCACCCCCACGTTGGCTCAGGAGCAAAACATTAAGGTACCTGGCATGAGATCCGTGACCCTGACACGGCAGTAAGGCAGCCCCAGTACAACCAGGTGCTGCTCAGGCACAGCTGAACTGGTCCACAGCACAAATGCAATACATGTGCAAGCAGGAACCGAGCTGGTATATAACGATTATCCGTCACCAAATGCTTTAAAACAAGATAAATAAATAAGCAAAGCAAAAGCAGGGTGACACACGTATATCAAAATGGAAGCAATAGTCATATGGAAAGCTGGACGAGTGTGGGGGTGAGGAGGATTTACGGGGGGGGGCTCTGTATTTTTCTGTGTACCTGTCGGCCATATTTCAAGCCGGCTACAGTGGAGAGGGAAATTGGTGGTGATGCCCGTAACAGCAGCAGAAGCAAGTCGTAGATAAATACTGTTATGTCTCTGATTAAGTTTCCCCTAAGCTGGGCATTGATTGAACCCCCTGACACCTGGGAGGAGGGGGGGCTTCTCCATGTAGCTATCAGGCAGTGCTGAGGAAACCTATCACACAGGAACATCCATCAATCTTCTAAATGCTTATGAAATGACGTTGTATTTGCCATTTGGACAAGTGAAAGCGCATCATAATTCTTTCCTTTTTGCACGTCCCATTTTGCTTTGGTTTTAGAGAGATAGACACAGGTGAAAGTAAGATTAGATTTGTATCTTATTTAGATTTGTATTTAAATTATTTTTTCCGTTTTTTGGGGGTGGGGTAAGGACCTAGCTCAAGTGCCATCAGTGACATTACTATTATGCTAAGCCCAGGATCTGAACCGGCAACCTTCTGAGCACAGGCACAAAGACCTAACAGACGAAGCCACACACCACTCCCTATGTAATAGTGATATTTAATTAACTGAAGGTGGTGTTTAATACTGATCTGTAATTTATCATACTGAATTATATACACAGTAGGGCAGCTACGTTGCTGGGGTGTAACCAGAGTAAAAAATGGCATAGCGCAAAATGCCTTAGGTTATAGGCTATATACAAAATTTGCAGATCGTCTATTAAATTGCAGGACTTGTGTGGAAACGTGCAGATCTGGTATAAGATCAGGGATCCCTCCCTGGTCCAGATCACTGAAGTATCGCCTATTTCTACTCATTACAGTTTGGACGATATCCATAATATAGCAAAACGGAATTTCTAAATAACGAGAAGAGAGTTTAATTCTTGCCTCGCCTCTACCAATAATTTGTCGGGTCAATGGAGGAGGAATAACGCCTTATACGAGTGATTTTGTCGATCGACAAGTGAGGTTACTTTGTTTTGAGGAGAAATTCAATATTGATCTATTCATTCAATGTTAATGAACGTTCATTCTCGGCTGTCCCGGAAAGAACAGGGAGAAAAGCGCACAACCCACACGTAAAACGTGAAATTATTTCACCGGTTGGCATGAACAACACATCGATGGGCTGTAGGAGGGTGAGAAATTGCAATAAACCTAGATTTTAAATGTGAGACAAGTAACCTGCAGTAAACTAGGTAACCTAGAGTATGAATCAATACATAGAAATGGTATACTCATTACAGTCAAACGTATCTCATATTGTACTATGAATTGGTCCTATTCTCTTTCCAGGGAACCTTCTGCGCTTTAAGTCATGTGACAACCGACTATTCTGCACATCTGAAGAAAAGCAGAGGGACGGAGATCTCGCATCAGAAGCGCGGAGGGGCAGATGCTGTTTGCTGATGCTCCTGAGCCACGCTCGGCGCCTTTTCGCTTTGCGCCATAAAGGTCTCCGCCGCGGAAAAGTGCACAGATTTCCGAAGGCTTCGCTCACCTGCCCCGGCGCTTGGGTGAACGCCCAGATCCTCCGGAGTTTTCCCACTAACTGCAAGGCTGAGGACTTCTTTTCTGCTTCATACTGGAGGTAAGAATAAGGTGCATACACGATTACGCTTGAGAGCTTCTGCCCGTAAATATTGCCGTAACTCAAATAATCGTACGACCTTCTTACGTGGAGCTGTTGAAGTGGCACTGCAACGTGTCCTTTCATTGTAACTCATCCAAACCGAAAATAAACGAAACGTTTACGTTCAGCAGCCTTTTGTTCGCTTTTGGTGGTTTTAGATCCTAAAAACATGTCCTGACGGTGGACTGAAAACGTCAAGATCACCGACCCATATGTGTTTCACGAACCGTAGGATCATCGTATGAATTTCCACGACAGAACAATAATTTCTTGATGTCGAACTTTTGAACAGTTTTCTACCTAAAGTCACCCCCAGATGCAACGCGAATTTAATAAAAAAACGGGTTTAACTACTTCGTACAGCTATAAACAGGCGTGTTATCATCATACAGCCTACTGCCAGTGTGCGCTTGGGATTTCACGTAACTAAATATATTTATATATTTAAGTGATAATTATTTATACACACAATCCAAAGCGCATCGCTGACTCGAACGAACTCCCATTTTACTAACCTACTCCATGCACATCGACCCGGTTGAGGAATCATTCGTTTGCGTTAATGCTTTCATTATCTCCTCCATTATACACCACTATATCTGAGAAGCGTCGCGTCAGTTTTAAAACTGGAAAGGCATGTTCGCCAATTTCTTTGGGATACAGCGCCCTACGATCGGCGTCTCATTTTTCAGTTTGCATATTTAATGTAATGAAAGCAATTAAGACATTATTAAAATAATTGCTCTTTAAAAATACATACGTTTCATCAACGCTTCCATCTCGTAAATGTTTCATATCCTATATAACTTGTCGGTCTGTTTCGCACGGAGAGGATGTAATACTTGATGATGTGGCAACATCACTGGAGGAGAAACGTAATTGCTCGTTATCTGAATTAAAAGTGATTTAAACGCATTGTATAAACGCGATGGTTAGTGGAAATGAGTACATCGGGCGAGTAAATAAAATATTGCTCCATATTAAAGTTTTTAAGGGGGGTCTTAAGATCTCATATACATGGAAATTACAGCCAGACGGAACAGGTGTACGAACAGATGCCTTGCGGATTTCCTCGATGTCATAACGTTTGATCTCGTCAGACTTTTTCACTGTAAAAATCGGTCCCTCCATCGTTCCTAGGGCCGTCATTCTCCAGTTTTCCCGGATTGGCGTTAATTTAATTGACGCTCACGGGATATTGCTGTGATCCTTTCCCGTATCCGGAGGTAGAGCTCACATCGCCTCCTGTCGCGGTGTAAACTGATGTCCGCTTGGGCGAAAAACTAGGTGTATGATCGGGTTAATTTTCAAACCAGAGCCACTTTTAAACAAAAAGTGAAGTAACAATCGAGTAAAAAGCCTCCTACCCTTACAATTACTTTTGTTACCGCAACAATAAATGACTAATACTGCATTTCTCATGATTGATTGCGTAGATGTGGGGGCCTAAAGCCCCTTAAAACAGGCCTAACGCCATCCCTATTGTGCTGAATTATTATGCCAATTTTGGGTATATACATGTATACATGTATGCATTTCGGTCTATATTTGAGATTTTCTTCCCAACTGAAATTCTCTCTCATATTTTTGATTCAGTATGTGATTTGGTGACTTGTGATTTGGAGTCAATAATAGGCATTCCATAAAACATTAAAAATTGGACAATGTGAGTGCGGAGATTTGCCCCTCAGGTAAAGGGTA
Organism: Cyphomyrus plagiostoma; assembly: GCA_019775915.2. Classification (NCBI taxonomy): domain Eukaryota; kingdom Metazoa; phylum Chordata; class Actinopteri; order Osteoglossiformes; family Mormyridae; genus Cyphomyrus; species Cyphomyrus plagiostoma. Next base: position 21,233,385 of record JABFEA020000130.1, on the reverse strand, counting down.
CATTTTACATTTACATTTACATTTACAGCATTTGGCAGATGCCCTTAGCCAGAGCGACTTACATAAGTGCTTTAAGATACTACAATGAATTTTCTCGATACTAGCTTGGTAAACCCAGTCCATGAATACCAATCAAACTATTTACATACATGGTTTAGTTTCCAGCGGTTTGTCATTCAGTGTAACATGTTTTGGTAATTTAACCAAATAGATTAATAGCCTCCTGATCCTTCCCGTGAAGGGGCCCCCTGATCCCCTTTGGGGCCCCCGTTTCCGTGGGCCCCAGTGCGACTGCACTGACTAAAGTACCGGCAGTGGTGCTAATCTTTACACTTCAGGAGGTCTTCAATAATCCAAGTGGGCTGTACTGTCATTTGTTCCTTCGGATTTTATTTCAGAGTTCACTTTCCCTGGTCTTTTATCTCAGTGGGATGGCGAGACGTGCCGGTGGCTGAGGTCTCCGTCGCTTGTTTAATATATTCAGTTGCTGAAAGTCTGTCTTTCTTGGATGGTGGGGATGGGAGGGGTGTAATTCTCCTAGCTGCTTGCTGTTTTATCCATGCTCGCCTTGCCTGTGAGTGCTCATGAAGGCACTGGTATATTAATAAATAGCTGAGAGATCGCCTAGCTTTCCTCTCCTCCTCGTTTACCATGTTTCTCTGAGCTTTGGATGGAGGGATGAGAGACTTGTGCAGCATTGCTTTCCTCCACACTGGCTATTATTTCTGCAGCCACTGCTGTCCCTTTATCCATCCCTGTCCAGCCATCCATCCATCCATCCATCCAACAAACCATTTTCTACAACGAAGTCACCAACATTCTTGAATAAAATTAAGCTTCTGGCGGCTCAGGATCCTGATATTAAAAAAAGGCAGTTGACATTTTTGCCTATTTAATAATTCTTACAAAGCCAAAAATATCTCTCTGGAGCTGTTCCCAGACTGAAACACACTCCAAGTGAAATGTTCAGTAGAGAACATGGAAGGGGTGAGCCAGGAATGCGAAACGGAAAAGTGCCCTGTGGAAAACTCGAGACAGGGAACAGGTCTGCGTTTGGGGTTGGGGTGATTATTTGGGGGTTCTCTGAATGCATAAGGGTGGGCAAGTCAAGCAAGCATAAATAAAAACAAGTCATTCTGCCATCTAACCCAAAAGGAAGACGACTAGGACCCCAGACCCACAGCATTGATCCATGTCTTTTCTTCCTTTTCACAAAACATGGATTTGCATCATATTCATAACTACAGATTGCATTTGATTAGAGGGACTCACCCACTGACCTTGTTCCCTCCACAAAAACACCCAGGACATCCCTACGTCCCACATGTGTGGCCATTCTTGAAACAGTACGCCGCTGCACTCCATCCAAAGCCAACAACAGAGAGTGATGCTGTCGCGATGTTTCGCCCAAGCTGATCTGCGTTTCACCCGCTGCTTCCTATAGTGAGACAATTATGCTCAGCATTTTCATTTTGCTCATGCTCGTCAGGGTTAATTAAACCATGCTTTGAGAATAAGGCTCACTTGGACTACAGATATAAATTTCCCTGTATGTACATGTGTTTATTCATGCAAGGCATGATGGGATACGCAAAAACTAATTTATTAATATACGGCCTATGTACCTTTACTCCTACATGTACAGTGTCGAGGGGGCTTGGAGCACCTATTCCTGCGATGCTATTTTTTCCTTCTTACTCCGACTCTCTTCACTGAGTTGCTTCTCATACCGACTCCTGTAGCAAGATAGATATTAAACAAAAGTGAAGTGTGAATGAATGAAATGCATGAAAGAAGGAGACTGATGACTGGAAAGCGTGCGGCTGGTATACGGTCAAGCTAGGGTTGGTAGAGAGCAACTCTCTGGGATGCTAACAGGTCTGTATGTGGAGGGGGAGAGAGAGAGAATATGTCAAGGTGAGTGAAGGTTTAAAGGCTGTACTGACAAAGAGGGTTGTGTGTTGGAGTATTAGGATAGTAGGAGGTTTCGAGGACTGATGGTTGAAGTTTGGGAGTGTTTTTAGCGTACAGAGCCTGGTAGCTGTTTACTGAAGCATCTAAGAAGTGTGCTGGACATCAACACCATCGTTAATCCATTTTTGTATACGGTGCAGGTCCACTGGTGTGTATCGCTCACCGTCTAGGGGATGATACCAAAGCCTTTTTTTTGCGGGGGGGGTGGCAGGGTACTCATTGTATTTTCTCTGTAGGGGTCTCACGGTTGATTAATTTAGCAGCGTATGTCAAGCTGAAATGAGGGCAGTGAAGACCACTAGGGTTGTTAAAGGCACAAGACAGGGACCCCCCCCCCAGTGATGTATGACCCAGGCAGCGGTATGGGGGTAGCAATGCCGCCGAGAGAAATGATGCTTAATGGGCAGCAGTGGGAATTCGTGACGACCGATTAGTCCCACCCCCGGTTAGAACTTTGTGTTGTTATTTTTGTGGGATTGGAAAGCCTATCGATCGGGATGGCTGGTCAGTTCATAGGTAAAGACAGGCTACGTGTAGCGGAGTTGAGTTTCCTGTCAGATATCTCCACACCCCCTATTAAAGGTGGTGCGCCTTCACAGACAAGCGGGCTAATGACGTGCAGTTGCCTTTACAATGTTCCCCTGGGTTCCAAATTAGGCCAAGTTGAATCTATATAATGTCACCTGTCAGCAACTGGGTTACACCCATGGGAATTAAACAGCTTTGCGCTTGTATTTTCCCGCGATGTTTGTGATGCTTAAAAAACAAGTTTTATTTTTGCCGGTGCATGTTAACATGGAAATTAAGGCATTGTTCAAAAAACTGCATCTTAAATACATTACAGGCATCAAAATGTGAATTTAAGAAAATACTGGAAGGACCTCCAAAAAATTTTGATTGAAGAAATCTTGTTGAAATATGATCTGCTTGCAGCAGGGGGTGGAGTCACAGGGCCTTTTTGCCAAAGGGGGTGGAGTCACAGGGCCTTTCTGGAAGAGGGGGTGTAATCACCGGTGCCTGATTGGAAGAGGGGGTGGAGTCACTGGTGCCTGATTGGCTGAGGGGGTGGAGTCACTGGTGCCTGATTGGCTGAAGGGTTGGAGTCACAGGTGCCTGATTGGCAGTATGAGTGGGTGGGGAGCAGAGACTCATTGTGGTTGTGCTGCTGCTGCAAGGAGTCAAGAGTCAGACTGTCTTTGGTTACATTAGTTTTTTTGTAAGTACAAGACTGTAACTGTTCTGGTTGCTAAGAGGACAGGAGTAACATGCACCTTGTGCAGCTTGTAATAGAAAAAAAACAGTAGTAATAAAAACAATAATGCATAGTCATTATTATTGGTCTTGTTTTTGTAATAAGAGCATATTCATCGGTGGGAGTAAGGCAGGGGTTTATTCAGAGGTAAAGATCGGCCACACCTGTAAAACTGATGCATAATTAAAGGCACATTCTGATCCAAGGTGATGTCATCACTGTGAGTTGGGTCACCTGGCACTGGTACTGGAGGTGACCTCACCATTGGGGGGAGACAAGCCAAGTTTTGACCAGCAGGGAATTGTCAGTTGATGCAGGAGTTGGATGGAGTAGGCACTGCACTGCACTGCACTGCGAATGTGCTGTGGCTTCGGCCAGGGAGGTAATGTATCATTTCCCAGTGTTGTGCTCTTGATGATTCACACAGTAGGAAATGTCTGTTTGCATAGCAAATAGCTCATACTTTTAAGGTGTTCTTTAAAAACATGAAACTCACAAATGAGTTCTACTTCCTGCCACCCGGAATTCAGCTTCTTGTCTGGTCAAGTCGGAGAGAAGCCCCACTGCTCTGTGCCCTGATTTCCCCGAAGAATTACCTGCACTACTGAGGATGGCCTGTAGGGGGCGCCTGCTTTGCCTGCCTATCACTGCAGCTCTGCCTGCTTTATCAGAGTTACTGCCCTGGCATGGTGTCCCTAACTTTAAAGCATTTTATAGCATCTTTGAGAAGCCCATTCCAGCTTCCCTGGGGAAACCTGAACGTGAGGCCATAAAACGGATTTATAGACCACCGACCTGGCAGCCAGCATTCTCATGAGCCTGCTCAACCAAGAGCCATTCTGTTTACTTAGCTTATGTCAGTCTATTTTGCACAGATTGCAGTACAGAAGCCAGGAAGTGTAACATTTAAGTTATAACGTAGTGTTACGTTGAAACTATTTGCGTGGGGCAACCAGGTATTTTTTAGTACACTTTAAGGTAATGGACAGTTTTCATCCACCACGAGCTACGATCAAACTTACGCTGGATTCTTGCAGTATATACGCTGAGAGGTCTGGGGGGGCCTGATGGTTAATTTGCACAGTATATGTCACAGGGCCCTGGGTCGAAGGGTTTAGCTGGCACTATAAATGTTGCGACTCCTGACCGCTAGTGCTCCAAGGCTCACAGGGCACTGGTCCCAGTGGCTCAGTCCATAATACAGCCATGCGTACAGTTATTCTTTGGGGGCATAGTGGACACAGTTTCTCCTGCAGATTTATGGGCAATCGAATCAGGCCATGTCTCTGTCTGGAGTTCAGGTAACATGTCCTCTTCTGAATCTTTGTGGGATTTTCCCCATTGTCAGTAGTGCTTAGATCACGCCAGTGTGTGTGCCTGCTTGCATGGAAGAGCCCTGACATACCAAGTACATGCAGTTTCATATTCTATTCAAATCCCCGTTCACGTCTAGCGTAACCTCTGGTACACCAGGAGTAAAGGTTTGGGATTTGATCCTCTGGATGATAGGTCTCGAATGCATATCAAAACATACTGCCAGCCAGTATGCAAACCAACAATAGCGAACAAGCTCACTGAGATGTTTGAAAAGAAATTCTCATTAGGAAACTCCCTTTCTGAAGACCGAGGAATTCAGGCTCAGCAGGAAAGAAAGAAATCAGTTTTCGCTCCAATAATGTGGAATTCTACAGCCTGCCTTTTGCTATTGAAGAGGTCATTCCCTCGTTAGACAGATGAAGTGAAACTGCTGTAGGAATGTGTGCACTACACACCCCTTAAACTCCAAAGAGTATTTCTGTGTCTATGTAGCGCTCTCATGGCAAGAAATGATAACCAGGCAAAGACCATTTTGACCCTAAATACTACCTCTAAGAAGTCTAGTTTTTATGTTATGTTAAACCATGGAGAGGATGATTAATGATTGTCTTATTTAGAACCTGGAGTCTAATCAGATTTCCAGGATGGCTTCTACTGAGAGGAAGTACTGCAGGCCATCTTATCAATTTGTAAACATGTACATATTAACTAGCACGTCTTATTTTACAAAGAACACATGGTGAAATGACATATGATGCCCCTTGTAAATATGATGGCATATACAATGTCTATACCAATCGTGTTTTATAGACGTTGGCCTACTTTTATTTCAGATTTAATCTAATAGGCATTTTGGAGCCTGGGTAGGTAGGGCCCTGCCAGGCTAAGATAAAAATCAATATTATTGCAAATGTGATTGAGACTGATATGTACTGTAGCCTTTACACAGACATCTGCAACTGCTACAGAAACAGGAATCCAATCGAAAGGAAGCTACAGTTACGATAAATGAGATCCGCAGATGGTCATTTATCAATGGAGAGGTTTTTTCTGTAGGCGTGTCTACCTGTTACACTCCATACAAAAATGTGCAGAGTCATTGGTAAATAGGCTGTGTTGATTTCGTACAGAGGTAATGTAAAAATGTTTAGCTCTTACGATTGTTCTAGCAGAAACAAAACGGTGTGGGGGGGGGGGGGTGAGCTTCTTTTGGTGCAGTTTGTCTGCTAAGGTTGGCGGGGGACCTCGTATTGGCTCTCAGATATTAAGCACATCCTTGACAGAAGCTTCCTCCGTTGTATGACAATATGTCATTTTTTGCAAGGCATTTCGTGATGGCGTTTCTGCGGTCCTGACGTCTTAAAGGCTCTGCGTGGTCTGTGGTACTTTTCACAAATAGTCTAATGATGGCTGCCGGTATCTGAGTCTAGACTGTAGACTGCCCACTTTAAATGTCTAGTATTGAATTTGAAGCTGAGGTATCCTTATAATCTTCATTAATTCATCCGAATGATGAACTCTGCCCGTTCACATTGGGCTGGGAACCCAAATGAACAATAACTGCTGGGGTCATCTTATTCACAACCAGGTCACTCATTTTTCCTATAGAAACTGGGTAACACTTTACTTGAAGGGGGACAAATAATGTTGTAGTACATTCTTACTTAATGTATTAATTAGTAATGTATTAGTTAGTAATATTGTTCTAACCAACCAGTTGAGTATTAGGAGTACTCATCTAGTTGGTTGGAACAAAATCATGGTCTGGATTTTTACTTTAAGCACCTTATCTCATGTTCATTCATCATTATGTAGTCATAATGGTTCATGCATTTGATGCAGTTACTATATTTATTCATGATTATGCTTGAGTACTAATTGAGTTACTAAGTTACTTGTGCGCTCTCAAGTAAAGTGTTATTGAGAATTGTCAGCCAATTTGAGGCCAGCTGGTGCACTAATTAATGAAGTAAATATATGTGTGTACAGATTTAGAAGTGGGCTTGAGTGCCTTTAAACGCGCATGCTCAATTAAATGGCATCGTTAGCTATTACTGTCATTTTTAGTATAAACAATATAATGGGCAAATGTCATGTCATCATAACACCTGTCATGTCGTTATAACTTATTCTGACGTTCATGCCTTTTCTGCAAAGCTACAGTGAATGATCCAGTCAGTGCTGATGTTATTAGGATGGCAGGTTAATTATAATTAATTTGGTCTATATTCATCTTTGGCTTGGGCAAGGCTGTCGATGTCCCCAGTCAGGATGTCGTAATCGTGAAGTGTCGTGTGAGGGAAGTGTGAATTGAACAGCTATCACGGGGACAAAGGGGTCAGCGTGATATTTTCCAGCTTTTAAACATAAAAATGGGTTTGGCTGGTTTCCAGGTATCAGTTTGCCTGACCGTGAGTCTAAAACTACACGTGATTCAAGGATGGGCTTCCAAAGCCGGCAACAACTGAAAAAGACTCACAGGCGCTTCAGTATGCAGGAATCGCTGGAGGGGAGACCGATTTCCAGCCTTGGAGAAAATAACAGGCAGAGCAGAGCCGGCTCTGGTGGGTGGTACGGGGCTCATTAGTTTCTGACAGATTTGACAGCACAATGGAAATGTATCCACACTATCAATCATTCATCTGTAAAGCCATGTATTTGATTTTGGCAGCTTCCTGTGTATTAAATTAAATACATCTGAAGATTGATTACTAGGCAGAATAACCAAATTTTGTACTCGGCATGTAAATATTTAGAAGTAATTGCTATTTTGGTGATATCTTGTGTGTTGTGGTGATACAGTGAATACCCCTTTGGACACCCGAGCTGCAGAGCTTAATTTCTGCCCAAAGCTGTGTGTGGAGTATTAATATTGCATGCAGTGTAGTTGGACTCCAAATTGCCATCAGCTCTTAAAGCGTCTCTAAATTTCCTTCTGTGCGCATGTCTGCGTGCGCGTGTGCACGCGTTTCTGCGTGTTTGTGCGCGTGTGTGTGCGTGTTTTGTGCGCGTGTGTGCATGTTTGTGCGCGTGTGTGCGCGTTTCTGCGTGTTTGTGCGCGTGTGTGCGCGTTTCTGCGTGTTTGTGCGCGTGTGTGCGTGTTTTTGGGCGTTTGTGGACGTGTTTTGTGCGCGGGTGTGCGTGTTTTGTGCGCGTGTGTGCGCGTGTTTGTGCGCGTGTGTGCGTGTTTTTGGGTGTGTGTGCGCGTGTTTGTGCGCGTGTGTGCGTGTTTTTGGGCGTGTGTGCGCGTGTGTGTGCGTGTTTTGTGCGCGTGTGTGCGTGTCTGTGCACGTATGTACGCTGTGTTGAGCCGGCCTCTGGTCTGGGGCGCCCCCTGCCATGCGCCCTAGGATTCCCCGTAAACCCCCCCCACCCCGAGGCTCTCCTTGACCCTGTAATATATGAGCAGTTATGAAAAAGAGTCAGTGCTATAATTAACACACGTTACAGGGATCGTCCACCTGTCACCGGCAAGACCTGTCTGGCAAAATTGATTAAGGGGAAAAACCTGTGAAAGCTACGTTTTTAAATACCGTGTCTGTGGTGAAAATTGCATTTTGATTAAAGTGTCCTTTCGAATTCTCCATGGTGTTGACCCCTGCATACTATTGTATTGTGATACTTAAATTCAGTGTAAGTAATTAAATGACTACCTAGTACTGTATTGTTATACTTAAATTCAGTGTAAGTAATTAAATGACTGCATTCATGGTTTTCATGTAGTGTGCCAAACGTTTTGTATCCCTGTCACCTATGTTGAAGAAAGAGTTAAAGAATATATATGAAATGAAGAAATAATCTCCTTTGTTTTTATGGTAAGTTTTTAAATAGTGAAGCTCGATTTTGAACGTGCGTGAAGTTGGCCACCCATATGTTTCAGATTTCAACCAAACTGGCCTCAATCGTATGTGTCTTGAAGTATGAAACATATGGGGGGCAACTTCACGCAGGTCGATTTTGAAGCTAAAAGAGACTGAGAGGGGAAAAAAGACGAGTAATTGCATTTCCATACAAAAATGTTACATTTCATAACTGTCAAAGCATCAACTAAATATTGCGACTTGACTCCTGGCTAATTTGGTGTGAAGGCACGTCTCTCAGAGTTGTCACTCATGTTCGGTTTCCAGCCCCAAAGAGATGCACGTCACCCCCTCCTGACTTCTCTTTTGCCACCCCCAGTTCCATTGGATGCTGGTCAAGGCAGGAGTCAAGCCTAAGATCAAGACCCAGGTGCTGGGTGCTTGAGCTTGAGCAAAATGCAGCCTCTGACCTCATTATGTACACGATAATTACCCTGCATCCCTGTCTGCCTGAGTCACCCTTCCAGAGCTTGCTCAACCCCCCCCCCCCCCCCACCCCTCGTTACCACTGCTGGAAGTGTTTCAGACATCTGTCATAAATTGTGAACCTCTTCCCTAATTTTCACTCAAAGTAACGGCTCATATTTTCACCTTCTCTCTCTTGCCCCCACATAAAGCAACTGACTTGTTCTTCCAGCTTTGGTAGTGTTAATTAATTGCTAACATTCTGCGTTAATGAACTTGAATGCCATTGTTTGTTGTCGGTCAGGTTTTGGTGCATTTTACATGTATGTTGCTGTGGGAGATAGTTGGCTGAATGAATGACATTCAAGACTCCTCTTGGTTATTGGGGAATGCTATGCACGGTTATGTTAACCGTCCATGTCATGTGACAAGCTCGCTGCAGTTTGAACTGAAGCATCTGCAGAGCTGTCGTCATCACTAGCTTTCTGAGGACGCTCTCTGAAGAAAACCTGAAAGCTGTGCTCTGTCATGGTTCATGAACATTAATTGTTGAGAAATACCATTTCAGTAACGCAGTGTTAAGTTTATTTCCAGTTTCTTATTGTATTGTTGTACAACATATGATGAGAATTGCTTCAGTCAGGTGGTTGAAAATAGCCAAGACTGGGCCAGCCAGACAAAGGGGAAAAAAAACAATATTATAAAACTTCATTGGAGTAATAGGGGAAAGTTAAACAAACATGGGGGGGGGGGCAAATCACATGACTGTTTACTGACAGACATGAACAAGGGACACATGGAGGGTATCAACACAAACAAGCCTAGTCACCTAACTTAGTTCCTTAGTTTGCTGTATTTAGTTGCTTTGCTGACGTAGTTTGTTTCACATAAATGCAATTCTGTTTACACAGCTTGGTTATTTTACCTGAGCGATACAGTTTAAGGACGTTCATTTCAAACTGGATTTAAGGAAGCACTTCTTTACGCAGCGTGTAGTTAGAGTATGGAATAGTCTTCCTGATAACGT
>JABFEA020000130.1:21210926-21223450 GCA_019775915.2 Cyphomyrus plagiostoma | reverse complement strand
TAGATAAGATTTTAACAACTCTGAGCTATTAGTTAAGTTCTCCCCAAGCGAGCTTGATGGGCCGAATGGCCCCCTCTGGTTTGTATAGTTCTTTATGTTCTTATGTTCTTATTAAGGGTACAAAAGCTGTACCCTCCTGGACATGTCAGCATATTCTTTTATTATCCTTATTTCTATGATGCCAGATGTTGACATTATCTAGCAATAATTATAAGAATTACATTAAAAATGAATTCCATTAAAGTTCTCTTTCCCTGCCATGTGGCTTTTAAACTTGGCTGGCTTCTCAGCCTGTAATAGCTGGTGGCACTCTCCCCCACCCACTTTACCACCTAGCTTTGACCCAGATCCATTAGCCATGCGTCAAACACCAGGCAGCCAACAATCTGTAGTTCTGTCATCTGTTATCTTTGGACTGGTCATCTGCAGCCAGCTGGACTGAAACACGCCTAGTGGCCGACATTCCGGTGACAGCAGGTGGAGATATTTCTTCTCCCATCACATGGGAGTAGGATAGAGTAAAGTAGATATATTAGAGTGGAGCAACCTTAAGCCTAAGGGTCAAGCTCAGGGCATTAACCTATACCCTACTCTACTCTACTCTACTCTACTCTATTCATAGGTCATGACCAAAATTCTGAAAGAGTCACAAGGAAGAGCTGGAAATGTATTTTAAAACCTTGGATCTGTAAAAAACGCGAAGTTAGCGAACACTCAACCAATCCAAGAAGCCAAACCACAGATGCTTAATTTAAAATTTGTGACTGAACTGGCATGCTAAAAATTTGATTGCAGGGCAAAAAAGGTTGAGAACCACTGCTCTACTCTACTCTACTCTACTCTAGGGGGTTAATTGCTTTTTTTTTTATCTGTCACACAATTTAAAATTGGTTCAATCTGACCTGCTGTGCTGTTGGATGAAACAAGTTCTCACTTTGATCTTTTTCATGTTGATGGCAGCTGCCTATGTTTCACTAGACAGTAGGGTTTCTGAATAAAGGCTTTCATTAGTGAAGCCCAATCCCTCATTGCACTGAAACACTTCAAGCCATCCTGCTGACCCTAATAAAAGTGATGTACAAGTGAATGTGAAATGTCTGATGAATAAGGCCAGACGAACCTTATTAGCTAAGGTGCCGTTACCCAGTGGTATCAGTTTGCCATGTTAACGCACAACTACTGAACTCCATGGCCGAGCCATGGCTGTATCCAACCCTCTATAATGATGCTGCTGAGATTCCACCAGCTATGGGGCCAAAGATAACAGTTATTTACTCATGTACCCAAAAGGTCAAAGAGGCATCTAAAGGGTGGTTCCTTTGTCCAAATGAAACCTTCCCCTGGTTGGTGGCCAGCGCAGCTCCAGATCGGGTCACCGACTGCCTTTCCAACCCCACACTCTCAACCAAATGGCAGGACTGAATGATTCAGTGGGAAAAATAAGAGCTTTTGAAATAATTTTGAGCATCTAGCGATCATCTCATAGCTAAATGGCTCCCCCAGGGTAGGGCGGGGTGGGGGGATTTAATGACATACAGACAGACAGAAGCTGGACATGCTGTCTTTCTACACACATCACTCTCTGTCAGGCTGGCTTCCTCCTCAGTCTTAGATTCCATAGGGGTTCAAGGTAGCCTGAAAGGACTCATTTTAGGGGTCAGTGGATCCTGCTGTTCATTCCTCCATCCCAGGAAATGCATTATTTTACTCCTGAAAAGGGCATATAAATCAAATGATGGGTTTGGGGACATTTTGAGTCACATTTACACCTAGCAAACACTGTAGGATAGAAATGTTGCTGCAAACTTGACCTTTTCTTTTTTTGTCTTTGTTTTCTCTCCCCCATCAGCCAGGCCTTTTTTTATAGCCCCGTGTCACTGAAATAAACCTTTACCCTTGCCTTCATGTCACCCCTGTCAGTTTGTCATGCGTCTCCGGTACCAGGCAGAGGCCTGACGCCTCTGTGTTTGTCTCCCCTGTGGCTCTTTGTTACCAATAGCGTCTCGCCCCCTGTCTGGGACTGCCGTTTTCAGCCTGGGTTTTAGTCCCACCGCGTACAACTTAGTGTTTTAGGGTTACTTTTGTTCCGTCTCTTATGTGCTACAAATGCATGATTATTAACTTAGTGCACATTAGATTACAGATGATGCTGCGGTGAAGTATTTTTTGTATTTTATAGTGAAATTTGTTTGAAATTTCAGGTCAAGAGAAACACACTATTTGATTGCATTTTCTACACGTGACAATGAACATCAGGCAATAGCGTTAAGGTCAAGGTCAGAGCAGGGGGTGGGGGGTTGGGTCTCAAATTGACTTAAGGGGCAGTGGTCTGTCCCCAGGGACCCCGTGCAGGTTGGATGAAAATCGGCAAGCCTAGACGAGCTTCCTGTGTCTCGCAAATTGTGTGAGAGTAACCATTAAGGAGTGCGATCGAGATCTTTCTCCCAGCATTCTCTTCTTTCCTTTGTTTTGTCTTTGTACATCTGAAGCATCATCACGGTGTAAATAAATGAGGCTTATTTATTACTTTTTGTTTGCTTGCTTGTTTGTTTTGTTGTTTTTGTTGGGGAGTCCCGACATTGTTCCAACAGCAGACTGAAGGACACACATCCAGACTGGGATTCTTGCATCGGGGAGCTGATGTGACAAAGCAGTGTCATGCTGAGGCTCTGCGGTGATCGAGACCTTGTACTGGAGAAGTGGCTGGAAGATGGATGAATCAAAGAAAAGTACTGTGTGTTTTCATGGGCTCTGTGGGCCAGCAACAGACCTTTCAGTTCTGAGAGCAGCTTGGGTCCGTGGAAAGCACCAGTAGGAAATCAAGGAGGCAGAAGCCAATACCTGTGTACAAAACATAGCCTGGGAAATGTCACCGGAGATACCCTGTAACCGGGTATAGAAGATGGATGCATGGATATTGCATTATGGTCAAGCTTACCTTCAGTTCTGAATTAGATAGATACATTAGATCCCTGAGTCTTAGAATGGAGACTTTCTGACTGAATTCAAAAAGCTGAGAATCCTACAAAATGCATCCTCTGTTTGGATGAAAATGCCAGGTCACTAACGTTTGTATGAGCCTACAGCAGTTGATTTTAAAGTGCTGTCTGTTCATTAAGGCCGAGCTGTCAGATGCTTGGGGATAGCTTCTATTAAGCAGGATTCAACCCTTTGGCTTACTTATGCAGACATAGGCACAATATAGGTATCCCGGAGCATTTAACATGGAAAAAAAGCTCAAAACGATTATGATTGCAATCACCCTACAGATAAGAAAGGCAGTACGTCATTGTTTGGGGGGGTCAGCCCAAATGTACTTGGAAGCCACTAACCTGGTTCTCTGGTTTCCATCAGCAGTCCAAAAACATGTGCAAGAATTATATGTACTGCCACCGACTGGTCTCCTGGTTATCCTGACATCATGCACTTTGCTTTCTGAGAGGTTCCTGGCTCTCCATTACCCCTTACTGGATAATTGGTTAAGGAAGATGGGTGGACAGATTAATGCAGGATTTGCTACTATTCTTATATCATGTATAAGCTTTCAATGGAATTTCAGAGTGAATTACCCAGGGGCAACAAATCTTTGGGGCTTTCCAAGGGGAAAATTTCACTGAGGGTATTTCCCGGAATAGTAGCGTGTTAGAGTTGAATTTTCTTTAGATGCCCATCTTTCCATTACACTGAAGGTGAGAATGTAAGTGCTTTATGTGCAGCAAAATAATCACATACGCTCTGCTAAAGTTGTGTGCATGCGGCTTGAGTTTGCGAAAGGGCTCACTATTATTCGTGTGGGTTGGTGTGTGTCTGTGCATGTGACTCATAGTGCCTGACCCTGAGGATGAGCATTGGCAGCAAAAATATTCCTGATGCATCCACTCATCTAACTCAGGAAGTGCCAAGTATCCTGCATGCACACTGCCAGTTTGTACTGGGCTTGAATAAATTCCCAGGGCATGACCAGTCAGCCCTTGGTGTCCGTAACGAACAGCGAGAGCCACAGGTTTCCTCCGAGCAACCCGTTTACATCGAGCAGTGACAATTATCTCTGCATGTAATTGGTCATTTTTAACATGACCTACCAGTAGAGGGCGAATGGGTACAGTCATAATTTGACTGTAGCTTGTTTTTTTTTTTTGCATTAGCATCAATATAATGCTTTTGATCCCTGAAACTTCATGTCACACAGACAGCCAAAGCTAATGTGATATCAGGCCCAACAATTCTGTCCAGCCAATAAATTCTGAAGTTACTGGGCTGGGAAAAGCTTGGGAAATGAATTAGTTTAAGCACTTCAGGGCTGAAGCAACAACCGCAACGTCAGAAATCCCACCTTAGGGACTTCGACTTCAGGGAGGCAGATGAGGGGCATCTGGGGAGGCGATGGCGCCTGCTAGGGCTTGGCTGGTATTATGGTGATACTGCGTATATATTGCTGACTGGGGTGGGGGTTGGTGGCCAGGAAAAATTTGCTGATCAGGGCTAGAGGGTGGTGGTATTTTACGAAAGATTTCCGGGACATTGTGCATCATCTGCATCATTTCAGTCAAGTAAACAAATCAGAACTGAGATCTTTAGCCAAGCACAGGAACCATTCAGTTATAAAGTGATTTGTAAAACCTGACAAAGCTCAAAGTGTCCCAACATGGAATATCTGGTCACCTAAATCGTGAATTCCTATACTCACTGCAAGATTGAATGAATCAGCCGTCGTGTAACGTCGGCCTCCCGTGGTGTGTGTGTGGTGAATACAGTGAAAATGGCGCTTCTCTAACATGTGCTGGTGTGTGTAAGTTCGTCCTCACGCACGGCACGGCGAAGCCAAGCGGGGAAGGCGGTGACATTAATTGTTATGATCTCCCCAGCGAGTGCCGGTGCTGATTTCTCTCCAGAGGGCTCCTTCTACACCCACTGTGGGCCTTGTATTCACAGTGCTGTTTTCTTTCTAAACTTTACAAAAAGCAATTTTCTCTGCTGTCTATACCCCTTGTTAAAAGAATAATTAATTTCTTTTCTTTTTTTTTCCTCCCACTGCTGTTTGGCTCTGTGCTTTCAGGAATAGTGACAAGGACCCGTCCGTCTCGTCTGATGACTTCCACCATCGCAGGAATGACCTTTGCTTTTGACCAGGGGCCTTTCATCTAAAGGCTGCTCTCCAGTCTGTCGCCGACATTCAGCACTTTAGCAATTTCGTTTCCTTTTAGTGGGATGGTACATTAATTGTTATTATAGTTACGGTTATGATGTATGATGAATTTCAGCTGCATTACCTTTGAATACAAAGATACATTGTTTCCCGATGTATACAAAGAAAATGGATTGCATAGTTATATGTAATGACATACTGTATGGTATGAATGACAATTCATGTGTAATAGTAACTATGGTGATGAGTTAAATATCCTTTTCTACCTGCCAGCTGCAGGTCTTCAAAGTCGACCAGTCGTTTGATGTGCGGAGTCTTTTTCTCCCAGCTGGGACTTCTGGTGCAGGTCTTCTGTCATGCACCTGTGCATCTGCACTGCCGGATCCAAATGGCCTACGCGATCATGTGATACGGGGTCATATGGAGGACGTAGAAGATACGGTGTTTGGGTCCGGGTGAGCATGAAAGGGCTGCTTGCTGTGAGCGCCGACCATGGACAGAGCGTCTGTTGATTGAATGACGGCGAGGAGGAGGGGGAAATTTGGGTTTCAGTTTAGTAGGGAGGAGAGAGAGGAAGGTACATATTTGTATTGATCAATGGGAAACGGAAAAGGCACATTAATGATCGCTGGCCATGAGAGGAGATGAGAGGCAGGGCAGCTGCGGGACACTAATTATATTTAAGGGCTGCGTTCGGGAAAGGAGGGTATTTTGGGCTCCTCATCACGCCTTGTCGCACATCGCCGGCTATGATCCTATCTGCCGCGGTTTCTCGAGGTGGCGCTCTCTCTTGTCAGCTAATTACACATTTCCCCCTAATCAGAGCTGTTACCTTAGGGACCTGATTATTAAGTCATCACTCAAATATCCCATCCTGCAAAATGCACTAGGATGAAATGGTCACTCTGTGCGATGCATCTCTCTTTTTCTCTGATGCAACTGATGCAACATTTCTTACGCAAGTCATTAGTGATAGATGCCATTGACCCTCTGAAGTGACACTTTCAGCTTGCTTGTCCGACTCACTTGCTTTAAATATCATCTTTTAGACCAATGGGTCCATACCAGGGGTGGGCAATCTTATCCGCAAAGGGCCGGTGTGTGTGCAGGTTTTTGGGATAACCTGTAGGTCAGCTGTTCAAACTCAGGCGTGAGGACTCTTCTTCATTATTAAAGGCACATATAGATCAGGTCAAATTTGTTTTTCAGAATATTGGTGGTTTCGTCATAACTAACCATATACCCACAATGAGTTTTGGTGTAGCTTTGGTACAGGAGGTCCAGTTCTGTGTGTTTTTCTGTGACCAGTGGCGGTGAGGCAGATCGAAGCTCTTCCGAACAAACACAGAGACAGGTTTTTGCCAACGACTTTTGCCCAGTATGGTGAGTTGACCGATTTCCAGGGGCAGCTTGCAGGAAAAAAGAGGGACCACATGCTCAGCAGGCCCAAGAGATTCATGGGCGACTGGGAAAGAGCCAGCGATTGGCTCAGTTAGTCACATGCGCGTCTCTCTCATTTACGCTTTTTTCTAACATGTTACATGTCCAGCCGCATAACATGCGGTGCATTTTGTCATCGCAGCATATGCTGCGAGATTGGCCTGTTTAGTATTTATCTCAAAACGGACCAAACAACTGTCTCGTCCTTGGAGGACCCTTAGATAACTCTTATTAAACATCCCCAATAAACGATCGGCCTGTCGGGCTATCTGGGCATAAGTAGAGGAAGAGTGATGAAACCAGTCCGTGAGAATCCTTGCTTTGTTGACTGGCTCCCTTGCCTCCATCCTCGCAGGAATTAGCCAAAGCTTTTCTGGTATTTGTGGTTATCATGGTGTTAATTGCTTACTCACACAGGATATTTGGGCAGGACCAAAGCATCCAGCATCCATTTCAAAACCTGGTATTGCTGCTTATTAATTACTTATTGATGCAAAAATTTTGCTCATCTGATTTCTGAGGCTATGAGATTTGTCTCTTGGGTTGCAGGATGGAAGGACCAGGCAGGTATGCAGGGGTCAGAATCCATCTATTGGGGTCTTTGAGGGCGAAAAACTGGTGGGAGAAAAGATAAAAGAAAAAAATACAGAAGGGTAAACGAGAGTTGAGGGACTTTGCTGAGGTGACCCAAGGTGAGCACACTTTCCTGTGATGCATTCCTGGGGACTGGGCAGGACAAAAGGCAGAGGTGATAGTCCTATTTACGAGATTCTTCCTCCCGAGTCTGTGGGAGAGACAATTTTTTTTTTTTTAGAAGTCGCATGCTATGGCTCTACAGCAGAGCTTCTGCCTGAAGCGTTCCAGATTCTTATATATCCGTTCCAAGGCAGCGTTGTCATTGATCGCTTCCTGCTTCAGTGTGGTACGAGCGTATATCCTATGTTACTTCTCATGCAGCAGCTCTCCCACGTCGTGCTCATCCAGTTAGGCGGGTTGCTCACCATGTCTGTAACAGTCGATCTACCTCCAAGTCACATTCTCCAACCGGGGAAGGAAGCACACTGGGCCAGAGGAGTGCCAGTGCCACATGGACAGTCTGCGGTTGAGGCTTTTGTGTTCTTTATCTGAGCTCCCCGCTGCAGTGAGCATGGTCCAACAGCATAGCGAGCTATTGGACAGCCAACTTGTTAGCCTTGGCTTCCTGTTCTGCTGTAGTGTACTTTCGTTTGGTGGCATTTCATTTATGGGAAAGCAAGAGTTCTGGATGCTCTTAGCTCAGGCCCTAAGGTCCTGACAGCTCCTAAGCACTGTCCCATAACATCAGTCTGCAGTTGGAATGGTTTGGTAAAGTCTGGGGATCTTATGCACCATCTTTGATGTTAGGGTATGCTTTAGTACTGAAGTGACGGCTTCCATTTGCTTAACCACAGTACCCATTGTGGGAGGCCCTATAGATCTGAATGAAGGGTTGCTATGGAGGAGAATTGGAACAAAAAACACTGATAATACCCCACCAGCTAAGTCGCTGCACTTGATGATCCGTTATCCATTGGAATGTGACAGGTGCTCCTTGAACCCCGAAAATCAGCATCTAGTAACCAGGTGTCTAGATATGGTGCTTAATTATGCAAGAGGACAGGATGAAGCTCGACCAACGTTTTGAGCAGGTTGTCATAGTACAGCTGCTTCACATGCTATTTTCCCAGCTTGATAGATGCAGAAGATGATGGGCCATCTGGAAGGGTGAGTGCCCCCTTGGCAACGTCCAACACGCTGTAGAGCCACGTCATGAACAGACATCACGCAGCCATTGGGCAATGGCACCTAGGCTGGACATGGTTTCCTGGTCCCGGTCCAAGGTGACCTGGACATGCTGTCGCAGCACTTCTTCAGTCAGGGGGACCCTCTGTGGTCTAGGGATATGGCTCACTGGGAATGACACGGTCTGTATCTCTCTCACAAGCTATGCACATCTTCTACCAATGTAGTGGAATGGAAGGATCAGGCAGATGTGCTACATTCATAGACCCACTGCTGTGGTGTCTTCATCGGAGGTGAAGAAAGGGTTTCTAGGCCGACCTTCCAATGGTACGGCCCAAAGGATGAAGCCGGGGCCCATTTTTGGGGAGATCCTTCTCCATACAGGAAGTGCCTGGGTTAAGAATATCCAGCTTACGGAAATTTTCACTTACAAACAGACTGCTATACTCTATAGTCTATTACATAAAGAATTGGGTTAACATGGTCTGTAATAACCAACACGTGCAGCACTTTGTGACGCTCTTAGTTACATCGCATAGTTTCAGCTGGTTCTTCAGCTTAAGACACAGTACAGCAACGTATGTAGTTCCTTTTATTATTACTGTATAATTATCATTATGTACTGTGTTATTATTTTTCAGACTTTCCTACAAATTCGACTTAGAGACAGACAAAGGGAGCAGATCTAATTCGTAGCATGGGGCCTGCCTGTCCAAAAAGCAGCATTGTATAAAATTGTTTGTTTTGGCTCTACAGTGAAGCATCTCTGAACATTTCATTCTCTGGGGGCTTCAGATCCTATTTGTGTCCCTTCCCAAACGGTGCGTCCAGCTGGTGCAGAATAAGCATTTTTTTCTTGTGTTATTTCACGTACGGCAGTTTCCCCGCAGCGATCGCCGTCCATGCCTGGCGCTGATCTGGGCCGCTCACTGTTCCCGCGGTGACTGATCCGCCACACAAGGCACTGCGAGGCACGTTGGCTATTAATGAGTCAGAGTGGAAATCTGCCAGAGTCTGTTTCCACGTAATAATGAATAGCACGGAATTTAAGCCGCACATCTGCAGCATCGATATTTACATAAGCACTTAGTTTCCTACAGCATGGTCCGAGCATCAATGCGTCTTTGGCACACGTTGCAGCTGGTCGCCTGCTCCTCACTCTTTGTGCTCCAGGCGTTGGTGCATTTCCCCCTGTTTGTTGTGTTGTCAGTTTGTCTCTTTAAAACGTCAACTAACAGGTGAGCCCCATCCATAACACAACACTTGCAAACACATAATTTATTTAGGAGTTACAAATTATTAACAAGATCCTGGATGGTTATTAAGTCCAGTCACAAATGATAAAGGTTTCAACATATAAGTATGATGATTAAATTTGTAGAGTTATAACCTATTTCTCAATTACTTATAAGGAGTTTATATCTTTTTCAAGACGGTTCCCAAACAGAACAGCCAAGAGCGAATCTCGGTCCTAATAATCCTGAACCTTGAAGCTTGCAGAGACATATTAGCTTATGAGCCTTACCAAAGTGCTTCTTAAATACTTTAAATCGGTCACCCACTTCAGCCTGAATAGAATCTAGAATGCTGACAGGAAATAAGGGAGTGATGGAATGGTACTGAAGGGATTATTAGAGATTGAAGACAGGACTATTGTACTGCCAGTGTCTCTGCACACCTGCTCCGAAGTCTGAAAGCCTTCCGTTCTACTCTCCATCGATTGAGTCGGCCTGGCAGGGGCAGCGTACCGTGTCTCGGATTACAGGTCGCTTTCCTGGAAATGCTTTTCAGGAAGACGGCGGTGTTTGCTCTTTGTGGGGGCAGCCCCTCGTTGGTTGGGGGCTGCTCAGTTATCCCAGCTCAGTTTCTCCTAGGGTTGGAAGAGATTCCACATTAGGGTAGCGTTTCCTAATCCGGTCCTTGGAGACCCGCAAGCGGCCCATGCCTTTGTTCCAGGAGCTGGGAGGGAGCAAAAATGTGGGGCGTCTGGGGGTCCTGATGAACCAGGCTGGGAGATATTGCATTGGAGGGTTACATAAAGGCAGCGTTGTCTTTTTTCTTCCCTTTTCATTCATTGTTTTTTTTCTCTTCATTAATGAATCAAAGCCTAAGCTCATTACTCCCGCTCTCGGCTCGAGCTTTCTGCTGCCCACCTGAAGCCAGTGGGACTTCTCCCCCATACACAGATGAGAAAGTGCATCTATTATTTATCAATCCATTTCCATGCCACTAGCTCTATCCCTGTTCTCCTAGTGGAAATTCTTAATGGGCAGAGAGGCTTTTCCTATGGGAGACTGCCCAGTGAAAACTATGCAAGGATCCTTTTCACTCAGAAACAAAACAAACAAAAAAAAAACTACTTCGGGGTGGGAAGAGAGGTTAGAGCGTCTTGCTTCCAGGTTTGCATTCGGACAGATCCACCCCACAAGATTAGGAACACAAATGCAACCACATGAAAGGGGCTTTGAGACAATAGGAAACTGGTTTACATTAAAGGTTTCTGTGTTTGACATTGGGCAAGGGGAAGATTGGGCTGATGCTATACAATTGAGAGACTAGATTCCCAGACGGAAGAGAAAAGATGAGAAAAAGAGATTATAGGTCAAGAGACAGCTATCAACCTGTATGTATGATTCCTGGGAGGTGAAACGCAGAGTAGTCATTTGTGTGTGAAGGGAACGAGGAACAGAATCGGTACAAAATACTAATCAATACAAATAAACCCAGTCACCTGATTCCCCCTGAAAGCTTGTGGGGGTGGGGTGAATCTGGCTCTTGGGGTGGGGGCCGTGTATTCATTTTCTTCTGCTCAAGGGCAGATTATATATATGAATTTGCATATGCACACTTTCATTATAATTCCTTATTGTATTATAATATAGCATTATATTCCTTATTATAAGTTTTTGTACTGATAGTCAATCATCTTATCTTACTCTATGGCCAAAATATGGCTGAAAACATCAAAGGAAACACAAGGCACATAAGATAATATCTATGGTTACTTTGAGAACTATGTGTAACCCCAAATGCCCCCCCCCTCTCCAAACACACAAGAAAGGAAATGAGGATGAAATTGGGTGTTACACAGGGCAGTGTGTCTGAAAGAGACCTGCCCCGCCCACCGGTGAGTGTCGCCGTGGCAATTGGCCAAGTCATTGTTGTCAGGGGCACAGTCCTTTGTTTTGTCGACAACACAAGGGCAGCGAAGCTGTTTGCAAAATTTTAACCCCCTTGCACATGCTGTCAGCATGAGTACGAGACCCCCGTGTCTGTACACGTCCTCGATTTGTCCTTGGCTGCCACCTGCTTTAATGCTCAGTTTGAGATCTGTCACGGGGAGCCTTAGGCTAGAGGTACATTGTGGATATTCTCAATTAATTGGTGTAATTAATTATCTCTAATAATTTTCTCTTTTTCATTGGTCAAATTATGAAATGGCGATTTTATTCTTGAATTCAAGAGAAAAACATTTCCATGTATTGTGTTCTGCTGCTGTCCTTTATAGGTGAATTATATTGACAGGTATTAGTACAGATAATCAGCTAAAAAATATCTATTAAACCAGGGAAAGGGATTAGAACTGAAGTAATTATTTCCTTCAGGAATTACTGGCATCTTGTGCAGGACATCCTCTGCCTTGTGCTCATTGCTTCCTAGAATAAGGTGTTTTGATTTTGCCATTTTTAAATCCTGTTCAGACCCCACATCCTCTTGGCAAAGATGTGGTCACCTTTCAGGGTGACATGGTGTTCTTTAAACCAAAGTGACATTTTCACACCAATGTTCCTCAGAGACCTGCCATCATCCCAAGGTCTCCTGCCCCTCCACTGATCGCAAAAAGCATAAACAAACAAAGGACAGCTTTATAAAAACACTTACCAGTGAGACAAGCCTGCTAAGGACAGAGTAAGCTGCAAAGGAGGAACATTAATCACATCAGCCCTATACAGTAAATCACCAGGCATTCTCTCACAACCAATTTAATGACTGAAAACAATACTTAGTATTAATGCACTGCCATTTAACAGGATGGAAATGAGTGGGCCTGCCTGACCACCTAAATCGATTAACACAAATTTGCGCCGATGAACAATATCACTGTACACTCACCTAAAGGATTATTAGGAACACCATACTAATACGGTGTTTGACCCCCTTTCGCCTTCAGAACTGC
>JABFEA020000130.1:21186081-21199624 GCA_019775915.2 Cyphomyrus plagiostoma | reverse complement strand
CCCCCCCCCCCCCCCCCCCCCCCCCCCCCCCCCCCCCCCCCCCCCCCCCCCCCCCCCCGCCGCGCGGCGCGCGACTCCAGGCTCACGGAACTTGCTAAGTACAGAGAGCTCGGCACTCTAGACCGCTTCTGCCTCCCGGCGAGGATGTTCTACCGGAAAAGAAGCTTCACTTTCGGGGCTTATGGAGGGTAAGGAGACAAAGGCAGCCGCTCTGTGTAACCTTCCGTCCTTGTGGAAGGCTTGGTCTTAAAGGGTAACCCCCCCTGGACCTGCCGAGGAATAATAATGATGTTAATTACATGATCATGCAGTGCGATGCACAGATCTACCCTGTGCTCAGAGCTGCAAAGGAAGGCGGCCATTCTCAGTGTAAAAGCCGTTTCTGCAATTAAAAGTTTTGTGCAAGCTGAGGGATTGCTTGGTGGGGGTAGATTTGAGTTTTTACTAATTACAGGCTCATTATACTGTAAGAGTGGTCTGAACTTGGGGTTAATGCAAATATGCAAGCATCAAATCTTTATTCGAGGGTTGGAATTGTTTGCTGTGCAAATGCATATGTGATTTACACACACACGTGGGTGCACGATTATCTTTCGGCTGGCACGTGACTCAGAGTGCGGTATCTGCGGTCTTGCAAGGTCGAATGATTTCTTGGTTTCCTCCAGCAGACCTGTTCAAGGTCAGGGTGAGCGGCGTGGAGCCCGGATTGCACACGCTACTTGTGGCCGTGGTACACAGCCCTACACAGCCCGAGCAGAGAAGTGCAGGTCTTTGCATTCCACACACGGCCTCGTGTTCCCTTCCAACACAACTGTGGCAGTGAGCACGTGCGGTCCGAGGTCTGGGAATGCATGGCTTTGGGATATTTACCCAGGTAGACACTCTCCTGGTCTTGCACTTTTTTGCACAGAACCTGGTTGGTTTCCAGAGGTGACCCAGTGCTCGGGCTGTGGTTTAAGATGGGCAGGTTCTCCGTTTCCTCCTGACACCCCTTGCTGCTCTCACGTGGGAGTGATTGGTCACGTGAGTCCGTTTAATCTCATGGCTCTAGCTAGTGGCGACGTCTGCCGCTAATCGCTAATTAGCAGACAGCATGACGTTCAGGCTAACGGATTGGAAACTGAAAGGTTTGGAGAAGCTGCTGTCAGCTCCGACGTTTAAAACCCGCAAGTGGAAATATCCTGGCCTGGGAGCAGAAGTTTGCGCTTGACAGCTGTGTGAGTTGCTCCCCACCAAAGCTGTTATGGGATTTATGAGCTGAGAGATGAAATAATGGAATGAAAATGTATAAGTAGAGCAATAGGATGTTCTACTTTTGGGGGAAATGGTGGGATGCGTGTGTGTGTGTGTGTGTGTGTGTGTGTGTGTGTATGTGTAAAAGCATTAGATAAGTGGCTAATTAAGAACAAGATAAGTGTTTGCTGGAGGCCCAAATGACCTGCCGTCCTGCGATCTTGCTTTGGTTTCTGCAAACGTTTTGAGCTCAAGGCAAATCACAAGGCGCTCCTGACTAGACGGCAAGTCAGGACGGAAGCATGGCTGAAATCGATTCTGCCCTTCACAGTCTAGGGAATGTGGAGATCCAGCTCTCAGCCATAGAGGGCATATTCGCTTGAAGCTGGGTAGGGCTTACTCTGACCACCTAATTCCTTCAACCTAAGTTTCTGGAAATGTCTGTGTGTGGAGTTTTGGGGAGGGTGTGTCACGTAGGAAGATCTTGGCTGCTGATGCTGTGAGAAGTAAATCTTGTCATTTTAGAACTAATTTCAACACATAAGAAATTGTGGGTGAAGACTTTTCTGTGGAGAAGTTTGAATCGGTTCAATGAAGGTTTCCTGTAGGCATCAGAAAGGCCTCCCGTCTGTTGTGTTCCTCTGGGTTTGTGTTATCAGGATGAACGTCCAGCCTGTTTTCCTTCAGGCGGCACATGTACCATAAAATACGCCCAGTCTCAACAGGGGGGGTCAGGTTGTGTTTGCACACTGACATTAAGGCAAAACTGTTAACGCTTTTTTCAAAACTGCACGACAGCCTTTTTATGAGAGATCAGCCGCATTTATAACTCTTATTATAATCTGCCCGATGTTCTCCTCGTGTCTTTTTCCTTTTTGCTCTGTTTGCCCGGGGGCATGTACTCTGTAACGAAGGCTGTGTATCAGGAGGGTTTCATTATGAAAATAGTAGGCTGTACATGATGATTGTAAAAGAAAACATCTATCCTTGTCAGGGCTGAGTGGTTGGAGGTAAAAGGTCCGGGGGTTGATTTTTTTTAAATACTGTTCTATCGTCTCGTCTTATCAGCCATGTTTTATGACCTTCAAGTAACATCAGAAGCATATAGATCGACATTAGCGGTGATTACACCATGCAAATGCACATCAATAGGCTGACATGATCTGATTGCTGATTAAAATTTCCACAGATTCAGTCTGAGGAAAGAATGCATGTTTATGGATCAATGATGCAACAACAATATCTCAACAGAGTTTTTTGCCCTTTATATAAATAGTTCTTGCTATATAAATATATATTTAAAAAAAAAAAAACTACAAATAACCATGAGGGTGTATCATTGAACAAATCAATTTTTCTATATCAAACCTTTCACCGCTGAGGAAATCTGCTCTCCAAGTGCGTTCTTCGAAGCAGGTTGCCCTGTCAAGTCTCATTGTAAGTGCTGAGCTGTGCTCTTGTCAACATATTGAGAAATTAGGGCGTAATTGAAAATAACAGAATGCGTTTTTGTGCTGCCACTGTGAGGCTGTAATTTAGCCCTAAAAGTGACAAGCTTGACTGTAGCATTGATAAGCCCCTGCAGGGTAAATTAATATGCTGTGAATAGCAGCGATATACATGGCACAGGCTGGGCACCCAATCCACTGTCCATCCAAAAGGGTCAACAGTAAGTTGTGTTTGTTATTTTTCGTGGATACCCGCAAAATGTATTTCAAGCTTTTCTATCCCCAAAACCCAGTGACAACGTCCAATCAGTGGAAACTGTGACGTGTCCACGTTATCCTGTTCGTGACACGATGATATTTTGTTGTCAAATGTTTTGCTGGCCAAATTTCCAAAAGTTCATAATTCACTTTAACTTCGTGTGTTCATAGAAAATAACTAAATTGGAATGAGGTGCAGGTTTTATCATAGAGGCATTGAAAATTTTATCTGCACAATGCCACGAGGGATAGTCTGGACTAACTATGCATTTTCCTTCCTATGTATAATTAAATAATGCAGATACCATTTTCTCACTACAGTCACTATGAGGTGTCCACCCAATATGGTGTTTTTGGGATCAAATTTGCTATCTTCCTTGAGAACAAGGGCAAAGGAGGAGTCTGATAAGCACAGACCCCGGCCATCCGCATCATAGGAAGCCACCACTCTGTTAAACATGGGCAGCAATTAATGTGTCTGAGCGTCTCTGCTGGTTTTTTAACCTGCAGGCTGCTATTAAAATTTTTGTTTGATGCACCGGAACCTGACTATTGAAGGAGTCAGACGCCTGGAAGGTTTCAATTATTACGGGTCTGGATCATTGTTGCTGTTGTTGATAGTGGGGGTCAGAAGCATCATATGTACTGATCTGGGATCATAATATCACTGATAGCGCTGAGTAATGCATGATTCCGGGCTTCACTGAGCTTTATTTACCGGACGGCTTAAAATGTCATATTTTTGATTTAGCATGTTAAACCTCACTTTCGATGGCTGTTCCATGTGTATTTGTTCCATGTGTCTTTGTACGTTTTTAATCTCTCATAATGATAGGGATCCGGCTCCAATACAGCCGGAAATGTACCAAGGTCTCCCCGTTCCTTGAGCTCTACGGAAAGTTCCACGTCCCTTAAAGAGATGGAGGGGTGTTTTTTTTTTTTTTGCCTGGGTGCCAAAGCTGGTGCCAGACTGTCCCCCAGCTGTGGCTATTGAATTTTCCTGACGTGTGCGATGTGGCGCTCAGCCAGGGGCAAGAGTTTGTGGGGGGGAGTTGACTGGGTTTAATGTCTTTGAGAATCTTTGGGAACTTGCTCCTGGAGGGGTGGGGGGCACTGTTTTCAAATCTGTATCGATTCCTCGTTTCGTATTCTTGGATAAACCCCCTGAGTGTGCGTGTGTGTGTGTGTGTGTGTGTGTGTGTACACCCTACCCTCACATGCAATGACTGAGTTTAATGTATTCAACCTCATTTCTCTTCTCCCCCATCAGCCAAAGCCCCAGACTCTCATATTTAAAGCAGAAAATTAACTGGTATGGGGGGGTGAAATATGCCCAAACAGAAGTGTCTGAATCATGAGTCATCATTTTTCCTTTTAAGTATTTTTATGCCAATTCCCATTGAACCCTTTGCCCTTTATAGAGCCAGGTATTTAGTCCTTCACTGTTATATAGAGTTTATTTTAAGGTGCCTTTTCTGCCAGATTCAGTCTCAGGCATGCAAGTATATTTTGCTGGAAGTCTAGTAACACTGACAAGTTTTTAAAAGAGCTTACAGTTATCGGGTGCTTAACCCAAGTGACAGGAGAAGTACTAAATCACTTGTTACCCCGGATTGTTTCCTTGTCACTTTATAACAATGTGTCATTAGCTACCAGCAAGGCATATAAGATTTAATTATAAAATGTAAAATTCTCTCTGTGCACCTGGCCCCGGTCTATGAAAATTAAACATCTGTCTGAAAAATCATTCAAAGTTATAAAAATATAAAATTTTATATTTAATTTTTAAAAAAAAAATTATACATTTTTTTGAGCCAGTGGTGTGATCTATAGCCCTTTTAGGGTGGGGAAGTGTGGTTGTCATGGATGCTCATGTGTGACCCAAAGATCCCAACCTGAAATGTTCGACAGGGTCACTGAGCATGAATTATTCCAGTGAAATATCAAGCAGCTTGTGATATCGGAAGTTATTTCAGTTACACAGCTAAGTTGATTCCTTCACTTATTTTTTTCCCCAGAGCCATTAATGGTTATTACACATGCGAAAAGTTGTTAACATGAAAATGCACGGAGAAACGAATACACAAAGGCATATCAAGCTATCAGACTCAAAGAAATAAAATCAATCAACCAGGTATGAAATGGAAACCCTGCCAGCCAGCAACAGAGTAATTTCTCATTGCTTCTTTCGCCAGACGCGGAGACGTGGCCCTTTGTCCAAAAACAGCCTTTTGTGGGCCATTTCTGAAACCCATTGTGTGACTGTTTAACTTTAAGCCAATGAAGTATTGCAATTTTTTATTTCCATTGTGGTCATTTAGGTCAGTTTGTACCTTTTTTGCAGTTATCCTAGTACAAAGTGACCTTTGGAATGACTGTAAATAGAAAAATATAGCCATTGTTCAAAATTATTGAGGCCCATAGTATTAGTAAAATGCAGGAATGTGTTTTTATAATTAAGATTTAGTTTAAAAGTCAAATGTTCAAGCCGAAGGTTTGATTTGAAGGTTTTTTTTGCTGATGGAGTAGTTTTTTTTTGCTGATATTTCCTTATAACTTAATGCATGGGGGGGGGGGGGTACAGCTTAGGCAAGTTAAGAATAAGATAGCAGTAGCTCCAGAGTTGGTCCAGTTCTGACCCAAATCCACTAAGATCCTGTCACAGGGCTCCAAGGTGCAAATGCTTGGGCAACTTGAGCAAATCGCCTCAGGGTCAGTGTGAAAGGAGGCGATTGGCTGGAAAATCTGGGCATTATGGTTGTAATTTCTATGATGTATAAAATCATTAAATGCTCTCCGATGCTCATAATTTTGGGCCCCCGTAGGACAGTTTTGAATGATTTTTTTCCCCCAAGAGTTAACCTTAAAAACCCAAATCTTAACATATTTATACTCTTCATGCAGTCGTTATATACAAACTAAACACACTGTATTGATTATTTTTTATCCCTGCCTAAAATGGGATTTTTGACGCCGAGTACTGTGTCTTAGGCAGTGAAAGAACATGTCTAAAGCCATTTATCTAGGTAATAAGTATATTTTTGCTAGGTAAAAAATACAAAAAAAGTAATTGAAATCTTGTTGGACGGTCAGAAGAGCATCACTCTGGTCCCCAAACCCCCCAAGGGAGCCGTTCTATGTATCAATGCATTTCACCATAAGCTCACTTTATTTTACAATTGGTTAAATAGTTTGAGGTTTTAATTACTCAAACATTATGCCAGTGCTCAGAGTAACGACAAATATGGGGGTGACTTCAGGAGATGTTGGCTAAAACTTTGACAGACAATACCACAGTTGTACACCTAAAACAATATAATTTAAGCATGATTTTCTTAGACTGCATAAGGCTTTTTCATGTTGTTGCGTGTGAAATTATATGTATAAAATAGGGGAGGGGACATTACATTATATGTGTAAAATGGGGGTGAACATTACATTATATGTGTAAAATGGAGGGTGAACATTACATTATATGTGTAAAATGGGGGGTGAACATTACGTTATATGTGTAAAATGGAGGGTGAACAGTACATTATATGTGTAAAATGGGGAGGTGGACATTACATTATATGTGTAAAATGGGGGGGTGGACATGACATTTCTTGTCATGATTTTCTGTGATTTTACTCAGGCAGAAGTCTAATTTTTGGCCATATCTGCCAGTTTGCTAAACCTAAGAAGGCCCCTATTTTACCGCCCCCCCCCCCCCCAGAGGAAATTCATGCTGGAGCATGCTGTCTCATTCAGCAGATATTCATAGCTGTTGTCTTTATGAGGAATGGAGGGCTTTCTGAATGCCTAGTTCCACCTATTACGGCTGGCATTCGACACCCACCCAGCTGGCTACCCTGCTGCAGGAGATCCAGTCCTCACCTGCCGTCTGTGACCCCACATGCGGCTACTCACCGCCTCCACCCCCCCATGACTCTTGAAATTCCTATTCACTCCCCCAGGGAACCAGATCCAAAGGGCCCATTTAGGTCCGATCCCGCAACATGACAGGAATGCCCAGTGTGATATACTGGGCTCCTCCCAGTCCTGACATACCGATGTATGATGTCCTTGATTTCATTCCTGTTTAAACTAGTTGACCCCATCTAATCAGGTAGTCACAGTTGGTATTTGCTAAATTATTCACCACTATATCTACTGGCAGGTCATTATTACAGAAAACCATTAGACCGATTTAGATGTACAAAAAAACTATACAGCAATTTTTGGAAGCCTTCTACTGACACCGTGAAGCTGAGATGGGTGAGAGAAAGTTTGAGCTTTTAGTGACTGGTCTGCATTGTAACAAAAACATTTGAAGCATGGTACAACAATTAAACTCTCTGTCAATGATGCAAATGATCAAATAACTCATCATTCATGCGGGCATTTAATGCTTTAAATAATGTCAGGGTTTATTTGTGTTGAAAATGTATTTTGTGTTTCCTGTGATGCAAAGGATGATTGCATTGGCTGAAATGTTGCCAAAACATGGTGGCAATGATGTCACCAGGAGCAATGGTGAACATGGTGTCATATCCGGTTCCATGAGACTTTGGTGGAACGGTCCACTTATTCATGCTCACATGCAGTGACGTTTGGTTTATGGTCTTTCAGGCGTGTCAAACCCAGCCTCAGCTAGTCTCCACACTTCATTGCAACTACATGTCAACATCTAGGAGCTTCTGGTTCTATTTAAAGCCAAAAGCTATACAAACAAACCAGGAGCTAAAATAGACAACACGTGCTCTGATGCTGCCTCGGGCCACGAGTCCCAGTCTGGTATGGAGCACTGACAGCAGACAAAAGGTCATTGATGTATATTCTGACCCTCACCTAGGTCCCATTTACAGAGGTGTACTGAGGAAATAGACCCAGGAACCTCAGACATAATCTGTGCCTAACAACAGAAACATCCCCAGAAGCCCAGCTCACATAGGAGTTTGGACCTCTTGAGAGGACTAAACAGGGAGAGGCAGGTGAGGTGTTCCATTAAGTTCCTGGGTGGTATCTCCACAGGAACAGGAAGATCAATATTGACATTTCGAAAAAGTCCCGAGTCAGAGATATGTTCTATGCCATGTGCTCTTTCTGAGAAACCATTATCCTCTCCACCCCCAGCTAGATATACTATATCTTTGTCCTCAAGCTCTTGGTACCAGCAGGAGATTTGCTGAGATGATACTAGAGAAGGTACTGAGCCAACACCTCTCACAGAATACCCAAAATACTTCAAGCTGTGCATGACACTTAATGATAAAAGCATTCTCCAAAATAAACAACCAGTTCTAGTCCTAGTAGTTGGTGTTGGCTTGGTTCTGACTTTGGTTCATTTCAACTGCAGCACATTCTGAGGACTGGCTTGACATCTGCCCAGATCCTGGTCTAAAATAACAACTGAACGCAGAGGTCTGTTAGGTGCTCGAGTCGCGGCGAGATGTTGTGGCTTTAAACAGAAACAGCAATACTTGGAATGCCTAGGGGGAGACAATCCCAGAGTGTCATGGAATTATTCCTAGAAATAAATGTGGTAGGAAAACACTGGCACCTGACACACAGAGGCAAGAGTTAATGCCCCCCGCCTCCTTAAATCAGGTCTGCAGCCCAACAGAGAAATTGTTTCTGTTCAGCTATTGCCATGTTGTCTGGAATCAGTGTCCATGGCACCCAGGTGAGCTTTTTTGCTCAAGTGGATGTTTGGCTCTATGGTGCCATCTGTTGGCCGAGGATGGCAATTTTATTTCCCATACATTAAAGGTGAAAGACTGAGCTATTTGTCTTCATTTAAAAACTATTTTTTAAAATCCACTGTCATTCAGTAATTATTGTTGTAGTATACAGACAACAGTATACATGGTGATTAAATAATGGGAGAACAACTTTTACAAAAAGTAAGCAACTCAGATCAGTTCGACGGCTTGTCAACTGAAATATAGCAAAAAGGGCTCATTTGAGAAAAGATTAATGACTAACAGCTTTGGTCATTAGCAGTTAAGTGACTGAAGGAAGCCCATCTTCATAAATCATTAGTTCGTATTGGAGCCTGGAGCATCTTTGCTGTAATGTCTTTCTGTGTATCATCAGTGTGGATTTTTCTTTTTCATTGCTATGTGTTAAGGAGGTCTGTGCCTCTGTCACTCTGTGTTGAGGCCAATTTCGCCATTTCTCTGTGTTGAGCAGGTCTATTCCTCTATCGCTCAGTGTTAAAGCTAATTCCCCCATCACTCTGTGTTAAGGCGGCCTATTCCCCTCTCGCCCTGTGTTAAGACTTGTTCCCCTATCACTCTGTGTTAAGTAGTCTGATTCCATTATCGGGTCTGTGTTAAAGCAGACTAATTCCCATATCACTTTGTGTTAGGGAGGCCTATTCTTCTGTCACTCTGCATTAAGGGTTATTCCCCTATAACTCTGTGTTAAGGAGACCTGTTCCTCTGTCACTCTGTGTTAAGGTCTTTTCCGTCGTAACTCTGTGTCCCAGAGGCTCGTTCCTCTGTCAAGCAGCAAAACAAACACGCAGTGCAAACAGAAGAGGCTCTCGTTACATGCCTGACTGACGTGACCATATGTAAGGTCCATAAAACCCCCCTATAAAACATAAACACTTACTCCCTACTCCCTGGCTTTGATTATCATCTGCCTAGCCCAGGAACGAGGGATAGGCTCTGACCTCAGAGTATGAGACCATAGAGATGTGGACTTCAGGCTGCATTGCTGGAGCTGCAGACAGGACACACCCCTCTTTATCGTGCATGAGCAAAGGCCAAAGCATGTCTCAGGTCAGCTGATCGACAGGCTGTGGTTATGGACCTGGAATTATAACTGGAAAGTGAGATGATGAAGGTTCCTGGACGTAAAGGTGGTTCCATCACAGGTGTGAGGGCAAATTAAGGCAGATGAGAGGAGTGATGGATGACGCAGGGTTTTTCCGGGCAGACGGCGGCCTCGGACTAGCCCGGTCAGCCATTTCTAGGATTAATCTTTGCCCCCCAACCCACAGGGTCCAGCATACCTGATAACCGAGAGCCACCCAAAGCGGGGTCCGTTAGTACCAGACGGGTTGTTGGGCGCCCAAAGGGGTCGTGGGATGATTTTCGGAGTATTTTCATAAGATTTTTAAAATGTGAAAAAATTGCATTGTAACAGTAAAGGGTCGATTGTAGTCAATCTAGCACCCCGTCAGCACAATGGGGGTTGGGAATCTCTGGCACTGTGAGTCTAGGAGCCGTGGGCTGAAAAGCTTGCGAACCCATGCGATAGATAAGCCACCTCTCCCATCACAAACCTGC
The DNA here is from genome assembly GCA_019775915.2 of Cyphomyrus plagiostoma. Lineage (NCBI taxonomy): Eukaryota > Metazoa > Chordata > Actinopteri > Osteoglossiformes > Mormyridae > Cyphomyrus > Cyphomyrus plagiostoma. The sequence goes on along the minus strand of JABFEA020000130.1, from coordinate 21,189,405 downwards.
TCTCAGTGAGTCACCTTGGAATATGGGACTCTAATAAATACCCTGCTTCCCTTACACTCTACCTGTTGCTGAGGGCACCCACCCCCACGCTGCTCACTTTAATTTATTATTATTTATCTGTTTATTGTGAGTATTTAAGCCACTATATTTATTCCACGCCATTTTGTCGCTGCTACATTCTTTATTATTCTCATACATAGTACAATGTGTATGTGCATAGCCGGAGATGAAAAGTTCAGGTCCAGAGAATATTAATCCAGACTAAGGTTTTGTTTCGGCTAACCAGTTGAGCATAAAGAGTCAGAGTTACAGAGTACTGAACTGGTTGGTTGAAACAAAACATTGGTCTGGATTTGTATTTTCTGGACCTGAACTTTCTACCTCTGTATATAAACCCTTCTGTCCAGCCCCCCCTGTTTTGGCACAGTCCTGTGTATTTGTGCTGTGAAACCCCTCCCCCTGTCCCAGGGGAGCACTATTCTGTACCACTGTATGCCTGTATATGGCACATTCCAGCTGATTCCAGCTGATGCACTGGATGGCAGGCGCTACTGTGTCCAGGAATTCAGCTCGTACCCGGAATTTAGCGGAGCCAGATGCTGAGTGCGAAACTGCAATTCATTTCACAGATGGGTTTAACTTAAAATGCATCTGCAAATAACCAACCCCATAAATGGTTAAAGGTGCCGGTTCTGCCAGTAGCTGAGAAATCAGGTACTGTTATGCAATTCCACAGCCCACAAGTCTCGTAAAAATTTTAGGCATCCCCTCGATAGCACGCTATGCTTGCTATAAGGCGAAATTTTGGATAATGACTTTTCTGTGTAAATATGAGCAGGAGTGAATCCGCAGTCACCCCTCTCTGAAAGCCTGGTCAGACAAAGGCATCTCTCCTGGGAGTCAACTCCAGAGCTTGTAGACCGCCCCGCCGTTTTCTGGTAAGAATGCAGACCCCAGCACCCTGCCCGTCACTCCCACAGAGCATCTGCCACGGCCATCGCCTTGGAAACGCATCGAACATTCTGTCCCGCGTGGCGGCCGTTTTACGGCGAGTGCAGCACGTAGGGTCGTGTTGGGAAAGGGTGCGGAAAGCGCTGGTAAGAATGCCTGGTACGGGGTGCAACTGGGAAACTGGTCCCTCTGGCAAGGAAGTGGAGAAGCAAAAGCTAATTGGAAGGCTTAGTCAATGGAGGGAACATGCCCAGCCTATTACTGGTGGGGAAAGAAGGTCACACCAGCCCAGCTACCAATCAGATGAACTGTCACATTCATTAAGCTAGCAGTTTGCTTGATTTTTTATTTTTTTTTTGATAAATCCTTTATTTCCCCTTTGCACAAATACATTGGAATTCATCTCATTGCCTATGCCACCTTGCTCTCCATAGATTGGGGGTCACAGTGCAAGGTCAGTCAATGTGCAGCAGTCTTACAACTGGGGGGGGGCACACGCTCATGGACATGGGACTGTTCAGTGAAGGCCAGGGCTGAACCAGTGACCATCTGATCACAGGCACAGAGACACTGAGTCCCTCAACACCCCAATTGTCATGTCACATTGCCTCCCGTCTGTTGTCCTTAGGAACTGATTTTTTTTCTTGTTTAACTGCTAAGCTAATTTTTGTCCTGGTTTTTAGAATATGCATATGTCAGTGTGAGATGTAACATTGGCCAGATCTCTAGATAAAAGGAATGACCAGGAACAGTAGGCTGTTGCAAATGGTGGTTGTGTGGAGGTGGTTTGTAGCTCCAGTTAGGAATCTGCCCGGACTGGAAGGTCGTGGGTTCGACTCGCATGGCCAGCAGAGTAGTTATATCAGTGTTGGACTCTGAAGCAAAACTCTTACTCCAGCTTCCTCCTTACTGACATTGTTTTTCTGATTTTCTCTCTTTTGTCACTCTGGATAAGCTGCTTAGTAATGAATATTTCACAGTAATTAATGGTAGATTAACAACTCCCCATGCTTCTGTCTTACAGGGTTGACAAGACCTTTTCCCAGACTAGAAGTACTTGGTGAGTGATTTGTTCTCTAACATTATTTATCAGTAAAGAAAGTGAAGCTTGTGAATTGCCACAGGTCCGTTTCAGTCCCCATCCTTGTGAAAGTTTTCCTGCTCAAATAAAAAAATCCTTGTAAATTTGCAAATTATATGCCAATACGCTTGAATGTAAGTATGGTGAAGAAGCTCTTGACATGATCCAGCAATATCACATCAGGATGTGTACTTGATGGAAGGGAGATACAGTCCATCTTCTCCAGGATCCTGCAAAGATTTATTTTTTAGATTAAAAAGAGCATGATTTTTCTCACAAGAAAAATATGAATCTGAGCAGAAACACTGAAATTTGTTTGTACTGAATATTTTTGAAAACAAGAATCCAGAGACGCCTGTGTGGATTATAGATGTCAGGTCTTTGTGATGTATGCCTATTGAATATTTTAACAGAAGCATGGCATCTCTGTACTTGATAAGTAGTTATTGGAAGTGGATACGTACATGGATTATATCAAAAGACATATAATAGTATCATACATATGATTAACTAAATAATTGTACCAATTAGGCTCAGGGGGTACGGACAGAAACGAAAAAGGTCGCTGTTGATGTGAGCGAGTCTGTGGCACTGACAAACGCAGATGAACATTTCTGTCTTTGCTCATTACCTAGAGACATGCTGAGCACTTCTCAGCTTTGTAAGGAGCTTCAGGAAAATTTCATACATTTTGTCTTTCTGCACAAATGTATTAATGTATGGAAGAAATGCTGTTGGGCAGACTGTCTGTATTATTCAAGAACATCTGCCTGATCAGGAAGCACTAGGCTTTGTGTCTGGCTTTCCTACTGTTTGTAAGCAAACAGATTAATATTGTCAATTCTGCAGTGTTTTTGTCCACTGGCAGTTTTTGCATTAAATTGCTAGTAGGTGTTGACTCTTAGCAGTAGCAGTTATACTTCTTCAGTATCTTCTTGTGTCCCAGCATGCATCAGTAGTTTTGGTAATGTCTCACTAAATGATCTTTCACCGCCCACCTGTTGGCCCAGCTCTTCATATTTCTAAGGTACATGTGGCATTAAACCTTATTACTGGGTGGCATCTGATCCTGATACTCCTCTAAATGTAGATATCACAAATGTAGATATCACACGGATGTCCCAAATGTAGATATCACAAATGTAGATATCACACGGATGTCCCAAATGTAGATATAACATGGATGTCACAAATGTTTATACCACATAGATGTCACAAACATACACTCACCTAAAGGATTATTAGGAACACCTGTTCAATTTCTCATTAATGCAATTATCTAATCAACCAAT
>JABFEA020000130.1:21171439-21185981 GCA_019775915.2 Cyphomyrus plagiostoma | reverse complement strand
GTTCTGAAGGCGAAAGGGGGTCAAACACTGTATTAGTATGGTGTTCCTAATAATCCTTTAGGTGAGTGTAGATATTACAGATATCACAAATGTAGATACCACATAAATATCACAAATATAGATATCACAAACGTTGATATCACAAGGATGTTACAAACGTAGATATCACATATACAGTGGTACCTCGGTTCTCGAACTTAATCTGTTCCGGACTCTGGATCGAATCCTAAAAAGTTTGAGCTCTGATCGAATTTTTCCCATAAGAAATAATGGAAAATCAATTAATTAGTTCCCGGCCCCCCAAAATTACACCTAAATATGTTTTTTTTTTTTTTAGCATTTAAACACAAAATGAACAGCATAAAACAAGAAGAGCATTTTTTCTTAATGGGTTCCAAAATGATAAAGATCTTATCCCAACATTACCCCTGTCCTGCCCCAATCGTCCGTTGCTTCCATGTGCCATGCCCCCTCGTTAACCTCGTGTGGGATCCTCATGTAATAAGCTGTTTCTGGTTGTTGTCATTAGTCCTCCGTATTAAGTCCGCGTTTCAGTTTGTTTCCTCAGTCAGGTCATTGGGTGCGTTCGATTTGCTTACAGCACTGGCTTAAAGCAACGCATTCTGATCCTGACACAATGCATTACGGTTAGATGCATTGCGACCTCTCACCCGGCTGCACAAACTGGAACCGCCTCCCTGACAACACACATTTGCCCTTATTGGCTGAAGAGTTTAGTTACACGCATGATGTTTGTATCCCAGGCTGTTCCAGTGCGTAATCTGCTATTTCTACTGATATCACGTAAAGCAGTGAGAACTGGTTTTCATTTAATTTACCTGGTAAAATAAGTTTAAATAAATGACATAAATGCTCTAATAGTACATGTAAGTTAGTGGTTTATTTATTGTTACTGTAATGTTGTGCTACTTTATTTGATTAATCATCCAGTTTGAGAAGAAGGCATTCAAGTAAGAATTGCATCGTAGTATTTCCTGGTGCGTACAATTTATATTAGGTCAGCGTTCACAATTCGATTTCTGATATTCAGATTGAGTTCTAGGTCAAACTGGTTTGTTCGACTATCAAGAAATTTGAGTTCTAGTAAGTTTGACAGCCGAGGTACCGCTGTATAGATATTTCTGTGCCAAAAACTCCAAACCCAATTTTATCTTTATATGTTTTTAACCTCTTGCCAACAAGTAGATCACCTATGACATGACGCTCCCACTCACAAGGCCAATAAAAGAAGCTAAATATGACAGCCCGGCACTGAATCATTACACTGTCATAATAAGAGTTCCAAAAAATAAACAGGCAAAATAGGGTGTTTGGGTTAAACTAGTAACATTGACGGGGGCTTGTGGTTTCCCGTGGGCCATGTGGGATCTTGGACTAGCTAGGATTTGAATCGCATGCTATTCAGTTACAGGTTTCTCAGGTCAATGTTACAGTGAAGCCCGTTTATGACATAAGCTGTGGGATCAATGGACTGTTCTGTCCTAGCCTGCTTACATTATGTGAGGCCAGAGGACCTTCCAGATTGTAGGCTGGATAATCCCCAGATGTAAAGAACCCAGAAAATTCTTCTGCCCTCAGGATGTTCCAATCTTTTATGACGTTGTGCTGCGTTTTGTCATTTTATCGTCTTGCTGCTCCACACAATGGCTGTTCACCCCCAGCTTTAATTAAAGTGTGGTTAAGATGGCTTCTTGGGGTTCATTTCCTGTTGGAGCCCCGGCGTGCATGTGGACTTGAATGTCTACCCACTGGGTGGTGTGCATATGGTCCCCTCCTCCTCCACTCCCAGGAAATTGTTCCTTTGCTTTTCTCTTCAACAAAAATCAATCATACATGTTCTACTGTATTACTCGCCAGTTTGTAAAATTTGATTCTCTCCCCCAGCTAATAGCTGAAGGAAATCTTGCGGTTATGAAAAACTGTATATATTGTGGTTGGCAAGTTTGTACCATACATTTAATATATTTTATATATATGGTATTTTATATATATACCATATATTTTATATATAGATTTTATATTTCCAGTTTTTTTCTGGGGCAGTGTTGGTACTCATCGCGCCCATTCTGGTTAATATCTTAATGTGGCCTGCGCAGTCACGGCCGTATAAAAGATGCATTGAATTAAAAACACATTGGATTTGCTTCACCCCTGTGATGAAATGAGGATAAGTCAGGAACAGTGATGGAGCTGCTGATTCTTATCTTTTTCACTTTTGCCATTTTGAGGCTAAAACCGCATCCACAAAATGAGAATAACAGCTATTTTAGGACAGATAAAGAATCCAATTTCAAGGGCTCTTTGAGTGAAACAGAAACGATACTAACACGTGTCTTTCTGGCCTTCTCCTCTCCGCCATCTGCCAGCTAGATTTGTCAACTACTGATTAGCAGTTATTTAAATTACTTGCTGGGGTCTGCTGGCTGTATGAAACCCTCCCCTGAAGATGATTGGCTGACTGAAGATGATTAACAGATGTTCTGAGGTGTGTCATTGGAACAGCTGAGTGCTCGTTCCATTAAAGATCAAAGCTAACCCTCTTGCACAAAATCCAGACAAATATTGCTGTGCCTACTGACTGACAGGGTACGTGCCAGGAGATTCACATAACATATTCATTATTGTGAATATGAGGTGGAACTGGAAACAAAGTTTTTATTCTATAAGATGCCACCAGAAGAGTCTCCATAAGGATGTCAGAGTACATCAGGAGATACTGTCATGACCACCATGAGTGTAGCAAAATGATGTTGTATAAATATTTTTACCAAAATATCAGAGTTTTTCTACAATATCAATATTTATAATGATATTCTAACAGCTTAGAAAACAGCAAAATTTGACAGGTGGTTTTGAGTTTTTCTGATTCTGATGGGGCAGATTGTTTTAGTAATAGAGTGATAATAATACATAAGGCCAACAACAGACTACCACTCTGAAGGAATTTGTATAAAAAACGGTGCATTATAACAGTTAATTATGCAGGAAAAGTGTTTTGGCTGAACCACAATACTCATAGTATTGAAACTGATGACGATATGAATATTCATAAACATGGTACAACATTTTATCGACATATCGCCCAGCTTTATGCTGTAGTAGTGATGGTCAAGGTGTAGGCCTAGAATGACCACTACATATTGGGCATTTGAAGGACAGTATCATTGACACTCAGATGGGCACCATGTCAGTGACCAGAGAATGAGGTTCTCCATAGCCAACCCAGAGAATCTGTGCTGGAGCAGTAGTCTCAAGCTATACTCAATGTGTTTGTACATAGTTGTAACCTTCTATGTTTTGTCTAAATAGGAAATCTATTTTAGATACACCCCAAGGAGTATAGCTGGCTTATTTTAAGCCAAATAAAATGCCACAAAATGCAAAGTGAAAGGAATGTTGAACAGAACATCCCCATTGTCTGGTATGTTACCCCACACTAAGTTTTGAGGGTAATCCTTGTGCAGCTCTCTCAGCGGTGCATGCTGGGAATGGTTGAACGGGGGGCGGGGCTTGAGGTTGGCATGCTGTTTGTTGCATCCAAGGCATACCATCCACACAGAAGCACTGCTTCGGAGATTTGACATCAGTCACTCTGAAATGATCTCAGACAAGTCCTTCAGTAAATGAATGTAGAAGAAGGACACCAAGGAGACCAGGGTCTGCTGAACACACCACCTTGGGTGACCTGCCTGTGCTTACCTAAGGGGGGAGTTCCCCTCACTGCCTTGCACCTGTAGCCTCTGGGATAGGCTCAAAACACCTCAAGACCCTGAATGAGATGAGCGGTTACAGAAGATAGATGGATGTCTGCTGTTTGATGATGTTGAAATCCCGCATCAATCTATTAAAATAGAATGCACCTTTCTGGAAAGACGTTATGCCAATGATGTCATTCTTTTGTGCTTCACTGTATGAATGAGGACAAGTGGGCACCTCTTAGGTCATGCTTGGCATCTGTTACTAAGGGAAGGTAGAGCCACCCTCTGCTGGCAGACACCAGAAGGGGGGCTGGGGAGAGATGTGCATGGGAGGGAGGAGCCCAAGGAAATTTTTGATGATGTAATAACATAGCCTGCTGTCCCAAGGGTACTGTCCCAATAGTCTGTCCCGAATATAATGAATTAATAGTGAAACCCTACAAGGTAAGTACAGTCACAGTTACCTTAAACAGCCCTTCAATCACCCTGGAAAGTTCCAAGTCTAGGGTTCTAAAACAATAATAAATTGGGTTCTTTCTATAAACACTCAGAGTGACCTCCTGTACTCAATGGGCTTTAATGACTGAGCTCTATCAGGGCGAGCCAGGCACTTCAAATACCTGTGTAATGAGTGGGTAATGGTCAGAAGGTGTGTTCCTTTAGGGAGTGCAAGGCTGTAATTTTCCAGAGGGGTCCATGGCGCCCGCTGGTGGTTATCTCTGCACCTTTCCAAGGACGTGACCTCTCAGGCAGCCCCTCCCACCTGCATATACCATCAGTTTTCAGTTCTCGTGCCATGGGTGCTTCATTGATGTACACCAGCTGCTGTTGGCGCCTTCCACAGGAAATAAGGTTTGGCCAGCAGTAACGACCTCGAACAACCCCCCCCCCCTCCCCCATGCAGCAGGGCATTCTGGGCATATCAGGGAATTTCAGAGCTAGGGAAGTTTAGGTGATTGGTGCATAAGGCCAGCCATCTTTAAGGAAATGCAAGATACAAATAAGTGGCCATTTCAAGCTACTGAAACCAGAGTACTGGCCTCAGGGTGGACTGTGTCATAGGGTAACCTGAGGTGACCTAAGTCATCGAAAGGGGGGAGCACAGATTTGGATGGGGGGGTAGGGGGGTGTGAAGAGAAGGCCAGAACCTTGGGTGGGGTTGAAGTACTGCCTGACAGCAGAATTACCTCCATGTTTGTCCATGTATGAAAGAACATTTTGTTACAGTAGTGGGGGGGTGAGATATGGTATGGTTCCAAGAAGAGAATTGCCTGAGAGAAGGAGAGCAGGAGACAATGAGAAGATTAGAGGGGGAAAAACAGAGAGAGATTTGCTAAATTAGAGAGATGGGGAAGACATTCTGAGAGGGAGAGATGGAGGAAAGATCACAGAGGGAGAGACAGAGAGGGAGGAGGAGAGGAACAGTTAAAGAGAACTGACGGAGATGAATGAGAGCATGTGGTACCAGAGAGTACATAACAACAAAGTGCAAAAAGTACGTCTGCACTCTCCAAATTACAGTGCAGCCATTTTTAATGTCCCTGTCCTGCACCACAAGCCACTGTTCTCTGATTGATTAACATTATCTACAGCAGTATATAGACCCAGGGACAATCTTTCCAAAACTTATAATGAATATTTAAACTCCCAAACTCTGATTATTAAAAACATCCAAATCTCTCTCGATTTTCTCCATATTTTGGAACTTAAATTAAAAACAACAATTGAATCCCGTAGTGGGAAGACGATTACTGCCAATCTGGCAGCCCAATATGAAGCTGCCCAATCTGGCACCCCAATATGAAGCAGCCCAATCTGGCAGCCCGATATGAAGCAGCCTATTTCAGCCTGAGGTGAAACCTGCCAGCAAAATGGCATTTGTATTCTTTTATGGTTTTTTTTGCTTTTGTTGGATAAACGATGTTATTATGACACACTGTATTTAACTTTTTCCCCTGTGGGTTTAAATGCCACTTGTCTATTGTTGCCTGCTAATATTCTTCTGTCTCATTTTTAGTTTTTGAACTTTATGTTCAATTCATTTTCTGTCCACTTAAAATTCTACTTGTGAGAAAATGAGCTGCCTTCGACATTAAAATTTCATAGGAATTTTTGGGGGGATGTGGGCAGAGGAAGAGTGATGAAGAGATTAAGGAACAGGCTAGGATATTGGGATGGAGAAAGGCCTTTCACGCTGAAAGAGTGTCAGCCATTTTGCTGCTGGCTTTGCTTTTTTTGCTTAAATGTTCACCAGGAACCGAAGTTCCCAAGAACGCCAAGCGTATCCCAGCATGCTTGGCCTGGGAGGTGACTCAGGAGCCTTACCCCCTTCACCATGCCCCTTTTATAGCTGTTTCGGTCTTAGCAGCTCAGGCCTAGAAAGCACTGGAGATGAGACGAATGCGGTTTTTCCAGCTATGGCACGCTAAAGAGCGCCCCGAGGGCACCAAGGCACCTGGAAGCAGCCTGCGAGATGCGAGCTACCTTACCTGGGGCTCAGGCTTTGAAAAGCTGGTTTAGTGTTTCTTTTAAGGAGGGCGTGTAAATGAGCCGCTCCCTTCCAAATGCTGGGGCGCGGCTCCCCCAGGTTAGCTACAGGGCCTGCGGCCGGGACTCATATGCGGTCCGGGAAAGGGGCGGGGGGTCGGCCGGCAAAGGCTGCTCCCTCGCTTGGGTCCCTTCAGTGCGACTCTGTGTCTGAGACAGGGAGGACATGGCCCTCGCATCAGGCTCCCGGAGAAGGATGTTCTTCCAACAGTGCTCCAGAGTTTTCACCAAGAAAGTGCAGCGCTTATGGTAAGCCCCACCTCTTTCCGGTTGAACCCCTGCCACTACGTCTTGCGTTCGGGGTCAGGAGATGGAAGCCTGATATTCTCCCTTGTGTCTTTGAGCTGTCTCTTGGACAGCGTACCTCCCTGTCCACTATTTCTGGCTGTTATAATCACTACATGTGTTATTACATTTAAAAATAACGAGGGAACCAATTACTCAAGGAATCTCCACCTGAAAGCAATGGTTTTGCTGTTGGTGTTGAAGAATTTTTAATATCCTAACTCAGTTTGTTACTGATGTGATTTAATTTCAGACAAGCTAATGGAATCGCTAACAATGGCGGTTCAAAAACGGTAGCTATTTCCGCAGGTTAACTGCTAATTCGCTGTTGCTATTTTCTGAAGTGACACTTCGGTGCATCTGTGGAATTGTAATCTACTGACACTGAGCTAAAATTTTGTGAGGGCTCATTCTGTCTGTCTGTTTGCTTTTTCTACAAGCTATATCTGTGGCTTTCTGATATAGCCATTGTTCCTTATCTGTGTGCTAACTGTTAGCATTACATTGTGGTACCAGCTATAACTTTGAAGGGTGTGTTGGACAATTATGTGTGTTAGTAAGAACAGTATGTGGAAGAGAACACCTTCTATGTGAGAAGGGTACAGTTTTATGCTTGGGATGGATATTGACAAAGTCTCAATATCTGCTTGCTTCACCAGGCAAAGCATTCAACCGTTTACGCTGGGAGGTCCATCAGGGGTGAAACTCCACAGTGAAGAAGTGTCAGGTGTCTGTGACTGACAAATACATTTAGGGGGTAATTGAGTGTGTGCAATGGCATTGAGGATGTGGCGGAGGGGCACTTTGTGAGAATGTGAGGAGGAAATGGCAACTGAAATAAGGTTTCAATCATGAACCAAACTGGAGTAGAACTTTCCAGAAACTGGAATATCTGAATTCTTAACCAAAAGCATCAGAGGCAGAGATAACATTGTGACACAGGTTGCTTTCATTTTCTTGTTCATAACAAGCTGTCCAGAGCATTACATCACCATGCACATAGAGATACTTTTTGCCTTGTTGTCATCAGTTGAAAGTCCAAATCTCAGATATGAAAATTGATTAGGAGCCTATGTAATAATATACTTTTCTTCCAAAACAATATGTATAATTTATAATGTGTATATTGAGTGTCAGCTCAATATGTTCTACCAGCTACGGTACTAGCTGATGATGTCACCAGTATGTTCCGATCCACGTAACTGGATGATGCTCAGCTCTGTTGCTGCTGTGAACCATGCCATTGGCCAGCTGAGCACTGCCGCTGTCGTATTCAAAAGCACACTATAGGCTGCGGCTAAGTTATTTCACTGTTGTGCTATCTGGCTGTTTTCCTTACAGAAAAATAATTGATTTCTTTAATACACAACAAACACAGGCTGTAAATCCCCAGGTCCCTGTCAGACTGGGCAGCTCCGGCTTTGTGAGCTTATCAGCATGGCCTGGTTAGCCCCTGTGCTGTGAGCATGATTTATTTTCAGGTGTGCATTTTGTTAGTTGCACACAATGAATTATTGTGGCCAAAGCCTCTTGTCCTGGTGGAGTGGTTTTCAGGCGCTGTGTGACATGTGAACAACCATTGTGGGCAACACAAGTGGCCCCTACAGGTTGGGAGAAAGGCAGAGGTTCTGGACAGGTGGGTCAGCATGTGCCGTGCATCCCAGGTCCTAGGGAGCAGGTTGGGGGGGGGGGGTGGAAGTGAGAAAACAAGGCAGAGAGGGAGACACATGGAAAGCCAGAGAGCTAGGAGAGAGGGAGAAAGAGAGAGACAAGGGGCCAATAGAATGCAGAGAGATGGTGATCTTGCGCTTCCAATGTCAGACCGTGAATGAATGCAAGAGATAGAGGGAAGGAGAACTGGACAGAAAGATCGTGGAGACAGAGGGAGAAAGTACAGGTGCAGAATGAGTGACAGCCTCATAGAGCAGAAAGAGGGAGCACACACAAAATGAGGTAGAGGGAGAGTGGGAGATAAGGAGGAGGGAGAAGGAAGTGTGGAAAACAAGTGAGAGAGAGAGGAAGCAGGGGAACAAAGCCTCAAAGCAACAGAGAATGAAGAAAGACTTCTTCAGATCTCCACGCTCCTCACAAATATCCCCGGCGCGGCTGAGAATCATGCAGGTGATTCGTTCTGATCTGTAAAACTCACCTCTCCTCCTGCCCTTGGGCATCCGGAGAACAACATCACAGTGGGAGTAAGTTTATGTCTGTTATTGCATTAGGCTGCTTCACCGGCAGCCGGGCACACAAGCACACAACCGGCCATGGGTGTTGGGGGGGGTGTGTGGCCTAGGTGGTGCGTACGATGTTGGCACTGTGGATGCGGAGAGCATGGGGAATCTGGAGATATGGGGAACCTGGGGAATCTGGAGAGATGGGGAATCTGGGGGATCTGGAGAGATGGGGAATCTGGGGGATCTGGAGAGATGGGGAATCTGGGGATCTGGAGAGATGGGGAATCTGGAGAGATGGGGGATCTGGAGAGATGGGGAATCTGGAGATAAGGGGAATCTGGAGAGATGGGGAATCTGGGGAATCTGGAGTAACAAAATCTCAGACTGCAACCATGTTGGGTGGCAGAGTGTAACTGAAATGAAAACATACCTGGGGGGGTTAAATGCTGGTTCTTCTTTATTTGTCTTCTTATTGGGGATTTCCTACAGTCCAAAAACACACCTACTAAATCTTTGATGCTGTGCTTCTAAACATTAAATGACTAGGTTAAAGTGTAAAGACTTAGAGTCCTCCTTTCATCCATGCTGAAGCAGAAGGTCTGTGGTGGGTTTTTGGTTGGTCTGGCAGAGATCACGACCTTGTAGACTGAATGCAGAGACCAGCTGGTCAACTTCTCAGTCCAGAACAGTATAACACGATTTTTTTTTGAGTAAGCAGATAACAGGTGCTTTGTGTTTACGCTCCATTTGTAGGACATATTTGCGCCTGATCTACATGGAGAATAACATTTTTAATGTCAAATAGATAACATAGAGTAGTTTTCTGAAAGGAAAACAGCAGATCTTCAGCTGCCTCTGTGTTTTTTTGTGTCTAGTTTGATGTTGATGTATTTGGTTTGGTGTTGAGTGTCTGTTGCCGTGCATGCAGTAGGTCGATGCCTCGAGCGATAGGTGTCACGTCACAGAGGCGCCACGGTGATAAAAAACAACTCATGCCGACTCTCCACCAGAAGACCGGCGGGTGCAGACCAGGCCGCACAGAAGCGTGACTCAGTTTTCATAGGCGTGACAGGAGATTGGTCTGCCTGGGTGCTCCGGGGATGTTTGAACAAGGCCATCGGTTTCTATACAAACCCCATGAATTTTCGTGTCCACTGGCGCTCACAAACTGGGAATCGTCAGACACAGGTGATTCCTGGATGCTTTTTGGTGTAAGCCAGTCATTCACTTTAAGACAGACATTTCTCACTTGTATGGTGATACCACAATCCCTGTGACCAGTGGCATTGAGTCTAATATATTCCCCAGAGAGATTCTTGTCACTGCAATCAAACAGAATCCAATTCTTTTCCCAAGGCCTCATGTGACTCTTTAACTGGTAGCCTTCAGTTAGACTGGGTCAGACGGTGAACAGAACCACAAGACATGGATAGAAGGAAGGAACAGGGATGGTGATGGATGTGTCTTTAGCATGGGGTGGGACAAAGACAGAAGGCACAAGGAATACTCGCTGAAGATGAAATGGACATTAGATCTTGGTAAGGGCTAAAAAGGTGTGCCGAGTTGGGCAGTGTGTGTGACACAGATGGTGTGGATCAGGGTGGCTGATGGGTAGGAGAACTGAGGAGGTAAGAAGATAATATATTTCACAATAGTACAATACTGTATTTTTCAGAGAAAATCTGTTTTTAAATTACCATAAAACTGTAGTAATTAGTCATTTCAGAGTTACTTATTTTACAATTTAATCTTAAAAATAGAGCAGGTACTTCCTCCTTTAGCTCTATGGAGCATCTCTGGTCTGGATGGAAGCTACGTATGCATGCTCTGGTCGCAGTCCCATTAGAAGCCACTCTGGTCAGAGTAGCCCCTCGTCATGCAGACATAATCTAAAATACCGTGCTCGGGTTTGGCCGCAGACCAGCGACCGGTTTGATTACAGACTCCTGTGTAGCAGAACGAGAGGAGCTTCAACGGCCTCTTTGTGTCAACTTTCAGCCTCCACCAGTCGCAGTCCGGTGACACTGCGAGTGCCAAGACCCTGGATGACAAACAATGCGTGAAGCCAGTTGTCTAAACAGGTGAAAGGAGCTGAAATCAAATGCCAGCCCCACTGGCTGGTGGCAGGGGGGTCGGGAGCTGGGGGGGAGGCTACAAAATTATTGTTAACCATTCCTTCCCTGAAATAAGGCTATGATTGTCACGCCAACCCCCGTCCGATCCTCGTGTGTGCTACGCCCACCTCGTTACCTCTTGTTACTACCTGATTGTTCTCACCTGTTTCTTGTTTATGCCAGCTTGTCTTATGTATTTAGTCTGCGTCTGAGTAAGTTTCCCCCAGATCTGTCGTTAACGTTCGTATTGTTGGTGACCATGTTCCCTGTCTGTGATAATAAACCCTGTTATACCCAACTACCTGGCTTCTTGCCTGCTTCCCCGCTCGCCTGCAGCCTACTACGTGACAATGATGTCCGGTGGAGATGTTATCTTAGCACATGTCTGGAAGGGTTCTCAAGAGCGTGTCCCTTTTGTTTTGTCAGAACAATTTAAAGTCCAAACCTGTTTCATAAAACTATATCCACATAAATTTTTGGAGTTCTATGGCTTTATTAAAAATCCCACAATCTGGTAAGCATTAATGACATGTGTATCGTGACGCCCAAAAATCGGTAATCTATATAAGTTCAGCGTATTACATTATTACATTCAGTTAGCGGAGCTCGCTACATGCGATAGTTTTAGTAAGTAATGGAAGCGATAAGCACTGAAGTGGCGGTGAAGAAAGGGAGAGATCAGCAGCCAGAAGATCTTTTAAAAGTCTAGATACTGTGGATAAACAAGGTAAAAAGACATCAGTGGTGTGGTGGCACTTTATGGCATTTAAAGTTTAACACGTTCATGAAATATACTGTACCGATACGGTGAATTTATACAAATTGGTGCAGGAGTTGTTTCATTATTGTTAGCTATCACTATAATGTTCTCTAGCCTTTATGCAGAGATGTAGTGAAGTTATCTTTTTAGCTTGGTGGGGGTGTGGGGGGGCATTCCTGAGAGCATGCACTTTCTTTCCAAACCATTTAAAGTGCTTCCCATTTTGTAAAACTGTATTCACGTTTACTTTTGGAGTGTGGTGACTTTGTTTTCAGTGCCCCATTTATGCGGATGTGAGCTTGTGAGTGAGCTTGTGAGTGCTTTGAGCCTCTGGACCTCCAAAAGTCTTTGCACAGTTATGCCTGTGCTGCCTGCCATGTTGTGTCACTCCTCCGCGCTCCCTGCAGGGGGTGCCCTGTGAACTGTACTGCGCAGGCAGAGTGCTGACTATGTGTTCTTCTTGTTCTGTCTTATAGGGAACAAGATGGGCAGATCCAGCAGGGCCCTCACTCAGTAGAGTCACCACTAGCCCAGCCCCACAGCCCACCCCCACACTCCGCCCCCCTGTTCCTGAAGGTAAGTCTGCTGCCCCCCCCACGGGTCACCCCGCCCTCTTGCTCCTGCTTGCCCCTTCTGCCTCACACTCTCTCCCTGGATGGGGTGTCACTTTGAAAGCCAGCGAACATGCGTGTTCGCTCGGATTGGGGCCAGAAGAACCGGGAAGAGACAGGGCACGGGGCTGAAAGCCCCCAGCCAGCCCTGACGGTCATAACGGTCACGCCTAGCAGCCTGAAACCCATCCCTCCGCTACGTTAGACGGCCGCTGACACGCACCTTTCACAACAGCCACACTCCCTAACAGGAACAGACCCATCGCCACGGTAACCTCCCTGCTTCATCATTTATGTAACCATTTAACACCTGAGAGCACTAGGGAGGACATCCAAGACTTTATTGTCACGCGGGTTATGTAGGTAGCAACTGGCTTTTGCCAGTTAAAAAATCAGATTTACATCTACTCTAAAACCTGGAATTTTACAAAACAGCGGCTTTGTTTCCTGCAGAAACTAATAGTGACCATGTGCTGGTCATGCCTCAGATGTAAGAGCAGCACCAGGGAATCTGAGGTGGTCCAAGGTGAAATTCTCTGCTCTGTCTCCATAGCCTTACAGTAGCTCTCACATAAATGCTTAACAATACAGAATCTTTCTTCAGGCCAGAAAGAAATCTCACAGTATCTCGGTTTGCTGTGCTCCAAAACTGGGAGGAACAATAAGACTGCAATGCTTTTGTTTTTCTTCAGCTTACGGTTTAGCTTTCCGTAATGCTTTACAAGCCCAATAGAACCAGCATCTCTGAATGGAATTTTCCAGATGTAAGTCTTCTTGTGTCTGGGGATTCAGTCTTATGGTTTTTCTCAGCCATGTTGAAGATGAGGGTCTGACTCTTTGGGAGTGTTGGGTCTCAGAACATCAGCAGCATGTTGGGTGATGCAGTTTGGGAACAGGAATCAGACCCCTTTTTAATTAGGTCCATTAGCCACCTCACATAGAATAGTTGAATCTTTTCCTCCGCAGATGAAGGGAAAAGGTGTTAAAAAAACATGTACAGATTTCTGAATGCGAAGAAAAATTCCTTTAATCTAAAAGGATCTGGACACAGGATCAGGATGAGCATGTGTCTACCTGATGCAGATTCAGATGGGGATTTAGATGGGGAAGGAGATGTATGTCCACGTTCATGTTTTGTTTAATATTAGCCTTGTGTTTGAAAGCATGTTATACGGAGCTCTGATGTCAGCTTGATGTTAGGATGGCGGATGCTCAATAGTGCTCCACAGTACCAACTAGCTCTTGAAGAATTGCCTTCAACAATTAACTGATGTTGCATTCCCTCTTGGAACAAACCAGACAGTTACCTGTGCCAAACACCAATCCCTGGGGTGTTCTGGAGTTTCTCTTTGCAGTCTTTTCGGGCTGCTCGCTCATGTGGCACAACACACCCCACTGCCTCTTGAGGTACCGATTAAAAAGCAGACTTTCGGTTTTCCTGAGATGAGTGCTGTTATTCCTGTAAACATTTTGTGGCACTTGGGAGACCCGATAAAGTCCCCCACAACCAGCTGACAGACTCGTTAATCTCTATGAGAAGTTTCAGTTAGAAATACAATTACCTCCTTCCTGATCTGGACAATATTTGAAAGCTGCTTCTAAAAGCATCCTGAAGCAGGCTACGAAGTCTGCTGCATGGTCATTGTACAAATACATTTTGTTATTTTTCTTAGTAACAGCTCGCTTTGTTGATCCTGGGAGGTGGTTCCTAGCGCTAATCTTGCACCAAACATGGCAACCACGCCTGGTGTGACATCTGACATGGGCTGTGCCGCCCCGAAAGAGTCCAATATGTTCTTTCATGGAGAATTTTTAGTTGACCTGAAGAATGCTCAGATTATCGATCAGATCTTTGCCATGTGCAACACTGCATGGTTCAAATGCCTTCCTCGTAACTTACACATAACTGATATATTACAGTACAATACTGTATGTAGACACCAGGTCAGAGTAAACACAACGTTAATTATTATGGTGCAGAATTCCCATGGTGCCCTAGGAATGCATGGCTGCCGGAGAGGTCAGAATCGGGGAAAGAAAGTATAAGCTTTGGTGCTTGCCAATAATCTAAAATGAATTGGACTATAGCAGTAGTTTGAACTGCCACAAGGGGTGCTATACTGTCGTGCCGCACCTCATTTGACATTCATATAACCCCTTTTGCTGTGAAGAATAATCGTGTGCTCTGAACAGGCGAAAAGGACAGCAAATCAGTACAGATCTGGGCTCTGGACAATGCCGCAGTGTTTGTGCATGCCTCTTTGGGGGGGGGGGGGGGGGGGGGGGGGGGGGGGGGGGGGGGGGGGGGGGGGGGGGGGGGGGGGGGGGGGGG
>JABFEA020000130.1:21151115-21171339 GCA_019775915.2 Cyphomyrus plagiostoma | reverse complement strand
TATAACCCCTTTTGCTGTGAATAATAATCGTGTGCTCTGAACAGGCGAAAATGACAGCAAATCAGTACAGATCTGGGCTCTGGACAATGGCGCCGTGTTTGTGCATGCCTCTTTGCCCCCCCCCCCCCCTCTTCTTCAGGTCTATGCATTTAGAATAATCAACATTATGGTACTGAATTCTCCCAGCTCCCGGCTCCTTACGTATACAAAGTTGCGCGGTGCACAGTGGGTTGCATGCTGGCAGGTATCGGCCAGGAGGCTAGGGGGCTATCACATCAGGCGTGCAATCAGCTGAGCCATTGTGTCTACCCTGCTCCCCCCCAATGCGTACAATCTATCTGTTGATATACACACAGTCAAGAAGGTTATTGTCTGCCAAGAAAGACTCGGGTTTCCTGTTACCTGACCCCCTCCTGCCACTCCGGAGGACAAAGCCCCCCCCCCCCCCCCCAACACCCCACCCAGGTTAAGGGAGATCAGTCCACTTGCTTGGGCCCTTACAAGGCCAAACATGTCGTCTAGATCAGGCGTCTACATCTCTGGAAGCTCAGAGGAGAAGGAGAGAAGGAAGGCAGAGAGGCTCATGACTAAATGCTTCGGCGAATGGTCGTCTGTGGTGGGGGGGGAGGTCTGGGGGACACAGAGGGAGATGGTCTCTGTTATGATGATGGCAGAGTGGCTTTTAAAGGAGAGAACTCTATGCCGACTGGGAGCTCCATCTCCAGCCCGTTTCACATGAAAGCCGTTCTTTCTGGAGGGCGTCCCAAGCTCTGGTCTGCTTTCCTTTGCAGCTCCTCTCAGCCACGTTGGAGCTAGTCTGACATGCCTTGACATTTTTTAGTGTTTCACCCATCTGAAAAACATTGATCCAAAGTGCTACCTATACCTTTTTTTCCTATTCCAAGAGAGGCTGAAAACCAAGGTTCTGGTGTAATTGATCCCCATGAAAGATATTTATTGAAGTGATTTTCACTTTAATGACATTTAATTTGACACAAATGTAAACACAATTGCCAAGATAATTCATTTGGTAGATTTGAAAATCATTTCTTGCAGACGTATAATATTTAGAAGATTCCGCCATTGTTTCTGAGTTCTGCTGTGAACTTGAGCACTATGTTCCATCCATGTCTATAATGAAATGCAAAAATGGGTGTAATTTTGTTTCTAAAGTTGGTTTATTGTCATGATACATTGCCAAGATGGTGCTTTTTTCTATTATTTTTTCAATCCTTGTTTTGTATTCTATCGCTTTCATGGACTTAGCAGTTAATTCCACATCGTTTCTCTATTTGTGCCTCACTTACATCTTCTTTAGGAAGGAAGAGACTTTCAAGTTTAATTCTTATTAACAGAACATTATTTGATTATCATACTTTGTTTATGTTGGGAACAATTTCAAACCAAAACATTTGAGCAGGAATTATCAAAATGCATCTCATCTCAGTGCAACAGATGGCCTCTTTTCACCATGAAAAGGTCAAAGTTTAATGGAATCACGGGCTGTGATGCAGTAAGTCCATTCCACACTCACTTGAATGCCAAGTACCAAGTGCACCAAGGGAACAGTATGTTCTGTCCTTGTAGATATCTGTGTAGTATGTAGTGTGCAGTACACGATTTCAGACACACTCTTTTACTCCTCAGGTCGCGCACTGATTGCATCATACATTATCCTGCTGGTAATGTTGACACAAATATACTGATAATTTGCCCGCCATCAGTTTGATAAATATTTGATACCAAGAAGTCCAGTACATCCTGTCTGGCATTTCTGCAGAAAACTTCTGCAGGTGGGGGAGAGAGGGAGCAATACAGCTTTATAGTGAACAGAGAGGAGTAGAAGCATATGACAGTGTGTACAAGAAGACCTACAAGGTGGTCTGACACACACACACACACACACACACACTAACAAACACACACTGCACACTCACACCAACACTCCCAGACACACACACGCACAAACATTTGTATTCATATCTTTGTGGGGACTATCCATTAATTTCTATGGGAAAAACTATGTGTGAGGACTGAAAAAAAATAGTCCCTACAATGTCAAAATGTTTTTTCATCACATCGGGGGGAAATTTGGTCCCCACAATGTAATACATACCTGGGTCACACACACTGACGCAGACAGACGCACACACACAGATGGGGATGCGCTGCCATAATCCGGCGTGTAGGCAGGGACACACACACCTGTGTCCACACCCACACACAAACAAGTGTGCACAGCCGTGCCCAGTGCCTGTGGGGTGTGACGCCTGGACCCAGTGAACCGGTCCACCCCTCTAGAGCCCACGTGGGCGTGTGTAGCTGTGAGCGGGCCAGCAGACTCGCCCTCATCGGCAGATCTCCTGTTCCACGGGAGCGATGGGACCTGGTTCGGGGGGTGGGGGGGGCTGTTAAAAATGGCGAAGAATTACCGTGTGACTCTGGGCTATCCACTGACAATGGGGGAGCAGCAGAGACGGCACAGTGATGTAAGTCCTCTGCTGGGCACCTACGTGTGTGTGTGTGTGTGTGTGTGTGTGTGTGACTGAGAGGGCTTGTTTTTATAATATTATCTCATCATGGCAAAATGGTGAAAAAGGCCAGTGTTCCACACGCGTGTATGTCAGTGTGCAGCGTTGTAGCGTGACGAGGACTGCGTGTCCACACGCGTGTATGTGTGTGTGTGTTTCGTCAAGCATCTGTCCACGTCGGACCCGTCCCACCTGTTCGTACACGTCTGCCGTTTTTCATAAATTGAAAATTGTATTTTGCTGTAGAGCAGGGGTGTCAAACTCCAGTCCTGGGGTGTCAAAGCTCTGTGTAGCTTAGTTCTTTCCCTGTTCCACCATGAATGATTCAGCTCAAGAGCTGTGTGGTAATTAGAACAAGGAGTTGAATCAGGTGTGTTACAGTAAATGCGGGGAAACCAAAAACTGTGCAGGGCTCCGGCCCCCCAGGACTAGAGTGTGACACCCGTGCTGTAGAAGGTGTGCCAGGGGTTCACAGCCCCATTGTTACATGATAGACAGAGCTGGAATACCTTCTGGATCGTTCCGGATGTCCGTTACAGCTTCATCCCTGATATAACATTTTTGGAAATGTGAGCAAAAAAAAAATGATTCCCTTGTCGTGTGTGTGCAGTTCAGAGAGGGACACAGAGGTGACCCCATAGACACTGCTGTACTGGATGCTTTTTACTACCATATACGGTAGTGAGAGTCTTCACAATGGCTTCTGAATCTCCCACTAAACACATGAAACACTCCAGTATAAGAGCAGGGCGTAATTCTGCCGTTGTTACAATGCTTTATCTGTTAGGCTTTCACTTTTTTCCCTGTGGTACTGAATATGTGCCAAATCCCATGGAGAAACATTCATATCCCAAATGATGCCTTCATATCTTTACACCTGAACTCAGAGTAGGAAAACATTTGTGTGAGAGCTATTTAGTTACAGGGATTTTTACCATTTTGTAAGCAAGTGAAAGTCGTCCGAGCAGAGTGAAATACACGTCTATATTTTACATAAACAATTGTACTTGAAATGGATAATAAATTGTGTTCCTGGGTATTCATTGGGGCCAGACATGAAAGAATTCTACCAGGAATAAGTATGCTGTATTATTACAAGGTGTCTGATGGTAATACCCTTAGAAACGGCAGAGTGTGGGGAGCCAACTGAGATGCCCGGGGGGGTCCATGGCATAGATGGCCTGGTTGGGGACCGGCATGACACGGACGCACCCCCAATCTAGTCCACAACCTCTCTGTTTGCCTGGACGTCCCGTGTTTGCTTTTAAGGTGGTGCCCCTGCTTTGCTCACATATCCCCGGGCTGTGGCTTTTGTTTGGAGCACTTGCAAGGCAAGATGTACCCGCTATTCCAGCCTGGAGGTGGTGGCTCTATATGTGTGCGCGTGTGTATTTCTGCCGACTGAGCAAACTCTGTTTGTTGTTTAATTCAAATAATGTTGCAGAATTAAAAACATCACTTTTCCCTCAATGGCCTCCTGAAATGTAAACCTCTTTAAACAGCAGTGCAAATGCTTCATATGGTACATAGAGCACCAATTAATTCCAAGAACACAAATTAATTAGCATAACTTAACCTGATGAGGTCACGCTGGTTGTTTTGACAAATGCCAGCATTGCAGGCGGATTAATAGTCGTAATATAGACTCGTAAGACCCAGTTGTGTTCATTAAATTATGGAGCTTTGAGATCATCCTCTTTTTGGGTCATGACGCATGATAATAATTTTGCAGAATTTTGCAGATGGTAGCTAAAGGGAGTGATACCAGGCAAAGAGATAAGGAATCCAAAATAAGAGCTTCTCTGCTTACAATAATACTGAAACACACTCTTAGTCTGACTCCATTTTTCAATGTCATGCTCACAGCAGAGCATTGCCATATTCATTAGCGTACTGGATTCCAGCCAATCAGAAGCTCCATTTTATTAAGCCCAGCTTTCACATTGGCCACACAAACTGCAGATTTATTTGCTGGACGGTTCATTGTTTTTAAGTATTATTGCGCTGCAATGTGTTGACTGTCCAAAGTCTACAGCAGTGTGCTGCTTGAAAATGGCATCAGGCGATGGATGGATGGATGGATGGATGGACAGACGGATAGACAGATGGGGATATTCAGTAGGCAGCGCTGAACACTGACATCATAAAGTGGGCTTGGGTCTTTTTGGCAAATAATTCTGTTACATGTTTCTGTTTTTATTATTATTTTGCAAGATCAAAACAAATATTGACGCATGCTCCTCTTTCCTCTCACTTTTATTCAAGTACATGGAATTACTCAGTACTTTATTTTAATACTCAGTAATTTAGTCATTTTTCCCTGAATAGTTATCCCAAATGTAGAATGACGTCATTTTAAAAGGGCATGTTTACATGCATGGCGTTATTTATTACAATAAACTGGCCCCTGACATTAACAGTTCATTGATTACAGTGGCTTTATGAATTCTGAAATGCCATGTTTCCTACTCCAAAATATAAAAAAACAGCTATTTCAGAACTAATATTTCAAATTAATGTATGATTAATGATTTCTAAAAAGAAATGTTTCACATTGTGTTTTTTATAGACTGTTTTATAAGAAATGGTTATTCATAAGAATGATAATCGAATAAGGAAGATATAATAATGTAAAATGTATGTAAATTGTATCCAAAGAATGTAAGCACTTTGAGTTAAGGCAGAATAAGGTCTGGTCAGCATGATTCTCTCCTGTGTGTGTGTTTAATATTCACCTGAGCAGCTGAAATGGAATATATGCCGTTAGGGTGTTGTGCCAGAATGGCTCCTTTGTAAATCAGTATTTTGGTTGAGGAACTGATCGCTGAGAGGGCCGGACTCACTCCACACTGAGCCCTCCAGGCTGTTGCATTCGTGTCTCATGGGAAAGAAGTAAAACTATCTCTGGTTTATTGCTGTCTCTCCCCAGACTACGGACTTATTTAACATGATTGCAAGGATGCAGGTGAGTTAGATTTTACGTGTTTTTGACTTCCTCTCTGCTCTGCTACTTTTGAAGTGCACTTTGAAGGTGCATGATCTTCTCGTTGGATTACTGCTTTGGTTCAGAGATTTGTTATTTGTGTATGATTTTGTGTGTGTTTGTCGTCTGACAAAATGCAGACCCCTAAAAAGAGCAACAGCTACAAAGACGCATCAGCTAATTCGCATGTGGACTTCAGGTTAAACCTTCGTCTCCCTTGAGACGGTTGCTCTTTTGATGAAAATCTTCTGACTGAAATTGCTCTAGCCCCCTCCCCCCCCCACCCCCTGCTGAGGTTGGTACAGTGAGATTGGTGTAACAGGGAGGCTTTAAATTTTGTGTCATTGTTTTGTCCCAGTCTTACGTCTCATTCGTGTCTCCGTTTGAACTCCCCATGTGAGAAAAGAATTTTTGATGGAGGGATGCTTTGTATCTATGCTATCAGCAACTGGGTGAATTCCAGCCCTTCAGTACGATGATATCAGTGACATCAAGAGCGACAGCCTCACTGGGTCATTCTCTGGGCTTGTCAAACCAGTTCCAAGCTGGCCTTTCACATGCGACGCCGTCTCCGCCGGCTGTTTTATCTTCCATCTACACAGCGCTCCTTGCTCTGCCTTTCAGCTACTCTTGCTTTTGTCCTCTGACATTTTCCGAGGCCTTTCGACAATCACTTTGCCTGTTTGTTAGCTTCACACTTCTAATGTCCTCTTTATTTGTGGGCGGATAGCACATCACGTGTCAGTATCATACCTTTGCTGTGTGCCCTGCGCTATGCGCCAGGAGGCCATTGAATGGTGCACTTCTGTTTTCAGTGCTTATAATGGAGTATGAGGTCATAAGTCAGCAAGCCTGTCCAGTCTAAGATGCCTAAGATGTAGCACCACCTATTTGACACGTGCTACGTGTTCTGCCCTAGTGGATGCATTCATGGTGGGCTTCTCTCTACTTTTCAGGGCAGCAGAATGGATGAGCAGAGGTGCACATTCCCTCCCCCGCTTAAGGTAAGTTTTACCCTCCATCTTTCCAAGATCCATCAGTTGTGGTGACTTAGGCTCCCAGCCGCCTGCTAATGTGCAGATGTGTCGAAAAAATTTGTCAGCCGCTCTCTTCTGAGCTACTCCATCTTACTTACGACCAAGACAGCGCTGACAGCATTGACAGCAGCATTAAATGAGACCGAGTGTCCTCTCCACGTCGTGGCTGGTCTCCACGGAGAAGTGAAATCATTTGAATTCAGAGTGCATCTCTGACCTTTCTGTGACATGTGTCCATTGTCTCCTTAGACTGAAGAAGACTACATCCCCTACCCCAGCGTGCATGAGGTGAGAACCTCTCTGGCTCCCATTGAGGCTTGGTGAGGTAGCATTTGAACAGTAATCCATTCCGACTTCCTATTGGCCTCACTGTTGCCATGGTCACCCAGGTGCTGGCCCGGGAAAGACCTTTCCCACTGATCCTACTGCCCCAGTTTGGAGGGTATTGGATCGAGGGGACCAATCACGAGATAGGCGGGGAAATCGACCCGGAGCAGCTGCTGTCTCCGGCTTCCCGGGTCAAGTTGGAGAGCAACACTACAGCCAAGATATACAGGAAGCACTTCATGGGCAAGGTCAGATGTATACCTGCCCGGATAAGACATCATAGTGCAGAATAACAGAATCGAATAAAATAACCAAAAATATTCACATGGAAACTGTGGGGTGCATGATTCAAATGACAAAGTTAGCAAATTAACATAAAAAGATAAAAGACGCTGAAAAGAAACTAAAAGGGATCAATGAAAGACGTGTTGTGACCATCTCAGATAAATGTTCCAAAAAAGTCACTGCTGATCAAATCAGGGACTTCCTGGGGACAGCATGCTAACCTATATTTTATCAGTATGGGCAGGAGTGTTGTTCCGCATTGCTGGAGATAGCAATGACCTTGATGTGTTTTTTCAATCTCCTATTCTGATGACCAAACTGGAAGTTTGAGAGTCCCTGTGGTAAATAGGATTATATTAGTCCCATGCTCATGAATCGAAAATACACATTTAAAGATACAATCTATCCATTGAGAGCTTAATTGACTGGCTGAATGAAGATTAGCAAATCACTATCAAATACCTTAGACATCCCATATTTTCCTTCCGTCAACAAAGTCCTGGGCAAAACAGAAGCAATGCAACAGGTTGATGCAAATGAGATGACTGGATAAAGTCTCAGTAACAGTGACATACATTTTACTGGTCCTCCTTGTTTGGATGTCAGATTTTTAACTCAGAAGACTAGTTACATTTTTCCTAGAAAGGCATGCAGTTTGTAGATGGCGAAGATGTTTGTTTGATCCTTGGTTTAACGAGACTTTTTATTGCACGTATGAATGATGAGGTTGTCTATGAAGGTCAACAACCTGGTCTCCTTGGTGATGTTCCGACAGGAGCACTTCAACTACTATTCCACAGACAGTGCCCTCGGACACCTGGTCTTCTCCGTGAAGTATGATGTCATTGGGGACCAGGAGCACCTCCGTCTTCTGCTAAGGTGTCACATTCCCATTGTCCTTCCTGCCTGATATATCCCTCTTTGTCCGATTTCTGCCCCTTTCTTTTCGCCTTTTCCCTGATCCTAAATTTTCATCCGTTTCTCATCATTAGTGGTTCTTCTCATTTTCTGGATGCTTCTCCAGCCTGCCAACTTATTCCATTCTCATCTCCATGCACTGACATCTTTTCATCTCTGTGTACCGCAACCTCTCCAACTTTGTTGATTCCGTCTATCTCTCTGCACCACTAAAGAACCTGTGCATCCTAGAAGATCCCAAAAAGAATGTTCACTGTGTTCCTGGAATATTCAGGGCAAATATCAAAATAACCAGGTTATGCACTGTCACACAGCACCTTCCATCAATGAACATGAAAAGGGTCACTGGTTGCCAGGCAACCTGACCCATCCACAGATGATCAGTTCAGGCCAGTTAGCAACCCTTAGCACAGATGAATCTTACGACTGCTGGGTCCTGCAAACTCTCCTTTCACATTCCTAATATTCTTCTACTGAGAGTTATACAAGTAGTGCTTGTTTGTTTTGTTAGTGGCAGGGAGGCTAAAAAGGGATTAGCTTTGATCAATCGCTGCTTATCTCAGGGCTACAAATACACATTTCTGCCAGTTTTCATTGCATAATACATATTGTTTTCCAAAATCTTATTAGACAAGTCAAATCTAACATTGGCAAGATGACTCACTTTCCTGATAAATCTCTCCTGTCAGTTTTGTATAGCTGTTAACAGATACATTCGCTTACATTCAAATCCACATTTAATTCCTCCTTTGACAGTTTAAGATATGAACCTCATGGCTTTCATCCATTTATGTAGCTGGATATTTTCCTGGAGAAATTTAGGTAACATACAGTTCCTGAGGGTCCAACTTTGGCCGGTTCCTGGGACTTGAGTAAGCAAACTTTGAGCTCCAAGTCCCAGAACACCACCTCGTATTGCCCAAACCCACATAAAAATGGTTCGTGAAAATGAATTGTTTGTTCGCGCATCCAAAACTGGCAACCTAATAAAATGGGAATATTTTTATACCCATTTTGTGTTTTTCAGGACAAAAGCAAAGACATATCATGACGTGATCCCGATATCCTGCCTAACAGAGTTCCCCAACGTTGTCCAGATGGCCAAGGTAAGCTCTTAGCAGAATCCAGACCATAAATTCCGAGGTGTACCGGCTACGACGGATGTATCCAGCCTCATACTGTGGGATCCATCCTGCCATTAGTAATTCTGGCCCGGACATAAGCTGCAAGAAACAAAGACCTTCTGTCACCTGCTAACCGTATTCTGTTGTCTCTTTACCAGCTTGTGTGTGAGGAAGTGAACTTGGACCGGTTTTACCCTGTTCTCTACCCAAAGGTAAACACCAAACTCTACCGGCCTGCTAGCCTCTCCCATAATAGTCGGTCAACTTATGGTAACCACAGCTGCTGATAATCACTTAAGCAAGGGAGGAGTACACCTCATCATTTGCAAACAATGACTCCCACTATTATGTTATTGAGTCTTCAATCTATATAACTAATTAGACTGTATGCCTGGCTATCTGACACTTGGCAAGTTAAATGTTTATAATATTTTGGCATTTCAGGCTAAGCTCCATAATTAAAGTCACAACAGCTATGTCCATCCTAAGAGTTGAATTTGTGGGCTATGAGTACTTATCCTTGAATGCTATGGCATCTACCCTAGCAAACTCACATACATGGCATCAGGGTTGTGATCTGCTAGAGCAGACTGGAGTGAGATTTTTTATTTGAGACTAGCCTGCACATGCATTTACATGCATGTGACAGTTTTATTACCTTGTAAATAGTCTGAAGGGTTTGCAAACTACCCCAAACATTTTTCATGCAGATAATTTTAGGTTTATAATGGAATAATATAGATTTGCCGTAAGACTTCTTGAGTGAGCGTGAGAGTCTGAAAGCATGAGTGTCACGCCAGATGCACGAGAGCTGGCAACCCTGCAGCATAAACAGTGATTCTGTGGATATCCACCATTTTGGATGCCAGATTTTGTTATTGTGATACAGATATGCAGTTTCTCAGGAGTATTAGGGGAAAAGGAGCTATATAGAGAAAGACCTGCCTGTAACATTTCCCAGTAATCGTGGTACCCACCTTACTAATATGTTGCCCCCTATTCATATCCCAGGCATCAAGGCTCATTGTCACTTTTGATGAACATGTCATCAGCAACAATTTCAAGTTTGGAGTCATCTACCAAAAGTTTGGGCAGGTAGGCTCCAAGGTTTTATATATAGAGATTTTTTGGGTTGTGTGACCTCACCAGTGCACCTGCTGTTGTTTTATTAAAAGGATCTGATCTCTTTTTGGGTTTGTGTATTAGTCCAAGAAGCATCTGCTAATGACAAGACAGCTTTTTAATCTACACACTACATAAATGAAAAAAATAAGCAATGCCAGGTCAAATCAGTCAAGCTCGTGTCGGTTTTACAATGAGATAGCAGCTTTGACACAGTTAACAAACTGGGCTTTTCCAGCAGTAGCTTAAATTAACATTTTGCATTTATTTAGAAGACCCTTTTGTCCAAAGCGACATATAAAGCTGGATCAGAGAGTATGGTCTGATTGGGGCTAAGGGCCCAATAGTAATATGACTAATCTGTTAGCTGTAAGATTTGAACGCACGCCCTTCTGGATGTTGGCACAGATTCTTAACCCAGTTAGTGTTAATATGCTTCGGAAACTACCAACAATAAGGACATCATTGGGTCTCTAGCTGTTACTTGTCTGTAAAGCCTAAAGACAGCTAGGGTGGCATTGTATTGTCCTTTATGAGTCATGTGACAGTTTTGTGATTTGGAACTTTGTCATGGTTCCAGTGAAAGTGAAAAGGAGGCTTGCAGCGTGTCTTTCAAAGGCAACATTTGTGACATTTCAGCACAAAAGCTGACAGCTCAACCAGTCGTAAATGGACTCAGTCGCAGAACAGTAGAAAATCTGACTGTACACTCGTCTCCTGAGTCCTTCAAAAACAGGATATGTATATTCAGATGAGTCATTAAAGGTTGCATTATATCACTATTACCTGCCTATATATCTTGACAATAACAATGGTCAGGATGTCTGAAGTTGTAAAAGTTAACTTTTACAGAACATGGATAATAACGGACCAATGTGGCTATACTATAATCAACTAACATTGCGAATTGTCACAGTACCCAACACTTTCCACTTCCTGTTGACCATAGCTGATTGCTTTGCCACTTCCTGTTGACCTCAGCTGATTGCTCTGCCATTTCCAGTTGACCAAGGCTGATTACTTAGCCATTTCCTGTTGACCTTAGATAATAGCTCTACTATTTCCTATTAACTATGGCTGTACCACTTACTGTAGACTTCAGAGGAGGAGCTGTTTGGTAACAGTGAGGAGAGTCCAGCCTTCATGGAGTTCCTGGACTTCCTGGGTCAGAAGATTGAGCTACATGATTTCAAAGGGTAGGACGGAACTATCCAAACATTCTGTGCACGGCCTTAAGAACCATGGACCAAGTGTGCCCTAACCCTGGCGCTGGTTCTGGCCATTGTTCACGTGTGGAAGTGGACAAAGCTTTGCTGAAATCTGATATCACCCTACACCTGAAATATTATCCTTAGTAAGAAGAAAGCCCCGCTCGCGATAGATATTTTTCCTATTTGATGAGGTGGGTAGTATTACTAATACGCTTTGATTCTTCCATCCAGTTTCCGAGGTGGGCTGGATGTGATCCATGGGCAGACCGGTACCGAGTCTGTCTATCACAACTTCCACAACAAGGAGATCATGTTTCACGTGTCCACGAAACTGCCATATACAGAGGGAGACTCCCAACAGGTACCTGCATTTTCGTCACTGATCAGTCACGCACCCAAAGCGCACACATCGACGTGTGGTCTCCTCAAAATGACACCTCCGTGTCTTCTTCTGCCTGAAGTGTCTCTTTCTGAACTTTGACAAAGAAAAGAGCTTCTAGAAGATCAAAATAACAAAAAATAAATCAAATCACCAATGTATTTAAAATGAACGGTTATTCTCTGATCCCTGGAAACGAAAGCAAACTATTTCAGATATAAAATGTGCAGGTCACGGTGTGTTAAATTCTGAGGGAGCAGATGATCATGGGGGTTAGCAGCCTCTGCTGGGTGAGGCAGGGCTATGGGATGGAGATGGCGGAAGGTGGCTGAGTTGCAGAATGTTTATGTTTTTATTAACTGTTTATAGTTTCGTGCTTGGTCTGAGTACATGAAATAAGAGACTCCTGAGCAAATAAAAAAGAATATTATCTAAGATTTGTCAGGGTGTAAGAATTATTGTAAACTTCTTTATGGGAGCGATCGTGGCTTTGTCTTTGTTTAGCTCTGTTTTACCAAATCTAATTTCCCAGAAGCCGCTTTATAATTCAACAGACTAATAAACTTTGGGTACTTCGGCTTCTCCCAAGTGTTGCAATGCCCCACTTATGTGAGTTGCCCAATTTCAAGTAAACAGCTACATTCTTCATAATGTTCTTGATAATTTATCTCTTCATAATAAAATTCGCTGATTGTTAATCGCTCCCCAAACCCTTGCAGAGTTACAGTATTTCTGATCTCTGAGTTTGAGATCTTTCACAGTCCCTGTTTCATGTAATGGGGGAGATATACTGGGGTTTCCAGAGGCTCAGTGAGCAACTCTACAAACTTTGATATAAGGTGTCACATGAGGACAAACTGTTAGGATAAGGGGGCAAGTTAAGTTCCGGTCCTCATGGAGTATGTGGGAGTATGCTTTGTGTCCTGCTGCTTAATGTTTACTCATAGCCCTGACTATATTCCTTTTGCATTTTCAACTAGGCAATGGATTTTTTTTTATGACAATCTGCATTGCCTTTTATACATTCCCGCTCTTGTAGGCTTAGCCTTTTGGCAATGGTCATGTCTGTTTGGACTTAGGAACAGCTGCTTAATTGCAGAAACTGTTAACCAGATATGGTGACAAACAGCCATAGAGCAATAAGGAGCCAAGCCCTGAATATAAATATTTTCTCTCATAAACACCACATGGAGTCAGAAACTGCAGCAATACATTTTTTATGCAGCCATTGCAATCCACCCATTTTCATCAGCATGACAATGTAGCTACTTTCAGCCTGGTTGAAGTTCATTGGAAGGAGATGCGTGTTGCAAGCCTTAGAATGTGAAAGATCTGAAGGACCCTGATCCCAGCTGACTGTTGCATTGAGGTCCTCCAAAAGGACAGGGGTCGGGTTTTTACAGGGGTGTCTTCGTCTTGGGTAGACCAGAGGGAGGGGACACTCACGAGCTCAGCTGCCGCAAGGCCAGTGACGTCCGTCCTTGGCATTGCAGCTCCAGCGGAAGAGGCACATCGGGAACGACATCGTGGCCATCGTGTTCCAGGAAGAGAGCACACCCTTTGTGCCAGACATGATCGCATCCAACTTTTTGCATGCCTATGTGGTCGTCCAGGTGGTGAACCTCTGCTCTGATAATGTCCTGTACAAGGTAACGCCTCCACGGGGGTCCACAGAATTCAGGATTTTAATTAGTTCTTTGTTTAAATCTTGGCAGGTGAGGACACCTGCTGCACAAATAATAACTTCACTAAGGCAATGAAGCCCTTTTTAAAACATCTCACCCTGCGACTGAACTTGTCTAACTTGGTCTAACTTACTTTCCAGTGCCTTGAAGATTTTCAGAAAGTGTTCTATAAATGTTCTGTGTACTTGGGTTACACGTACTGTAAGAACCACATACAGGACATACAATCATGCAATGCTCTGAGAACTGCTGGCCTCATAGTAAGCATAGTAAGGAACAGACTGAAATTACCATATCAGACAGTTTATCCAGAAGCATTCCTTCCAGGTGGCACAGCTATGTCAAAAGGCCACACCCCCGGTCAATAGGCCACGCCACTATCAAAAGGCCACACCCCCGGTCAATAGGCCACGCCACTATCAAAAGGCCACACCCCCAGTCAGTAGGCCATGCCACTATCAAAAGGCCACTCTGACAAATCATAGCATTACCCATGACATAGTCCCACATAGTTTAACATCCATCCAGGTGTCTGTGACAGCCAGAGACGATGTGCCCTTCTTTGGACCTGCCCTCCCAGATCCGGCAGTATTCAGGAAGGTGGGTCCGTGTTGCTGTCCGCCTTACAGAAGCTTTATGCTTATTCTTTAATTTTTTGGGTATACAAACTCAAAATTCAAAGCTGTAAGCGCTTCATTGAGTCATTGTGTTTTGAAGTCAGAGATGATTCACAATTGTTACTGAAAGCCACTTGTTTATCGATGTCACCTATAACCCAGGAAAGTGTCTCTATCGCGCCATTCGGTCCTAACTTCTGTTTTTTTCCCTCCGGCTTCTCACTAATCCTGCTGCAGGGCCCAGAATTCCACGAGTTCCTCCTCACCAAGCTCATCAACGCCGAATACGCTTGCTATAAGGCCGAGAAGTTTGCCAAGCTGGAGGTATCTCCCCACGACACTTCTCTCCAATGGCGAGGTTTAGCCAGTTAGCCGGCACATCTGTTGGTTTTGCTGCAGCTGGGACATCTTTTGACAAAATGTCATAGAAATGATACTTGGCATTTAGAAAGATTTTAAGATTAATGTTGAAATGTGTTTAGGAGTCATTGGGGGTTGTCAATACCAAGAACACAAAGAGCGTACTTCTGTTCTTGTCAAGAGCGGTCTTGCTATCTTGCCTTTCAAGAATGAATTTGGGATGCAATGAATTACAGGATTGTTCTTGTTAGTGAGGATGCAACAAATGCATCCTTGATATATAGGATTGGGCGAGAATGACATCTGGAGATTTTTACTTCCCTCCGTACTACTGTTCTTGAGTATTGGAACAGGTCAACAGCAATGGAATATGGACATCAAATGAGTACGCAACAACACAAGTACGGTCGAGTATGCATAATGATCAACACCCATTAATTGGGAGAAAGTTGGAGTCAACGTCTGAGTCAGGGACTCCTGAAGGCATAGCCCAAAATGGTGGATATTCCATAGCCCAAAATGGTGGATATTCCATAGCCCAAAATGGTGGATATTCCATAGCCCAAAATGGTGCGTTTCTGTGTCTGGTGTGTGTCTGTATGTCCAGGATCGTACACGGACCGCCCTGCTGGAGACGCTGTACGAAGAGCTCCACGCCAACAGTCAGGCCATGATGGGCCTGGGTGGCGAGGACGAGAAACTGGAGAATGGCAGTGCAGGAGGGGGCGGCTTCTTTGAGTCCTTCAAGGTATCTCCTGTGACCATTCAGCAGTGCTGCATGTTAATGTTCCTTAGCTGATGAAAGTGGACACTCTCTACCCATGCAGCTGTAAACTGAGGAATGGAGGAAGAATTCTACAATGATAACAAAACTGCCTACAAATTACGTAATAGGTTAATTTCACAAATTCAGACTCTGCTCCATATTTCTGAATTATGATCTTCTACAATAACGGCCTAGGAATTTGCCTTTTATTTAAGCTGCAACCCTTTGATGTGTACATGTCCTCATGCCTCTGGGGTTCTGTTAGTGTGAACATCAAGGAGTTCTGGTCAATTTCCTTTCAGTTGTTACTTTAAGGTCAAAAGAAACTGTTTGCTAATATTTTGCTAATATATACTGGTTGGTTTATTCCTCTCCATAAGATACTTATATGACCATTTGTGGCGTGATTGTCACAGTGTACTGGGGATTGCTGCCTCTATCCTTCAGATCATCTATGCCTCTCTTGGGGGGGATTGACCAGCCTGTTCTTACCCATGATCTCATTGCCAGTCATAACATGGTCTCTAATCCTGGATGTGAAGATACGTGGAGGTTCTCAAAAGCCCAGGAGTGCTGGAAGAATCAGAAGTGCTGTCTCTGCTCTTTTGCTGGGCTGGGGGTGCTGGCCTGTGGCAAGGGAAACCTTCCGGAACCCCTGAGGCTTCCTCCTTTTTGAGCTGTTGTGTTGGGCAGTATGCATGCTTCCCCCTTTTCTTTAGATGCCTCTCTATGTCTCCTCCATATTTCTTGGCCCAAATGTGTATCGCTAGGACCTTCCAGAACTCTCCTTCATCAAAAATTATGCCCTCCATTGATTCTGCCCTTCAACCATCATTTTCCATGGGACTCTTGACTCATTCTCTCCCTTTGTCTAACGCTTCCCTCTCATTCCGTGGCGCCTCCTGCTGTCTAACCCCAGGCACCACGAGCTCAACGTGTCTCTGCGTCTCTCTCCGTAGAGGGTGATCCGCAGCAGAAGCCAGTCTATGGACGCCATGGGGCTCAGTAATCGGAAGCCACACACAGTCTCCACTAGTCACAGTGGCAGCTTTAGCCACAATGCCCCGGAGACCCCAAAAGCCCCGGGGATAGTAAGTAACACCGCTTTGGGGCCATCCTCCCTCCCCTGATTGGCCTGGTCAGACTAATTGCAATGTCTCACCACTAATTAAGCCTCAGTCAAGCACCTAGTAGCCTCTCTGTAAAGCCATGATCCCCAGGTCTCTGCTAACATGGTCCACATACGTCTCCCATGAGTACAGCCTCCCCTAGGGCCAGTATACAAAAATTCCTTCAAAGATAAACTTACATCCAGTATATCTGGAGTAAATCCAACTTGCAGTAGAGTGATGGAGCCTCTCAGATTCACCAAAGTAGCATGCATTGTAAATACGCCCCCCCTACACACCCATCATCACAGTGATTCGATGTATTTCCTAGTGTCACAGTAGATTTCTAGTCTCTGGCGACTCTGATTTACACAAGTCACCTTTTGGTGTTTGATTAGCCTGCAAGTGCTTGCAGATCAGCCATTTAGTCGGGCGCTAAGAGGCCATACCCACAACGTACCTCTGCCTTCGACAGACCCTCCCGCTCTCAGACCCCTTCATCCCTCACCACCCCACGCTGACATGGAGAAACGCCCATGGAATGACTGGGGTGGGAACTGACCACACCGCATCCTGTACACGTCCTGGTTGTTGGGTCACATGGGGCCCGATGTCACTCAGCTTAGCCTGAATGAACGCCGAGGAGCATTGGAGAAGTTCTTTCCATGTCGCGGTTCTCAATCTTGACACTCGAACTGTCAGCCAAGCCTATCCCCCCTCCTCTCTCTCTCTCTCTCTCACGCTACCCTTTCCACTGGCTTTGTCACGCTGTCATGCTTCTTGCCGCATTTGCAAGCTGACCCCCGAAGCCAGGGTGAATTTCCGAGTGAATCGTTTCCCTCACTGGTCCCGCCTCCTTGTCCACATCACCACGCTGCGGCGACCCCTGCATGGCTGGCAACCTCTCAGCATGACTCAGCCCCAGACCCTGCATGAGTGAAGCCCTGCACATCTGCTCCATGTCTATGCAACACAGATGCTTTTATTAAAAAAAAGGGTTATTCAGCTTCACAGATGCCCCCAAATGTGCGTTTACTATTGCCGTAGAACGTTTTAGGGCACAGGAGCCTGAGCGACCGTGAAACTGCCAAGCCAGATGATCATCGGCAGGTGTTGACAAATGTGACGCTGTGCTGCCATCTACCTGTCTTCAGGACCAATTCCACAAAACCCGCACGCCTGCTTTCCCCAGACAAGAGTAGCTATGACCCAGCCAGCTCCTCCCAGCCTGTGCAGGATAGCTGTGTTTTACCCGGTGGCCTGCAAAGGCGTTTGCCTTGACCGTGAAAACCCCTGCGGGCTCAGTGAGCCTAGGCAGCTCCTGCTCAGAGGCGGATGTTTTCATGGAGCTGTTAGGGCCCAAATCCCAGCCGTTCCTTCTGACCACCAATCAAGTTTAGGGTCTGACATCTCTGAGAGACACTCTTCTGGCCTGAGAGTGATTGATTTCTCCTGACAGTCTTCTTCAGTCATCTCTCTCTCTCACCCGTTCTTCCTTCTCCTCCCCTCAGCTCCTCGAACAGCAACTTCCTTCCTCTTCCTCGGCTACCCCCACCACTCCAGGCGGGGTGGGGGTGGGGGGGGGGCTGCTCTTCGACCCCTCACCAAGCCACTGCCATGTTGCCCCCCCAGTTGTATAGCCCCCAGTTGTGCCAATCCCAATTATGTGGTGTGCAGTGTTTTGTTTTGTTTTTTCTATCCCTCTGTTTTATGGAGTAGTATTTTTTTTCCATTGGTGTTGGAATGCTACCTGCTGCATGAGATGTCATCCTGTGTTTTTTTTCTCTCTCCCTCTCTCTGTCTATCCGGCCTATCCAGTCATTGCTTGTCCCGGGGAAAAGTCCCAGTAGATACGGACGTCGTGGAAGCGCCATAGGGATAGGAACTATAGAAGAGGTTTACGTATCACTCTCGCTCTTTCCACCCCCCCTCCTCAACCCACACTATGACGCACCCCCCCCCCCACATCCTGAATCTAACTTATAGAATATACAAGGTATAAATTGTGTCTCCCTCTTTCCAAATAATCTATTTACCTTGCTCCCATTGGTTTTAGGTGGGAAGCCAGAGAGGCATCCCAGTGTTACCAGTGAGATACTGGGGTGTATAGGATACACCCCTGAGTCAGTATATTGTGGAACTTATTTCCCTTTATAAGTAGTATTAATAAAATCCAGTGTTGGACATTTCAAGTCCAGAAGCTACAAATCCAGAGCAAGATTTTGTTTCTACCAACCAGTTGAGTATAAAGAGTCACAGTCACAGAGTACTCAGCTGGTGGGTAGAAACAAAATCCAGGTCTGCATTTGTAATTTCTGGACCTGAAATGCCCAACACATTGCATTTACCACACACACAAACATTAGAAACACTTAGTAAAAAATATTATGTGCAGAGTGCAATGCTTTATTTTTTATTTAAATCAGCAGCAATGAAATTCATTGTACCCTATAAATAATAATCCAATATTTGCATGTACTTTCCAGTAATTAAACAGTTTAAAGCCGCTCTGCACTGTGCCTGAGCTGAGCCTTGCAGAGTCATGGCATCTGCAGCGAGTCTCAGCAGGCTGACTGTGAGTCCTCCACTTCCTCGCAGGCGCTGATCATTCCGGGGAAGAGTCCCACCAGGAAGAAGTCCGGGCCCTTCAGCTCCCGGAGGAGCAGTGCCATCGGGATCGAGAACATCCAGGAGGTGCAGGAGAGGAGGTGGGCATCAGGGAGGGCAAAAGATGGGCAAAGGAGGTGGGCATCAGGGTGGGCAAAAGATGGGCAGAGGCCTGTACATTGTGGAGGCTATGAGATGGTCCGCACGTTCACTGTCCCTGACTCCCTCCCCACAGCAGGGAGTGCTCCCCCAGCACACAAAAGACTCCGGACAGTGGGCACGTCTCTCAGGACATTAAATCACAGAATTCGTCCAATCAGAGCTCTCCTGAGATCCCCACCATGAAGAACAGGTGACTGAGATTTCTTGCGCAGATTGTCTTCCTTCTGGCCGTCTTCAGTACTTCATCACCCCGAGGACATTAATCTGTAATGTTGTCTTGGAGATAATTCTAGTTCAAAAATACTGGTCAGTAGTGCACGATGGGAGATGTAGTTTAATTTTCTGCCATTACACACACAAAAGGCCTGCAGTGCAGCCTGGGAAATGTGGTTCCGGAGTGCATGAATAACCCAGGCACGCAGCTCTGCCATGTGTTGCAGGGCTCCCTCTATCCCAGAGGGGGATCTGTCTCGCTCCTCCTCCAATGCCAGCAGCTTTGCCAGCGTGGTGGAGGAGAATGAACACGAGGCCTTGGAGGAGTATGACACCGGTCTGGTGGGTATAAAGACAGTAACTCCCAGCGCTTGTTTGTAAGAAACTGAAAATAGCAGTTTTAATAAAATACCTCTTTTGAGTTTTTGGAGGGGTGGAGGTATGAAACATAATTCAAATTATTTGGGTTTACAACTAGATGAACTTTGTTGACCCCAGAGGAAAATTCTTGCGCATACAGCAGTGAGCATGTAGACCACAGTACACAAATAGAATGTCCTGACAAGCTGAACATTTCTGAAACATGGATGGAAAATTATTAAGAAAAAAAATAAATACAGGTAGCAAATAATAAGTAATGTGCAATTAAAAAACAGATAGCACCGAATTTTTACTGTTGCATGATGGGTCGTTTCTTGATTTGTTATGGCTGGGGGGGGGGGGGGGGGGGGGGGTGGGCCGCCGGGGGGGGGGGGGGGGGGGGGGGGGGGTGGGGGGGGGGGGGGGGC
>JABFEA020000130.1:21136634-21151105 GCA_019775915.2 Cyphomyrus plagiostoma | reverse complement strand
TTTCTTCCGTTCACTTTCAAATATTTTTGGGTTTTTTAATTTGTTGTTTTTTGGGTGTTTTTGTTATAAAGCCCCCTTTGTTTTTTTTTGTTTGGGTGGGGGGGGGGGGCGGGCCCCCGGCCCCCGGAGGCCATGTGATGTCTCTGCCTCTGATGGCAGCAGTAGAAATGATGCCCAGTATTGATTCTTAGCACAACATGGTGGAATTGGTCAGTACATAGTTGGATACTGATATGCAAGTGTGCATGACCACTGCAGGAGAGTCTCTCATCCTCTGGGACCCCACACAAGCGGGACTCCTTCGTCTACAGCTCCTGGGTAGAAGACAGCACCAGCATCACCAGCCGAGGCAGTATGACAGGTGAGGGCAATCCAGGGTCAAGGGAGACCTCCAGATGAAGGCCATCCAAGGAGGTCTGGATCAGGGCAATCCCATAAGTAATGGCTTTACAGGGAGGTCTGGATCAGGGCAGTCCTATAGGTAAAGGCATTTCAGGGAGGTTTGAATCAGGGCAGTCCTATAGGTAAAGGCAATCCAGGGAGGTCTGGATCAAGGCAGTCCTATAGGTAAAGGCATTTCAGGGAGGTCTGGATCAAGGCAGTCCTATAGGTAAAGGCATTTCAAGGAGGTCTGGATCAAGGCAGTCTTATAGGTAAAGGCATTTCAAGGAGGTCTGGATCAAGGCAGTCCTATAGGTAAAGGCAATCCAGGGTGGTCTGGATCAGAGCAGTCCTCCTGGTAAGGGCAGACCATTGGTTCATTGCACCAAAATCTTATCTTAATGTGCAAAGGCACCTTTCTTCTCCACTCTCCATGACATGGGGGGTGTATCCCATGTCTCCACAGCTGCCTCCCAGTCCCAGACTGCGGACACATCGCAAACAGAGACCCGCGCCAAGGCCGAGCAGCCGAAGAACAGCAAACCATTATCGGTGGGCAACATCCCAGTTTGCATGTTGGGCAGCCGCCTTTCCAGTGTCCCTGCTTGGTTATGAACCAGGCAGTTTGCTCGCTGGGAAGGGTGGTCTATCGAAAATATGATCTGTTCTTTTTTCCCAAGTTCGATAGCTTACAACGTGAACAGTGACTGCACAGCATGCGAATGCTATTTGCTCGTACGTGTTTGAGCTTCTAAATGCCTGCCAGCCGCAGTAGGCAGGAATTTTCCTTTTCCCCGCTGAGCACGCTGCAATGT
Source organism: Cyphomyrus plagiostoma (assembly GCA_019775915.2). NCBI lineage: Eukaryota > Metazoa > Chordata > Actinopteri > Osteoglossiformes > Mormyridae > Cyphomyrus > Cyphomyrus plagiostoma. The sequence continues at coordinate 21,149,909 of JABFEA020000130.1, read as the reverse complement.
TTCCTCAAAACTCTGTTGGGATCCAGGATGTTCATTCTGTCCTCTACTGCCCCTCTTAACCCCCACCACACTGGGGGCTGTGTGTACATACATCAGGCAGGAGCTCCTGCTCTCTGTACCTATGTACCTCACCAGTGCGCTCACCTCTTGTTCTTGATGTAACCACTTCTCCCAGCATGCCCTGCTTATCTTGATGAAGCCACACTAACCCTGTTATTCCTCCATTCACGTGTGTCCTCGGCAGAACTGCTAGCCCCTCCCACCTGCCCGTGTCATGGATGCCCATCAACAGGTCAGCCAATCCCCTTGTTCTCCTGAAGCCTGAGTTCTCTTAAGTGTGGTATTAATGTTGAATCCATCTAACAGACAGGGAAAGTGCACTAGAACCGCCAATTAATTCTTTTCAGTAAGCAATTGTCTGAAAGACTTAATCTTAGCTGCATTCAGTAACTGAACACTGTCTATGTCAAGACGGTCGATGTGGATCTGTGTTCCACTATCTTCTGCTTAGTTACAATTGCTGACAGCATTGCGGCAATAATCCTCAGTAAGTGTTTTCCATTGCCTATTTCCGCCACTACATGGACTGCAAATTTTAATAAACTCTCTATGTTAAACAGTGTGACATTTAATATGAGAAGCAAGATCCCTGATGCTGGGCTTAAGTAGCCCTTGTCATTTATAAGTCGTCAGTAAATATAATCTTCCTGCTAAGAGGTTATTTAATTGAGCTTCTCCTTGGAGGGAAAAACTAATGTCGAAAGAGCATTTCAGCATGTTTAGTTAATGCTTTTATCCAATATGCTGATCCTGCATAGGACAAGCAAGTATGGAGGGATCTATGGATATTTCATTGGCACAGTCTATATACCCCCGTCCCACAGGACTTGAACCAACAACAACCAGGTTATAAAGGCAGTATCATACGATGAATCCCATACTGGTCCTCTTTGTCCCAGCAGCTTTCACATAAGAGAGAACCCATGGGGGAGGCTAGGTGAGGTATGGGCTTTGCTGGCTCAGAGGACGAGGACGACCCAAGCTGGCCGGAGAAGCCGACAAACATCAGCCGCCTGCAGGAGGTCCAACGAAGGTCCACCACATCAACCCGGCCATGTGGACTGGCAAAGACCATCCCGGCAATCCGCCCCATCCAGCTACCACGCTCGTGTTCCTCTGACCACACGCCTGCTTAGAGACACTCTGGGCAAGAGGCATGGCTGCGGTGAGAGGGCAGCTTCCCCGGGGCCCGAGAAGGTCGCAGTCATATCTGTCCGCTTAATCTCCCTCCAAAATGACAGCCCTGCATCCAATGAACTGGCTGCGGCAAGCTCCGATTGGAGGGGACGTACTTACATCACATGCATGTATGGTGAACTGGACAGGTAAAAACAGTGTGCATAGCAGGAACCAGCATCTTAAATTAAAGTCACATCCGGGTAACTTGGATGCAACTGGCACCTTGAATTACTGAAGAATGTCATGGTTTTGCATACATAAGCTAATGTGCTGGATGCTGAAATTTGAATCTTTCTGACCTAAGCAGGGTGGTGACTTCTGACAGAGCTGTGGCTGCGACATTCTGAACTGGCATGAATATGCACTTGAAGTAAATGACACAGACACAAGTCTTGGCACCTTCGATGGGATTTTCACACTGGAAAGTATCAGAGCCTACTTGTTTTTAAGGCCTGTCTATTTCCGATTTCTCATACACTGGTCTTTTAAAAGCCTGTAATGCCTGTTTTGTTTCGTCTTCTTCTTCGTGTTGTCCTAAGCCGACATCGTGACTTGCAACCTAGTATGTCGATCACCGGTGTGCCAAGGCGGAGATCGTGTGCGTTTGCTGGACTAGCTCACCGTATCCACTAGATGGCACTGTTTCCACATCACTAAATTGCCGTCCTACTAGTCCTTGAGTTCCATTTAAAAAGAAAATCGATGTATTTGTTAATTTGCTTGTTTGAGGCAAGATTTGTTTGCAATATTACTTATAAGTGAATATTTCATTTGTGAAAAGACTGATTTTCGATTAATTTAAAAGTGGTTTGAGTGTAAATGTAACTAAAGCAAATTATGTAAACACTTCTAAAAACTTAACGTCATTTCCAATACATCCGACCGTATTGTATCTATATTGTCTTTTTTATTACTTTCGAATCAAAAGAGATGCCATTTACGAGCTTAAATTGTCGTTTAACCTTACTTGTGATCTTCTGAAGAACAATACTGTGAAATATGTTGCCTTTCCGAAATATTTTTAAAATATACAGTTTAAAAGTAACTTATAATGGAAGTTAGCAGCTTGACCAAAATCAACAACCCTACGCTGAATGTAACACCATGTTAGACCAGGCCGATCAGACGTGGTATCAGCAGTAACATTGTGGTCTCGTTGCTTTTATTGTTGGACTCGGACTAATTTACTATTTAAATTATTTAATATTAAAATACCGCTTTTGTTTTCTGCTATTTAAATCTTATGGATAAATAACACAAATCTGCAGGTTGACTGCAGTATTTCTTTGCCGCAATTTGCTCTATAAAGCAAATACGCACCATTTCGTTTTGTTTTTAAGATTATAACAAAACAAATTAAATAAATCTTAACGTAAACCTTACTTTTCATGGGCTAGGAGGCATCACGGGAAGAGCTGGATCTAAATTGTCTTTCTGTTAATTTGATAACAACATGAAGGAAGTTTACTTACACCACTGGCAAAGACATGGCCATGTTCGGTCTTCTGGTGTTACTTGTACGCTGTCTAGATGTTGTTTATAAGAGGATTGCGCCGCAAGGAAGTACGTTAAATAACCTAAAATCACTATTATCCTTTTTATTCAAAGGAAAGCGTCGCGTGGCGCAGTCCTGACGCCGCCTCGCGACAGTGGTTTGCCTGCTGCTGGTAAAATGAATTAATCGAAAACTGTTAAAACATTTACTGCTTCAACCAATGTTGTATTTCCAGCACTGCTGAGTGATGGCGATTGTGGGTAATTTTAAAAGTCAGATAAGATATCTTGCTCCAAAGTTATAGCTGTAAACATTGCACTGTTCTTTCGCAAATAGAAAATAAAGAAATTTAATGAAGAATCTGGTTTCTGCACACCAGAATGGTTTTGGGAAGCTTGTTTCCTTTGTCACACAAAGATCGCCGCAATCAAAATACCCTGTTAATTTTAGATAAAGTACAACCAATAGATTTTCTACAAAACTTCCATCCGTCTTCCATCTTCTTATCCAGCACGTGCCAGCATATAGGGAACAGGGCAGGCGGGCATCCTGGATGACTTGCCCGCTTATCTCAATGGACACATGTACATATACCATGGGAAATTCGAAGATGGCAAATTGTCCAAATGCACGTCTTTTGACTGCGAGTGGAAGCTGGAGTACCAAGCAAACACATGCAGAACATGCAAACAGCCTACACACATAGAAGAGTCAGGACTCAAACCACCAGCTGTGAGATATGAGGCAACAGTACTACCCACCCAGCCACCATCTATGAAACTTTGGAGTGATGACTGAGCTTACGAGCTGTGCAGACCTCATGAAATAAAACGGAAAATGAAAGCAATCGGTTTTCTATTTTTCAATTAAAACAACTGAAGCTGTTTCATTTAAACATTTCTGATGTGCAATTAAAATGTAGAGACAAGAAATAAGAACAATTCTCATTTTTATTTCACGTTAACAGACAATTCTAATGAGTTCTTAGACCTTATGACGTTCACAAAGATGACATACATGAGCATGCTGGTCCACAAAAGAGTGCCGTCAGATGAGGAAAATACACAAGAATGATAAAGGTCACGTGAGATCTAATCAAACAGGCTAAATGTGAGTCTAGGACTAAACAGCTACAATGTCACATTCGGGAAAACTAGTAGAAAAAGTTAGACTTTGAGCATTCATTATCCATTCCACAATTTATTCTGCTTCTTCTGTTCTACTCTTTGAGAGATGGTCATGTGCGGAACTGACGATTCTGATTGGTTAGCTCTGCGCTTCCCAACCCGGTCCTCAGGGACCCCCAGACAGTCTACATTTCTGCTCCCTCGCAGCTCCCTACCAAAAATGTGGATCATCTGGGTGCACCCCCGTGGACTCAGCAGGGACACACTGGGTTAGCTGACTGATTAGCCCTTGACATTAGCCGCCACTGCTCAGCCCCCCCCCCCCCCCACCTTACTGCTCCATGTTCCACCACTTAAACTCAAAGGGCTCGCGCCGAACGTTGGAGCCACAGTGCACTTCTCCCAGTTTCAGGTGGTAGGTGGCGAAGTCGTCCACAAAGATGCAGTTGAGGCCCAGGGGCTCCAACAGCGAGCGCATCTCTGCTTCCAGAACACACTGCCCATTCACCTTGGGACCGAATGGTTTGGGGATGCCGAGGTTCTTACCAAGAACGATCATATTCACCTGGGAACGAAAAAGATAAACACCTCAGCTTACTTCCGATATACAATCTTTCATGTTAAATGAATACATAAGCCAGTGTTTATAAGCTAACAATCCCATATAATTGTGCTCCTCTGTAAAGTCGCTCATTATCTCTTAATTAGCACACGGATAAACTTGTTCTTTAGCTGGCTTTCTCGCACGACCCATCGAGACCGGTATAAAGGAAGTGTGTTAGACTTAGAAGGTCTGAGGTAACTGTGGAAACCAGTGGACAAGCAGACCATTCTCAAGCTGCTCAGGGAGTCTGGGAGCAGAGGACAGACGGGATGGAGCTCTCACCATATCGGGATAGAAGGCAGCGGCTCGCATTTCCTTTTGGGACACTTCGAAAAGGATGGGAAGGTCGATAATGTCTTCCTCCTCCAGGCCCAACTCCCTCTTGAGGACATCTCGATTCCAGTCTATACAACCCTGTTTACCAAGACAATTATAGCATTAGCTGGGACCACACATTTATATCTCTAATACTGTCATTGTCCTTTTGTCTTCAGTCACAGAAATGTGAGACTTTTATGAACTCTCCAAGATCACAAAACGTGACTGTCACCAGTGATAAACTAATGTTACCAGTAACCTATTGCACCAGTTCAATAGTTCATCCATCCATCTTTGATGCCTTCTTGTCCAGTACAGAGTAAGTCTAAAAGTCTTCTTTGCATATCATCCATCCATCCAACCATCTTCCAAATGCCTACCCTGGACAGGGTTTGAGTGAGGCTAGAGCCTATCCCAATCAACAATAAGCACAAGCCAGGGGACAGAATACACGGCACATGCATACAATTGCAGAGGAAAGCTAACCGGGACATTAGCCTAACCACAGGGACTACAGGAAGCAACCTCCACTATGCAGGGAAGAACATTGAGGTGGATGAAGCTTGATGAACTATTTGCTGTATTTTTCGATCCCACTAGATGGTGCTCTATGTTTGCTTTAAGGCATGCTTTGAGCAATTTTTTGAATAGAGCATCATCTAATGGAATTCAGACCCCTAACCCTAGAGGTATGAATCCACCACCCTTCTTTCAATTTGCTATTTTCAGATATCGTGTTAATTGTTCCAAGTCTGAAGTTGTGATTTCTTACTTGAACGTATCTGTTTTCATCACAGAATGTTTTGTCACTCAGGAGGTCATCCACCGAAATCGGTTTTGCCAACTCAAGACCTGGTGAGAATTGAAAAATCAGCTTGACCACAGACTCCCGCAGTAAAGACTAAGATGAGGACAGGAAAAAAACTCCTGGCCCACCGTCAAACTGCTTGGCCTTGCCAAAGCCATTCTTCTGTAATCCTCTGAAGAGTTTGTATGCAGCGTCCGGGCTGGCCAGCAGGAGGCGAAAACCCTGGTTACACAGTGATTTATCTTCAGGTCAGGCTTCTTATTTCTGCAAGGCACCAATTCTGATTTTTGCTTTAGCCTACCTTCCTGTCAGGAGCTGGGACAAAGGTCATAAACTCGTCCACGTGACCCACGATGAGCCAATCAGAGTAGAGTGCAATGGGCTCCTGAACTTTCTGAGCCCACAGGAAATCTTGGACTACTCTTGTCATGTTGCGACCATCATCCGTTCTAAAGGAGATGGAAATGTAGAGTTACTATAGCCCACGTGCAAACTATCATAATCAGCACTGAGAACTCGAGTGATGTGCAAGGACCCAGGGAAAGCATTTTAGGCAGAGAAAGAGATTTACAGAATGCACAGATTTAATGGCAAATGGAAGAAATTTTATCTATTCCTAGGTTAGATACAGTTTTGTAAATTCTTTGGAATTATCTGGATCCCTGTTCAGACTTTAAAATCCATTCATGCTGAAATTAAGATACAAATCAATGGCACAGTCATAACAGTAAAACTAAAAATGTGGAGGGAATGAAAGTAATGCCAGTGAGGGAACATAAATATTGTGGTCTTAGTTACTGGGCTGGATGCAATCGTAGAGGGAGGTAACCCGATACCCAGGCAACATTGCCCACTGTAGCCCTTTCAAATCTGGCCTTCTGATCATCCTCTGTATCTAACTGGCGAATTCTCTCCCATCCCTTCACCACCTTAGCTACTGTGTGGGGGGTGTACTGGTGCAGGTGGGTCCAGGTGGGGGCTACACAATTGTGGAGGCTGAAGTGGCTCCTGTTTGGCTCTGGGTGACTAGAAAAGTGCTATATAAATGTAACGTTCATTCATTCATTCATTGCTTCATTCATCATTCATTCACTCTCCTCAAGGGCACGTCAGTCATTCCATTTGTTACAATTCACCGATTAACTCAGTTACTTAAATATCTCAATGAGGTAATGATTAGCCAAAGAAGGTAGAGAAGTCGTCTAGTTAAAAGAATATATGGGTGTGTTGGTGGGCTGCTGAAAACACTGGGATGTGTTTTGTAACAGCTTAGCTAACAGTTTGCCAGACATAATATCGTAGTTTTACACCAACAATGACATCATTTAAACATTTCCGACGACTGTATATATATATATATATATATTTATAGTGTGTATATAGCTGAATGACTGTCACTTATATAACTGAAAGCGACAGTGTGTTTCAAACTGCTCTGAGGGACTCCGTGATCCGAGACACTTAAGTGGCGCCGTGACTCATGGCCTCGCATGGAAGTTTCCACATCTCGTCTGTAACCCGACACGCCGCAGACGCTGACAGGGCCTCCGGCAAGGATTCCGCCAGCAGGCTCTTCCCTCCCCAGGACCCCCGAGACTGCCAGCGCCGCACTTACGTGGGAAACGCCACTCCGACGATGATCCTGCCCAGCGGGTAGCTCTTCCCATTCACCGTGACTGGGGGACTCACCTCCAGGTTGCCAAAAGAGTCCAGGCTGCTCACCTCCTCATCTCGGGGCTCTCTGGTCACATAACCGAAGTCTGGACCCTGCGGTTGTGTTAGGACACAGGACTCAGGCGGAAGAAAAGTTTCGGAAACATACTAGGGTGGATACGGAGTACAAATGAGAACACGACCAATATATATTGGGCTATGCAGGAAATTATAGATGGCAGATTGCCCAGAACTGCAGAAGCATTTCCTACCAGTAGAACGTTGTATGGGAAATCTTGGAGTTCCCTGTCACGGGGGGAGTCCAGCACCACTGGGAAGCGCTGGTGAGGAGAGTCGATGTAGCCGAATTCTACCTCGTCCTGCGTAAGAGACGGAGAGGATTTAATGTTTCTGGGACGATTTATTGAGGCATGGACGTCTCGTCGCCATGGCTTCCAGATACCTGCATCCAGCGGTCCCCACGGTTCATGTACTCGTAGCACACGGTCAACTTGCAGGCACTCCGGGCTACCAGGTCCTTGAAGCTCCTCAGGAACTTACTGTTGTCCGACACACTGTCAGCGAAAGTCCGATTGTGTGCTTTGGTCAATTTGGTGGATTATCATTATCAACTGCATCGTCTTAATGGTCACCCTCATGGCTCCTTGCCAGTCTCACCTGCACACGAATACCTCCACAGGTTTGAGAGTGTTGGGCGTCATGATCCAGGGAGCCACCCGGAACACTACCTTATCGGTGAAGACAGGCGTCTCCGGGAAATCCTGTGCAAAAATACAAGTTGTGTCGGCAAAGGTATCCCTGAGAGAAAGCCATGGGTGCAGTGGCACAGGGAGACAGCAGGAGTCAGTGTTAGCCAATCAGTCACTCTGAACAAGAGAGCTCATGACACAGTATGTAACTCACAGGCTGCAAGCTGCCAATAATATTGAGAACAAACTTATCTCCCAATAGGGGAAGGCATTCTTAATCCATGAGTCGTTTAATTGCAGTCATAATACTGTACACAGAAGCGGTCCCTTCATAGGCTCCCTGTATATTTTGTCACCTGTATAATTTTCAACCACCCTGAAAAATATTTTTTGTAAAACCAGTTAGTGATTTGTCTATTTGTTTCCTTGTTTCCTGTTTATTAAAACTATTTTGTATCCTCTGCCCAGCAAATTTAATCGTGAGGACCTCCCTCAGTTGGCAAATATAATCGAGGGGGAATACTTCCCCCCCCCCCATTTGCAAATTTAACCGTGGGGGATCCAGGGGGTGAGGGATCAAATCCTAGGTCTGCCCCCAATAATATATAATACTATAAATTATCATCTGTAGAAGACATTAATCAGGACTAATTATACTCATTTCATAGCAGCAGTGATTTTATAAGGACGAGTGTAACCAACAGGGTGCTGATTCATTTAATAAGGGCTTATGAGCTGTTTGGCACCTCGCAGGAAGCTGATCCTCGCCCCCTCCCCGGGCTGAGGGCATGCTGGGAGCTGACCTGGCTGCAGGGCTCCAGCAGGCTGAGAGACACCGTCACCAGGCCGTCAAAGTCCTTGTCTGGAAAACGCAGACCCTCCACATAGAAATCCAGCTCGCCGGTGCCCTTGTACGGCACCTCCCGACACAGAACGTCATGGCTTAGAACCAGAGGAAACTCCCTGATGAAGTTCTTCAGCAGGTTGTCTAGAATGGACACACGGGGATATTTCCTTTTAGTTTTCCTCTTTTTACATTCTTTTTTTTTTTTGGCAATTACTTTTTTTGTCAAAAATGTAAGACAACATCCATAATCTGGGACGTACTAAGTCTGGGGAACATACCATTACAGTTTTCTGCTAAGAACATTTCATTCGTAATGATCAACTGGAGCTTTTTGGTGATAAAATATTCAGGGCTATTGCAGAGTGAAGATTTCAGGGACATCATGCTTACGGAAAATGCTCTGGCTTGTGCCCCCCTGACGCCGAAACACTCGGATTTTCTCGCTGTCGCTCTTGTTGATGTGCATGACCAGCTTGTAGCCCACTGGAAGCTGGTCTGGCCCATTGGTACGAAGAATCATGCGGGACATGTCCTTCAGGTCTGGGAAGTGATCACATGACCACAGAGTCCCCATCAGAAACTTGCTTGGGTCCCACAGATGCATCAAAGTACAACCATTTCCTTAAGCGAAAGTACCAATCGAAAGCCAACATACATGTGATTTTAATGCATTTGTCTTTATTTTAGCTGTTATTCACCCTGTAGTGAAAGGTCTCATGGATGAAGTAATACATATTAGATATTGTGGTTACCAAGAGAACTGATCATCATCTCAAGACTTTACACTCTTCAAAATAACTTCCTTTTTCCTTTTGCTTCAATGCCAACATTGCAGACTCATGGCATTCCTTCAACCAGCTTCCAGATGTAGCCACCTGGAATGCTTCTCCAGTGGTCCTGCACGAGTTTACACAAGTTCCGGGCACAAGTTGGCTACCTTGCTCTTACTCTGCACTCAAACTCATCCCAAACCAGCTCTACAGGGTTTAGGTTAGGGGATCGTGGGGGTCAGGTCATCTTTCGTAGCACTCACTGTCTTTCCTTGTTCACAAGAAATTTCAGTAGGTGCGATTTTTCAGTAGGTGCGATTAGATTTTTGACTGGTACTATATATACACTGCAATTGCCTTAAAATATACTACAATGTACTCTAGCTTGTCGATTCACTAAAATCCAATATAATATGTGGAAAGAAAAAATATGCTGATGAGTACAGTGACTAAGTACCAAATAAGATATAGTCAAATATTTATCGAAGCTGTAATGCTTGGCCCGCTGTCGTTAATTTCCCTGTGGTTAAAAACAGGGCCTCCGCTGTGCTAAGGTTAGCCCTAACACACTGGGTTATCTCAGGACAGCAGGATAAACACTGTGGCATAACACGGCGAAACATTCCCCGCAGCCTTCTGTGAATGCGGGCCGTTTCCTCTGCAGACCTTCGTGCTGGGAGAAGGCCAGCATGGCGCTGTAAGCTCACGCATGATCGCTGCGTCGCATTTAAGCTGCACACTCTCCAGCATGTGAAGCTTTTCAAAATGCTTTGCAGTCCAAGTCACTCCCTCAAGTCAGTGAAAAAATAAACCAGGAAGTAGTTTGGACCAAAAAAAAACAGTCAAACACAACAACTTCAAGAACATTCCAACGTGGCTCACCTGAGACCTTTGTCACCTCCTCCCTTTCGAGGTCCAGTTGTTTATTGTATACGGACTCGGAGTCGCAGTTGACCAGGAGAATGGCCCCGTGTCCTTTGGGACCCCACTTCCAGGAGCCCTGCGATCGGGAACAGCGATGCTGACACCCATGGAAAGGCTGGCCGGCCGACATCAGCGGCCCAAGTGTACTTGGGTTCAGAAAATGTTTGACTGGTTTGCTGATGTGCTGTTGTTTTACAGGACAGAACACCCCCCCCCCCCCCATGAAAATGTGCCTTTTACTCCCCCCTAAAAAACTACACGCATAAGTACAGAGTGAAGTACAGGAAAGCGAACTGTATCAGGTGGGACCCCAGCCACCCGACACTGTCACTTTTCACCCCCCTCCCATCTGGGAAGTGACCAATCAGACGCACACCTCCAGGTTCAGGAACAATTTCTACCCAATTGCAATCAGACCCATGAACAATCAGTAACCATGTGTCACCTCCACTGCTACCCACACATATACTTCTGCCACTGTCTCTATTTATTCCTGGGATTCTGGTCTTATTTATTTATTTACTCATTGTCTTGTCGTCTGTGTTCACCGTCTGCAAGAGCACATGCAAGCAGGCATTTCATTGTACATGGTACTTGTACTTGTACACATGACAATTATGAATTGAATTGAAGTTTCCTGTTCGGATATATGCACGTGTGTGTGTGTGTGTGTGTGTGTGGTAAATATGTGTGTGTGTGTGTGTGTGGTGAATGTGTGTGTGTATATGTGTGTGTGTGTGGTAAATATGTGTATATGTGTGTGTGAGTGTGTGTGTGTGTGCGTGTGTGTGTCCTGATGTTTTCTCTCTGCACCTCATTAACATTTTTACATTTTACATTTAGTACCTAACAAGAACATCAACTCCACCAGGGGTCGTACATAAACCCTTATGAATTATAGCAGCTTAAAATGCATTTTTTCATTGTTTCATTATTGGCACATTAACTCCATAACACTTCCAACCAAGTATCTTAAACCAAACCAGTGTTTGGTGCATAATAATAAAATATCACACCACCGGCTTGTGAAAACAGTCTTTGTGCGAGGTCATATTTCACCCCATCCATCTCCCAGCACAAAGGACACAGTGCTTACAGTAGTGCCCACTGACATTCTCCAGCCGAATACGCCAGACGCCTTTGACAAAGGGCCGGAACAAAGCCCACCTTGTTCGGGTTATTGTTCTCCACGACGCCGTCCCGGTCCGCATCCACGTCCAGAGAGATACCTGAGAAATCAGAAAAGAATCACGTTCAGACAAAACATACGCATGCCAGACGACATCCTCCACCGGATGGGAAAGAAAGCAAACAAGAGGAGAATCAGAACAGATCAAGATAACGATTACTTTACAACGAACCTAAAATCATTTACTTTACAATCCTGTGATGAACAGTGCAGTCAACTTCTTTAAAGATATAGCCAGGTTCTAATAATTCGTATTTAATATTTATCCTTCCTACTAAAAACTAGTGATGAATGTGAAGCTTCATGAACCATCTGCTGTGTTTTTTGACCCCACTAGATGGTGCTCTTTGGTTTACTTTGAGGCATGCTATGAGCCCTTTTTGAATATACAGCACCATCTAGGTGCTGCCAGAAAATACAGCCAACGATTCATGAAGCTTCATCTGCCCATCACTACTAAAAATGTTTTTTTTTTTCTTTTATATTATACGTAAAAATGTATTTTAGCAAATAGTAAAAATAAATCCCTGGTTTTCGAGAGTCAGGGTAGCGTGAAAAGTGACATGGCTTGTGACTTATGAGGGGTTCTTGGACAGTTTTTCAGGCATAACCTTGCAGTACCTATCTGTCTGTGGCTTATTTTATTATCGGACTGGTTCCTCCTCTCAGGCGTGTTCTCCTAAATGATCGCTTACCGATGGCGGTGAGGTGGACGACGGCTGTCCCCAGCACCTCTGTCTTCTCTCCATAAAACCTGAGGGAGAGCTGCGGGGGTTGGGGAAAGGAGGGGAAGATGGTGAAGGATAACGTCCAGCCTGGTCAGCCAGAGACCCAAACAAGGCTTCCACCCTCACTAGCCAAGGCTAAATATTTACAGGCAAACAGATGCTATCTGCACACACACACACACATACACAACAGCCTGTAATCAGTCTCCAGCCAGTCAGCTTCTCTGACCACGAATACTACCTCAGCATGCGGGGCAGGAGATACCTACAGATTTCCATGCTGTTATGCACTTCAGTTACAACAGCATGCTTGCCTTCAGATTATGCATATTGAGTCAACAGAGCATTGGTGATTTTTACACACCATGCGCCCCAGCACTGGGTGACCCCCTCTGGTACATTATACGGTTTTCCACTTCATGGCTGAGGTTCTGTTCTTCCTAAATGCTTCCATTTTGCAATAACACCACTAACAGTTAACCGCAGAAGATCTGGCAGGGAAGAAATTTCACAAACTGACTTATTGCAAAGGTGGCATCCTGTGACAGCACAACATTTGAATTTACTGAGCTCACCAGAATGACACATTCCTTTGCTGATGCTTGTAAACTTGACTACATGGATGTGCACTTGACTTTATGTACCTGTGGCAATGGCTCTGAATAAAACGCTTCAATTGGGAGGTTTTTCCCAATACTTTTGTCTATATAGTGTGTATATACACTCACCTAAAGGATTATTAGGAACACCATACTAATATGGGGTTTGACCCCCTTTCGCCTTCAAAACTGCCTTAATTCTACGTGGCATTGATTCAACAAGGTGCTGAAAGCATTCTTTAGAAATGTTGGCCCATATTGATA
>JABFEA020000130.1:21100481-21111465 GCA_019775915.2 Cyphomyrus plagiostoma | reverse complement strand
TGGCCGTGGTGGGTGGGGAATGGGGGGTGGAGGTGGGGGTGGTGAGGAGGGAGGTAGAGCACTGCCGCGCTCGCTCACGGACATCTGGAGAAGCCGGCGCGCATCGAGTACGCGCACCTCTCCTCCTTTCCAAACCCGCCAGGTGTATTGATGTCTGTCTCCCCGTATCAGGACTGCCGATGCCGCGGCAGAAAGGACAGGTGCGTGGGACACAAGTTGCCGAGTGGCGGCGTTAATCGGGATGGGGGGAGACGAGGAATAATGAATGTAGACGGTGTAGCGGTAAGAAATTGTATCGGAGCCGCTGCTCATACTAAAGAAGAATAATCCACCTTTTTCATGCAATGAAATGCAAAATGTGAACAGATGAACTGAATCGATTAGACTCTTTGGTCCGTCTCATGCAGATCGACGACTTTAGATTTTTTTTATTTTTGTATTTTTTGTGCATCGCTATTTCCTTCATTACTGCTCTTCTATTTGATCGTAGCAAGTTGCAAGAAAAATAAAGATATACTAGCTAGTAGTAGTTTCGAAAGTGAAGACCGACGGAATTTAAGTTTTTACTATGTTTTTCTAAATATACTTAAAGTAAGATGAAACCACCTCGGAATAGTATTGTGTTTCAAATGTATTTACGCACCACTGAAGTGTTTACGTTCCTTGTCAATTATAACATATGACTTTTGCATGAAGATCTCAATAATCCAATACGTATTTATAAGGATATTTTCAAATCATGTGCATGAGCACAAACGGGTATACTGCCTTGTCTGAGAATGAACATAAGTCGGAAAATTCTGTGTATTTTTTCGGTCTGTGGTCTTTTTAACTAAGGAGAGAAACTGCAGCCGGGATTCAATAATATTTTCAATCATCTTGGGACAAGGGATTTACCATGTCAAAAACGCTGAAGAAGAAGAAACACTGGTCGATTAAAGTGCAGGAGTGTGCCGTGTCATGGGGGACCGGCGGCGAGTTCGGCTCCGTAGTGGAGATCCGCGGGGGTGCCGAGCAGGGAGAGTTCCCCCACCTGGGCCAGATTAAGTCTGAGGCGCTGGTCTGTCACTTCGGGAGGATTCCCATTGCGGGAGATGTGCTGTTGGAGGTGAATTGTACCCCCGTCAGCGGGCTGACACACCGCGACACCCTGGCCGTCATCCGCCACTTTCGGCAGCCGGTCCGGCTGAAGACCGTCAAACCAGGTGCGTACGTCACCGATTGCTCGCCGGTCACGTGACGTCGTCGAATGTGCTTTCCAGAGGTCTCCTGGTTGATTTACTTCCCCTGGGGCCAGAACCCCCCAGGGGAGGGCTAGTTCTCCCGAGCACTCCGCTCAGCTGGTGTCTACCGAATGGACTGGCTCTCCAGAGCACGAACATACGAGTCTAGTGGCTTTGACTGGCATTAAAAATTAGCCATGGGCTTTGGGGTAGCCCCCAAGATACATTTTGCCAAGTAAGGGTGGGGGGAGGGGGCATCATTGTGATAAATTTTGCCACCCAACATCGGCCGACCATGAAAATGCCCATCATGCCAGATAGCCAGTCCAGCCCTGTACCTAGTTAGAAAGCGATCTGGCTCCTAGGAAAGTATCGGGAATCAAACCCTTCAGTTTACAGTAGATAACTCTCTTTGGCACCTTCAATGGCCTGTGCCATGCAATTTTTGAGTGCATAGGTGAGCTGTACGTATAGTTTATTTTATCCAGATGCTTACCCATCGGGGGTGTCCTTAAGAGCCTTCAGCAAGCGTCAGTGTTAGTTTTACTTGTTAGTCAGTTTGTGTTTCTTTTCTCCTTGTCTGATATTGAAATGGTACTGAGAGTAGAATTGCACGTCAGCCGATGGTCTGCCTGCTTTTGCTCTTTCTGTAATATCCCTGAGTCATTGGTAAGTGGAAATGCAAGAGTGTTTGTGTTGGGTCGGGTTGCAGGCGGGTCATCTTTACTGAGAGTAGAGTCTGGAACGGTTGGTGAGAGGACTGACATGCACCTGGGGGGGGGCTGTGGACACTGGCATGGCCCAGAACGCACCTGTCCATCTCCTGAATCCTTAATACCGCAGTTTGTGGGGGCACTTTGGGATGGCATGGGGAAATGCATCATGTCTCACTTTTTTTGTTTCTTAATCTTCTACTCATAGTCGTACATGTGCTTGTACAATACTATCACATTCTAAAATTTGTATGAATTACTGGCACCCATGTTGAGAAAGGAGAACAGTCTTCTGAGTGTCTTGAAAACAGAGCTCGGCCTTAGGGGTTCAGATGATCCAGAGCCTAACTGGCTGAAGTCACTGATCTGTAAGCATGCTTCTAGTTGTGGTACATGCAGCCGGGGGTGGGGGTATTATGGCTTTTGAGATGTAGACCATATAGGTCACAGAGGCTCAGAAACAAGAAAGATGTATTTGACTGAACGGATGTTAGCTGGAGTGATGGATACCCATACAACACATGATGTCAAATTCGACTGTGACCAGCCTGGGGGCAATCAGCATGCTCAGTTGTCGGTTTACTTCTTCATTTCCACTGGTCCCTGTGTCCCAATCCTTCCCCCCAAGCATTTACTGTGACAAAGCCCTTGTTCGGAAAAAGAAAAGGATGTTTGGTGGCTAAATTTAGCCCAGGTTATCCAGCAGGTCTCTGCATTTTTTAGAGGCCATGTTTAATTTAGGCAACACCATTATCCGCTATACCCAAACTGGTGTGTCACACACCTGAAGAACCTGCTGCAGTCAGTATATTGGGTAGGTAGGGTGATGGTGGTGGTGGGCATGTGACCAGGGCAGGAACAGAAAAGAACGTTGGGTAGGTAGGGTGATGGTGGTGGGCATGTGACCGGGGCAGGAACAGAAAAGAATGTTGGGTAGGTAGGGTGATGGTGGTGGGCATGTGACCGGGGCAGGAACAGAAAAGAACGTTGGGTAGGTAGGGTGATGGTGGTGGGCATGTGACTGGGGCAGGAACAGAAAGGAACTGATGGAAGTCATACTGCTTATCCTTGGATACAGTTGGCACATACATACCTGGGTAAGAATATTCTGGAAAGGCTATAATTTCCAGGTCCACTCACTTAACAGATGGGGGAAAATGAGGCGGGAATGTATGAACAGTTTGGATATTCTTCCTATTGTAGATGCTGAAGAGCCGTAGAAGGCCTCAGAACTTGTTTTTTTGCTTTTTATCAATTAATTTGCTGTGTAAACAGCCTTATCTATAAGTCACAACACTTGAGCTGTGCACAGTGACTGTTTCGTGAAGAATATTTGTCCAGCTGGCATGCAGAAACTTTAACGCTGGATTTTCTGGTCCAGCTACATATTTGGGCCTGTTGAACGTCATTTCGGAAACATTTTTTGAATGTTTGTTTTCAAGCGGTTTTGGATTGTAAGTATTATGCATTTTGCGGTTGAAAAATTATTGGCATTGGATTTCAGCTAATGTTTAATTGTTGAGTAAGCTGGTCCTCCAGACATCTGCAGGTATTGTGAACTACAAGACTTCAGTCAGTTAGACCCTAGAGCAGCTAAACCCCCATTTACTACTGACACCTGAAAACCAGGTGAGGGGGGGTTACATTCCAAAAATTCTTGATCTTTATAAAAAGCTAAAGTGAAGCACACATCCTGAGTTTCTGGAGGACTGGACAATCCTTGGCAATTAAAATACCTTTAATTACTATGTGCATGGCAGTTATGTTATTTTCAGAACAGGCAGAACTTAGCATTTCCAGAAAATTGATTCTTTCAAAAATTCCATTAATGTAATTTTCTTAAAATAACAGTTTTTATTTTACTATAAAAACCCCCATAATCAGCACAAAAAAGCACACAAATCATTATTGCTGCCAGGCCATTGCCCTTGGATGTGCCCAGATGATCACTGCGATTTTCAGTTGCTTCTATCCGGCGTTTTACTGCCCCTCCACCCACTCCGAAGGAGCCGTGGACTGCCATTACTCTTTAAGAAATTATGTATGAGTCCAAGTCCACGGTGGTGGCGCGTAAGGGAGATGCAGCAGCGGCCGGCTGTAATTGTCACTGTGTCGTAGGCCTTCCTCTCAAGGGGCCGATATCCCTTGTTATGAGGGAGATAAAGAAAGAGAACCTCAGACTGAACACTCTCCCTTGTAATAGACATATGGCCCAGCTTTGCTGCTAGAGCATCTCACAGACTGCCGGTGTCCCCGGTGAAAGATTTATGACATCCTTGGCTCGACGTCTGACACGGGGATAGATCTCCTCTGTGTGCTGATTAATAAGGAGGTCCTGTCCGCATCCAGCGCGGAAAGCTCACAGGCACGATCGGAGATGAATGGGGTGCCTCTGCAAGGATGGAACGTGTTTTGAAATTGAAAGCCCCCTCCCCCGAGAGAATGTGATTGGTTCATACCTCTGCTTGTCATCCTGGGCATGATGCTTTGGGTTAAGCACGGGAGGGAGAGATGACTTAGTACAGAGGGAATTCTAGTCCTTTTATGCAGGGTTTCCTACGGTCCTCAGGAACCCATAGACAGTTCATGTCTCAAGCTCGGTGGGAGCAAAAACGTGGACCGGCCGTAGGTCCCTGAGGACCGGATTGGGAAACGCTGCTTCTATAGAATTCAGCAGTTCATTAGACTGGGGTTTCTCTGTCCTGGTGGGGAGGGGGGGCATTCCATGAAGCAGGTTTTCTTGCTTAGCCAAATAACTTGTCGGATTTAAGGTAGTCTTGGCTGAATGGACTTTTATCGTCACTCACAACTTAACTTATGGTTCAGTTACATTTAGCCCAAACTACCTTTCCGTGTGAAGGAACCCAAGGTCCTGATACAGGCTGGCACACAAAACCCTCTAAGCATGTGGATGCTGCTAAAAGCAACCAGGATTTGGTGACGGATGAACAACCTGTCCTCTTTCGCCAACTCTCTCATTTGAAGTGTCCAGTCTGCTTTCCATCTCCTGGCTTCTGGAAGCATGACCGACACCTGAAACTGAGTTTCTGGAAAAGATCCTGTTTCTTTGTCAACAATTGCAGTGGGATCGATCGGGGGAGTGCGAGCAGTGCGGTAATGGCGGTCTCCTAGCCAGCTGCCAAGCCCATTCCAAGCTGATGCAGAAATCACATCAAACAGCTCCTCACAAACAGTGCCTACTATTATGTTAAGGGCCGTGTGTAATTAGCGTAATTAGTCTCATGGGCAATTTGCTGGCCGATTCATGGACAATATAGCATGGTGCCACGTGTATTAGTTTTTAGTGCATGTGATTTGTAAATAGGATCTGGGGATGCCCCTTTAACCAGTATGGCAGGGTGTGAGTATAACACACAAACCTATCAGGTGTTTTACAAGAACAAGACACGCCCCTCCCCCCCAATCAGAGACAGCCTCATTTATAAGGGGGAAGAAGAATAAGGTGCTTATATATCTGCCCACCCACACACCATGGTGCTAATTCCTGATAGGTGGCTGCTGTCCTTGGTACTGCACCGGGCCACAAGTCAGGCACCAGATGACGAGGGTCCCAGAGGTGCCATTGTGACGCCACGTTTCGCTATATGTTGACCACGCCCCTTACAAGTCAGAGATAATACACGGCATGCTTGGAACAAATGATTTTGATCGGCTACAGGAAACTCTACACTGTCTCGACACCACCTATGACGGCAATGGTGACATGCCTGTCTGCACCCCGTCACTTGATGGCCTTGTGCTGGTACTGGGGGCAGGAGACGAAAAGCAACTAGAAGGCCAGACGTGAGACAATAGGTTGAAGAATGGGAAGATGGGAAGAGGGATTATGCAGAGAAGCAGGGTGTGGGGCGGAGGGAAAACAGGTGGGAGTAGCTGCCTGACGATCCTCATTGTCTTCTGAGAGCTTTGGTGCTGGTGACTCCAGAGCTTCTCACAGCTGATCAAAGACGTGGGGAAGGCTGGCAGCTGGAGCACCTGGCAGGAAACTCTTTTCTTGCCCACAGTCGGTTTCTCTTTTTCGTATAGTTTATTTACATATATGTAAGTGTTTTTCCAATGACTAAAAGCAGATTAGAAATGCAAATGAGACGGAAGGAGGCAAACGGCTGATATTCTCTTAAGGTTTCGTTCCCCCTCTAGGCATCCAGGCCTCGATCTCTATGTACGTGTAGAAGCTCATAGCCGGCCAGTGGTCGTGTAACGTTGTGGGTATTGCTCTAACTGCAATGTCCTTCTAGGTGTCCACTGTAGTTCAGACCACTCTAATAATCTTTGCTGTTGATGGAAAATTTGGGCTGTTGATTCATAGTTGGAGTTTTTGTTGATGTTGAAAAGAACTTCTTCAAGTATCTTGTGGAGTCCCGCCATTACTGGTTTTTGTTCTCCGTGAATGGTGAGCCCCGTCTCACCGAGTCTGAAGACGCTTCTTCAAGCATTGTGGTCTGGGGAGCTGGGGACGTCACATTCTCAGTGGAAACATTTCACGCCTCTTTGAGGGGCTGTGACGAAAGACCCCACTATTGCCCAGCAAGGTGGAGTAGATCCATCTTCATGATGCTTCCTGAAGCTGCCCTGTACCCTCTGTTATGCAAAAACACATAAACAAATGTACACATTCCCTCACATGCAAGACTACAAACATCTACAGACACACATGCAATCTGACGCATGCATTGCATACATAGACATCCTTACATACATACCTTAAATACACACCGTTCTGCCTAAAAACCAAATTTCTTGGTACCTGGATCCTGTATAATCAATTGTAATTCCAGGATTTGAATCCACAGCATTGCCTCCTCCCTCAAGATGCATTCTAATTTGATGAGGGCTCTCATGCCTGGGCCACCACCCCAGAAGGCTTTCAGAAACACCAATGGGCTTCAAACACTGCATTCTACTGGAGTCAGCCCACATGCCCATTACGAAGAGGCACAACAAGTAGAGGCGATCAAAGCCCCTGATTGGCCAGACTCCTCATCCGGTGCATGCGATTGGCCACGCCTCCCGGGCTCACACTATTAGCCTCACCACACCCATTTTTCCATGGAGATTCGGACATGCGAAGTTTTCGGTGGCATTTGTTGGGAATAAAAAATGCAAGACTCACGCAATATCGCACAGAATACATTTTGTAAGCATGGCTGGGCATGCCAAATAACCGTCTGCTTTTAAGATTCATGGCAGCCAGGCACTAACAGCTAATTCATCAAGGCGCTTGCTGCCCGATTTGTCTGAGACTCCAAAAGCACAAATAGAATTACTATGCATATTTAACCTGAATGTACACCAAGTTAAGCTGGCAATTATACGCTGATTTGAAATATGCAAAACATTTACAGATTTAAAAGAATATGTATGTTGGCAGGCTGCAGATTTCACGGGGAGACTGGCAATGTAAAGGCTGTCGTGATGGTAATATGGCCTTCCTGTTCTTGGCTGATGTATGATCGCTGCCGCTGGCACGGTCCTAGCGGCTGTTTAAAATGACGGGATGGGCTCTCCCAGCCATATGTTTGCCGTGGGTGCCCAGCCAGGGCAGAATGCCATCTCACTGGAAGGGGGGGGCTTCTCTGGAAAATGGTGCTAGAGCCGGATCCGTAGTGAACCTTGTCGCCTGAGCCTGCTCTTATGAAAGCGACCTGACCACTTAGGTGGGAGGCGGGCGTGTGCCAGTCCTGATGCACAGATGTTCACGCTCACCGGGCTGCTCCTACAAGTCAGAATAGAATGCATTTTGCATATTTGTCTGAATATGTTGTCCTTCCATGCATCCATTTGCTCAGAATTCACCATTTTCTACAGTCTTGCTATGGAGTCAAAAACTATAATTGAACACGCACTTTTTCAAAGCACCCTGATGGGGCACTAAGGATGGCACATGCCAGTCAGCTAAACTGAGCCCACTGGCATTAATCTCCTATAGATCCAGCTGACGATATGTTAGTAGATTCTGCACTCAACTTGACCTGTCAGTCATTCAGCTGGGCCGCCACTGACAAATGAAGAGAGAGCCTGTTGAGCTCCGCCCACTGATGCACGGGGTGGTGACCTTGGAGCACGTTGGCCGAAAGGTGGAAAGGCAGGTTGGGGAGTGGGACGGGCTCACAGGCGGACAGGAATGCTAGGAATGTGGCTGTCTGGAGAAACCAGTGCAGCCTGTAGTGGAAAACGCACTAAGCGGCTAAAAAAAAAATCCACGTCTGATGACTGTTGTGTGCAAACAAGGACGTTAAAAGGAATGAGGACGTTAACTTGTTCGATGGACGGCAGTTAACCATGCAGAGCAGTCAAAGCGTGTAACACTATCACTGTGCTGCACAATCTGCACGAGGACGTACACATAAGGCAGGAGTCCGCTACTTTCTGCCTTGCAGGGCAGCTCAGTAGACAATACCGGCCTGTTCCACCTGATCTCCATCTCCGGTTAGTTATTTATATGAACATACGCTGCTTGCATTTTTCCTGAGTAATCCCAGACCTGAGCTGTTTGTCTATGGCTTCCTGAGACCCAGGTCTTGCCAGAGAGACTAGTGGAGCCGCGGTATCTGCCGGGTGACGTGAAAACTGTGGATTCCTTTGATACGATGATAGTGAACCGCGCGGTTCTGTCGGCTGCCAAAGCCGCCGTCCCTCTCGTCACGCACCTAGTCGACTTCTCTCCTGTCACATTCTTCCATCTGTCTGTGAAGTCACCTCCTCTGCAGCAGCACAAACGACATGTTAGATGATCTGTACGTAGCGTGATCTGCCTTCAGAGTCATCTGTTTAGTGAAGGGTAGTGAAGGACAGCATTCGGGCCTAACCACCATCCTGCTTTTATTTTCAGACACGTGCGCTGGACTAAATACAGCAGATCACTATGACTTAACTTGAATCATTCTCTTTATACTGTCAGAATGACAATAGCACCCCCCCCCCCCCCCCCCACACACACACACACACCCACCCACTTCTACCCCGGATCAAAGTATGTTTTGACTCTACTCTTGAAGATGAACTTCCCTTCTGTCACCTTCAGCTCTCGCATGGGTGGGAGGCATGGCTCAGGTTAGCCTCTTTCTGGGCCCATTTCTGTGCCTGTGCCTGAACACTGGAGATTGGCGTTAGAAACTGCTTGGTCATCATCTGGGCTCTACAAGGCCAGCAGGTCTTATGCGAGAGATCCGAGTGCTGCACGCATGCTCGCGTCTATATATTAGTAATTCGACTGCTTAAATGACCATGTTTTTACCCCAGTTTGGGACCTTTGCCGGCACCAGTTTGTCCGCAGTTCGGCACCGCAGCCCTAAATAGCTGTACACTGTAGAATCAAGCAGTGGGTGTGAGCTTCATAGCATTACACGCACCACCAGAGCCACTCAGCCTCAAAGAGCTTTTTGTCAGATTAGCATTACAGCTTCATTGTAGCTTATATGCAGAGGGAAGCAGTCTATGTATATATAACCAACAAACAATCTGCTTTGTAGCCTTTCTCTGCACAATGGCACACAGGAGGTGGAAGAAACTACAGGTGATGCTTCTTATTATCTCACCCTGTCCAGAATCAACGCATTGCACAGGCGAGAAAATAGCAAATGTATCAGCAGGTTTCAGTGGATTTTTTTGGTTCAAGAGATACTTTCAATTATGAACTGATGTTTTAATCAATGTTTTCCCCCAATAAAAAACAAACACTAACAACTCCCCACTGTTTATGCTTGGATAATTGTTCTTGGAATTGTGATGGACAGTCATAATATAATAACTGGTTTCATAAACCATTGCATCCCCCCCCCCCACGAGGGGTCTTGATTTTGGCGTAGATGCATGCATAGGTGTCTCCCTGCCATTTATCCCAGCACTAGCGCCCTCTAGAGTCTGGGCAGACTCATTACGCAAGTGCCAGATGGTACATTCCCTACAAATCATCTGGAACAGAGTGTTTTAACATGACATAAAAGAGGAGAGGAATGGAGAGGGATGGAAGATAATGTGAACAAAAAGGTCAGTGGATGGGGACAGTAATTTTAAGAGAGCATGGACCTGTAATGGGAAAGGGACAGAGGGAAATGACTCTTTCTGCTTGACAGATGAGCGCCAAACACCCCCACCTACACCCCCCCAGGGAGCTCTTAAGACAGCGGGAGTGTGGGGGGGAGTCCGTGGCTATTTCTGGCCATACGGCGGCACTCTGGCACACTCATCAGCCTCTGCCGCGGTGATGCGAGGCGGCGAAGCGCGGAATGGTGGCGTGGCTTTCATCACACACCCCCCCCCGCCGAAGTCTGGATTACGAGGAAAAAAGCAGGGGATTCACCTCAGAACCAGCTGCGGTGTCTTCGCGTTGGACCTCTGATCGAGATGTCAGCTTGTCCCTCCTTTGGTTAATTGCTCGATGAACTGATTCAGTGTTTAGCAACCCAGGCAGCCTCTGTTTATACACTTTACGTATGCGTTCCTGTAGCTGGGTAGTTAACTGAAGCGATTCAGGTCACCGCTCTGGGGTTAGGGGCGCAAGGTGGGCTTCAGCGACCCGGCGAGAGATTTCGTGCTTCTCCCCGCGATCCCGCCTCACCACGGATCGGCCTGGAAGCCGTCGACTGGGTCCTGGGAGACGGAGTGAGTCGGAGCCAGGAGGCACGCTGGGAGCCGGTCGCCGATGGGGCGAGACCGATAGGAGCCCACGGCGCCGCCGGTTGTCGTCATTAGCGCCGCGTGAGAAGGGAGGGTGAGAGGGTCGCGCGATGGTCCAAGGGGTGTGTTCGATGCTCTCTCTGACGTTTAACAGAGGGTTATTTGCTGGGGACGGGATGGGGTGGGTCAGGCCCAAACACCCCGGACAGTGCGGACGGCCCTGCGCAAGGGGTTCCCCTTTGTGATGCGCGGGAAGTCACTCGCCTAAGGGCCTCTGCCTACGCAAAACCGGCCTGCTAAGGGAGGCGTCGCAGGCACTGCTGGCACCGGTCCAAGCCGGGGGGGGGGGGGGGGGGGGGGGGGGGGGGGGGGGGGGGGGGGGGGGGGGGGGGGGGGGGGGGGGGGGGG
>JABFEA020000130.1:21083286-21094579 GCA_019775915.2 Cyphomyrus plagiostoma | reverse complement strand
CGGCGCCGCGCCCCCCCGCGGGGGGGGGGCGTGGGCCCCGGCCCGCGGCCGGGGCCCGGCGCGCCCCCCCCGCCCCCCCCGGGGGGGGGGCGGCGGCCGGCCCCCCGGGGCTGGTGGAGGGTTAATGACTCCCTGCGCTGTTGCCCAAAGCATGTGTCCAGCCAAGGCACGTGGTCGCGTGACTCCGCATTGCGGCCGGCTCCCTCAGAGCACAGAAGCAAGCGGCTCCCGGGCCGGGCCGCTGCCACCAGCTGCGACGTCTGCGGTGAGGATGCGGCGTTGTGACAGCTGCGTGCACCGCATACGCTGCATTCCGCACAGGCGCCGAGACCTGGAAATAGACACAGCTGCTGCTTTCTGCCCTTCTCTGGCCGATGATAACGGCTGGCAGACTGAGGTGTTCGGCTGCTACTTTAACAGGAAGTGCGCCAAGCTCATGTGTTTAGCAGCTGATTTTAACTCGTTTAGCACAATGTGTGCCAAATTGAGACATCTAGCTCCTGTTTTTGACTTAACACAAATTGTGCCAAACTGAGATGATAATCTGCTGTTTTTAGCTATTTTAACAAGAGGTATACCAAACAAACATGCTTACCTACCTGTTTTAACTCATTTGACAGAAACTACACGACACATGGCTTTTTTTTCCCCCCCAGCTCCTAGCATAGCTGATGTTTATCAGAGAGCCTGCTCCTGCTATCCTCAGCCTGTCATCTCTTCATCTCAGTGTCCCTGACAGCTGTGACGAGGCCGTAATGCGTGACACAGGCCATCTCATGACAGGCTATCTCATCAGGCTAGTGTTCAGTGACAAGAACCAGAGGGATGTGTAGTGGTGATCATCAGCTAAGAGACAGGCCCCGGGAGCCTGGGAAATCAAGGCCGTGTCCAGCCTACTGCCATATGGGATCGGATCACTCACCCCGGGGGACAATTTACACTAACCGTAGGTTCTTGATTTGGGCTCATCCACCATCTTCTGCTCCATGGCACCTCGAGAAGAACATTGAGGTGTCTGTAAATAAAGATACACATCACGAGCGTCTGTGTGTGTGTGTGTGTGTGGGGGGGGGGGGGTGATTGCTGGATATAAAGTGGTATTCAACCTTGAAAGGGAGGTAGAAGCAGGTATGGGAATGTTTCTGCGTTTCACACTATGCTGCTATTTATACACATCGTTATTTTTGCCCTGATTATCACTGTTCCGTCGGCTGAGTCTGAGGTTTCTGAACGTTTGCACACTCGCGTGTCACTGAGAGCCACAGACGCCAGGACGTTCCGGAAGCTCTCTGAATGGGACGTCGGCCGGGCGGCTAGCGAGCTGTCTGCCTTCAGCCCGGTATCGGATTGGGTACCTCGGGGGCAGCTGTTAGCAGGGCCGGAGTGCAATTCGCCGATTGGGCCACGGTCAGTAGCAGCCAGGGCGCAGGCTGCCCCGGGGGAGCGAGCAGCCACAGTGCCGGCTGTGTGAACATCGCACCAGCTGCACCGTTTAGGGCCCACAGGAGGCGTAATGGCAGCTTGGGAGCCGGATTACCCAGCAGCCCTCCATCGGTCTGGATGAAAGGAGCGCGAGCAGATCGATCATGAGCACACAATGGGACTGCAGTCATTTGGCATGTTTATAAAGGGAGATTGAGGACTTTTGGGGCCGCCGCTGTCTGGCATCCCAGAGTGGGTGACTGGGAAGGTGGGGAGGGTGGCTCGCGAGGCGGAGGGGCTCTCGGCTGACCGTCTGCCCGCGTCCATCGCCAGCCTCCACACCGCGCTGCACCTGCGTCACCGTGCGCCCAAGGGCACCTTCTACCCTTTCCTGACATTCACACGGATGGTTTGGGATCACTGGCTGAGGCGGCGTTTACATCATCGCCGGCAGCTTGCGGCGTCCTCAAGCGTCTCTCCCTCAAGCTGTTAAATCAACCGGGAAGAAAACAATAAAAAAACAAAAATCACCCCAGAGGACAACGTGGGTCTCTGAGCTGCCCTCCGGCTGAGGGCAGGGCTCAGAATATCAGTAAAACGCGCAGAAATGGTGTCACGGTGCTGGGGGGTCTCATTCCTTCAAATGAAAGTCCCTTCTGTCCGTAGAACCAGTTCATAGTCAGTCACGCACATTGTATTAATAAGAAATCGGAACGTAAAGCTCAGCGCGCTTTTAATTATCCACATAGCTAGTCGGGGAGTACTAGCTCAAATCAGTCCCATTGATAACTGCATTGACTTTGTTGCCGCTGTATCATTCTCCTGTTGCATGTTCATAGCTCATTATAATTATATTGAGGCGGGTGAGGAGAAGGGAATGCTGGAAAATACTGGAGGGGTGATGTGGAGAGGAGAAGCTTGTGGGCGATGTGGAGAGTAGAAGCTTGATGGTGATGTGGAGAGGAGAAGCTTGAGGGCGATGTGGAGAGGAGAAGCTTGAGGGCGATGTGGAGAGGAGAAGCTTGAGGGCGATGTGGAGGGGAGAAGCTTGAGGGCGACGTGGAGGGGAGAAGCTTGAGGGTGACGTGGAGGGGAGAAGCTTGAGGGTGACGTGGAGGGGAGAAGCTTGATGGTGACGTGGAGTGGAGAAGCTTGAGGGCGACGTGGAGGGGAGAAGCTTGAGGGTGATGTGGAGAGGAGAAGCTTGAGGGTGATGTGGAGGGGAGAAGCTTGAGGGTGATGTGGAGGGGAGAAGCTTGAGGGTGATGTGTAGAGGAGAAGCTTGAGGGTGATGAGCAGGTTTGATGCCGCCAGCTCAGAGGGACCTCGTTCGCCGCTCACCACTGCGCCGACTGGGTGACTGCTGGTAAGGGAAGAGACATGAGCTGCTTGCCGTTCGCCGTCCTCTGCGACTCAGGCTTCGAGCCATGCCGGAGTAGACGATGCCGCCCCCCGGCTTATGATGGTCAAAACCTCCAGATGCGTCCTTCTTACATCTGGGGCCGCTGTCCGGCTGCGTAGTGCTGAACAGCGGTCAACGGTGCGCTGTGGATTCCTGCCTCTGCGTCACATCACAACGTGCATTTGTCGTAATGCTGAGGCTAGTGTCATTCACAACTCCTCCTCAGGATTGGATCAGAGGTGCTCATTCTCGGCAAATGAGGGGGTCAATGAATGAGAAGATATGTCTTCAGTCCAGTCGTGGTTTTTCTTTGGGGTGCAGGGTGGAGGGGAACTTGCAAAGCCCGACAGGACTGTGCTGTTCGGTAACCTTGAAGCTTGGCTTGACGTATCTCCTGGCAACGCTGTCGTTCACAGTCCTGCTCCCCCCAGCCACTTCATCCCATTCAGCTCCATTCGCTACCATTGGATTCATTTCCGTGATAGAAGGACCCGCTCCCACATCTCCGTAGCGTGACGTGAGGAGAACGCAAATGGAACTCAAATATTGTATTATGCATGAGCGAAGACCAAAGTCAACAGGGCTTCAAAAGAGCCATTTCGGTTTTCATTAACGTCAAAGTCTGTATTGTTATTTATTCATATTTTTTTAAGTGTCCTTGGTGTCTGTGCAAGTGACACCAGTTTAAACAGGTTTGTGCATCCTGATCTGTAAGGAAATTGTAGACGTGGTAAAAAGTGATTCGAGACCATCATGAAGGCTGAAAAGCTTGATGTCACGTCAAACCAGGGAGGCAGGAGCAGGGAGACGGAGGAATGCAGGATTTATTAGGAAGTACACAAGCACAGGACACTGGCAACATGCAACATTAATGACAGGACTAGGGAAACATACTGGAACTGAAATACACAGGACGAATTAGCAGCAACAGGAAGCAACTGGTAAACAGGAGGATTACACATGGGGTAGATGAGGGGGCGTGGCACACAGGAGGTTCGGACAAGCAGGGCATGACACTTGATGGCGAGAAACGAGAACCATAGCAGGATCAACCATTACCATCCATTACCATCCATTTGCTAGGATCATCCAGCTTGTGTATTTAACACGTACGCCGATTTGTAGCCACCGTCTTCTTCATTAAGCTTTTTTGTAGAGAATGAAGTCCTATCATCCATGTGAAACTCTGCACCTTGTCACCTGTCGCTACTCAGATGTTTCTCTAGGCCTCTCAAATGTGATGGACCCAGCCCATGTCCTTCACGGATGCGGTCAAGATACGAGTGTCAGGGCCAGAGTTCCTGTGTGCATCAGCAAGTCCCGGAATCTCGCACTCATGTCCCTCTGCCCCAGGAATCAGGCCTGACCTCGACCAGATGGAGCAGCAACTCATTTTTCAAATCATATCTCCTCCACCCCCTCCACCACACCCTGCCCAATCTGATGGCTTTTGCCACAGGGTGACTGACATTCTCATTGCTGTTCTGTGGGTTTCGTGACTAGAATGTACCTTTCACAGAGACCGTCCCAGACGCACAGCCTCCAGGGCTCAGTATGGCTGGATTTTTTATATAGAAATATGCCTGTTTGTGAAGCATGTGCAGCGAAGAGGATGTGTGACAACCACAGTAACATCTGAGACTGAGACTGATGATCAACATCGAACTTGATTCGAATAACCCAAAAAATGTTTCTAAGAAAATGCATTTAATAATATATGGTTTATTGCTTTATTCAAAAATATTACTTGTATACCATGACCTGGAGTCCTGCTTTGGTTCCTTGTATGTCCTTAGAGTTAAGCGTAAACCTCAGCCCTGTTTTTGTGTTCCAGGATTTCTGGAAAGACACAGATGTGTGGTTGCTGCCTCCCAGTTGGCTCTGCGTTTCCGCTATGCCTCCGTCCCAGTAGGAACCAAGGCTGGGGGAGAAATGGGTGTTTGTGGCTTGGATTCTTTTTTTTAACTCGGGTTTGGGGGAGGTGGGGGTTGCATTTCTTATAGTAAGCATTTGAGCATTTGTCTGCTTTGTCTTCATTCTCTGTCACCCCTTTTCTGCCTCTGAATGGTTGAGTCTAAAACACCCCTGCCCCAAAAACAATGTTCTGGGGTCCTGCTCCATAAGCATGTAAATAGTGGATGACTTGGAATATGAGTACCTCCCACACACACATACACATACCCATGAGCTCTTTGGGTATGGTGCCATAGGGCTGGGGTTGCTGTTCATACCTCTGCACTGTTCTGGACCCAGACGTGAGGGGATCCATGAAATGGGGATATGATTCCCTCCGAGGGTGGAATAAAGAGGCTCTGGGGGGCTTATGGTTAGATATCTCATTAACATCCTTTTGCCCTTCAACGTCACGGCAGGTGTGGAGAAACCCACCCTGGACGCTTGAGTGTGGGGACATCTCACGTGCATAATCGTGCATAGACGTGCATAGACGTGCACACAGTTGGGTGTAACACCTCTAACAATGAAGTTAATGTGGCCGGGTGCCTGTCAGCTTTTCATGAGACCTGTGGTGGGGGGATGTCGACCCACAGGGTGGCCCCATGACGGCGGCCTCGTAGCCCACCTACAGGACATGGGTTTGATGCCCCCACACTCTTCCCCTGCTGCCGCTCCCCCACACTCGTCTCCTGCTCTCCGCTTCCTCCAGCAGTCAGTCCCACATAGTCCCCTCCTGCAGAGGCAGCCTGCCCACCCGCCTTCCCCCAGGACAGCCCCCCCACACAGTGCAGACTCTCTGCTCACAAGATACAAGTTAGAATCTAGGCACAGCTGACAGCCATCAGCCCCTGTGTGTGTGTGTGTGTGTGTGTGTGTGTGTGTGGGGGGGGGTTATGTATATATTACACTATAGGCACCATTTTTTGGACCCCACAAAGGGATATTGACTGCAATCAAAAAACTAAAAATGCCAAAAGTCTCGTATTTTATATGATTACTTATGGTTAGGGTTAGGGCTGGGTAGGGGTTGAGGTCGTCATGTTGGGATTAGTTTTTCCGATAGAAATGAATGGAGAGTCCCCACAAAGATATGAATGCCAAGGTACGTGTGCGTGTGTGTGAGTGTGTGTGTCTATTCAGCAGCTGATTCATGTCAGCTCTGTAGGACGGTATGTTCTCCTCGCTGAGTGGCGGGGATCAGCATTCGTGCTCGCGGCTGAACGTCCGCTGTTCTCATCACGTAGCTCTGTCCCGTGCTCGGTCAAAGGAGTACCATCGTCATTTGACCTTTTTTCTTTAATATAAACCAAATTTGCTGGCAGACCAGGAACAGTTATTTAACTGCTAACACGTGTGATGAATACGAATGATGCTGTCCGCTTCCCTGCTGGTGGTGGAACATGCCTGTTTTGGCTGCCTGATTGAGTGATTGCCTTGGCATGCACCATTATCGGGGGTGAGCAGTCCACTACCAAATAATGAAACTCAGCTTCAAGTTTGAAATGAAAACATTCCCAAGGCGTCCTTCTGTGAATCATTGTGGTGTGACAATTCCACGAAGCCCCAGATAGATTATACGTTTTGGGGGGGGGGCATGGGTACTGCCAAACTTTAAGAAAAATTCCCAGCTCCTTCCAAAAGCAAAACTGTGGCTTTCCTTTGAATAGGTGTCTATTTCACCGAATACAGTTAAACCCAAAGATGGACGGCAGTTTTGTCCTCCTTGAGTCTCATTTCCAGTTTGACCAATGCGGGATGGGATGTGGGCTTCTGCTGTGTGCTGCCTCAGACTTTAAAATGCTTTATAAGACAACAGCAGCCCCTAGAACTACTGCGCACACACACACACACACACACACACACACACACAAGCGGACCATTTCCGTGTGTATTGAAGGTGGGCCTATACAGTGGGAAAAGGAAAAGGTTACTATGGTAATCTCACGGGTTAAACCAGAATTCCAGAATGTGGAGATGGAACATGAGAGAGAGAGAGAGAGAGAGAGAGAGAGAGCAGGACCTGCATTGTTCCATCCCGTGAGGTATGCGGTCACCCTTACCCTGGGGTGAGACTTACCATCTGTCCTCACCTGCCCTCACACATTGTTGGGCACTAGTACTACTTCCTGTCACATGTGCTTGGAGCAGAAGCCTCGATACTCGTCCCAGACCTGAGAAACAGCCACCTTCCCTTTCGCTGGTGCCCTTAAAGGGATCTTGTGTTTTAGAAAATTCCTGTCAGGACTTATTAGCAGTTTGATAATTACAGTCCGTGAATTAGCTAAGCTAATTTAGCCACAGCCTTAATCGATGCATAATTGATGTGACATTGTCACTTAATGGTTAACATGTCCGTTTGCTGGACACGTTAAAAAAATATAAATAAATGTGTGGTTAAACCTTGCATGCCAGATTTATTTCTTGGCTGCCACAAAAGCCAATAGTCAAATTAAGTGACACTGGCAATCGTCTGCAGTCATCCGCTGCTGGGTGGCAGAAGATGGAAGTGGGCGGGCACTGCAGTCAGCCAATCAGAATAAATCAATGAAACAAGCAGGAACACCATGGAACAGGGAAATAGATGAGGTAATCTTACCTGGCTCAGCTACAAAGTCAGAGGAGCACGGGTTTGCTTGCCATTCAAATCCTGACCCCCTGGGGGGTAAAAACGGGGGCCAGGATGTACGTAGATCTGCTCCTACGGTATGCAGGAGATGGACACTATCTCGTTAATGGTGGCGGATGGCAGCTCCCAGCCAGGGGGCGAAATCCATTATGAGTGATTTGCAGGCCGATTAGGAGCGATGGAGAGTATTTGTTTATGGATGCATGCTAATAGGAGGGAGTGTTTGCGGACAGTGATGGATGCAAAGGCTGTTAGGAACCTCCAGAGAGGCCTGGCTGTGTGTGTGTGTGTGTGTGTGTGCGCGCGCGCGCGCGCGCGCGCGTGTGTGTGTGTGTGTGTGTGTGTGTGTGTGTGTGTGTGTGTGTGTGTGTGATATTTATCCACAATCCTCATGATTCAGCACATTCTTCTCAGACTTGAGGTGTTTCAGTAAGTCGGTCCTCCGTAATGAAGGGGATTACACATTATACCACATTGTGATACAGGAGTATTATCTCACACCCGCTCGCAATGCTGCATTTTTTTCCCTAGTTCACGTTGATGTTTAATGGTTCAACAGCAGCATCCAGGCCAATCTCGCCACTCCGAACTTATCACTGGGGGCACACGGGGTCCGGTCAGATTTCACCGGGATGAGGGACAAATCGATGGGAAACAGACAGGAGGCCAGCGGCACAGGACTGGACGACCCTGCACCCGACTGCCGGGAGTCGTCCTCACAGGGCGTTCTTACCCCGCCACATGCGTGACGAGTATCAGCCAGCTGGCAGAATCGGCCCATCGTTGGGGGGTGCATAAGCCAATGCGGGCGGGACGATCCTGATCCTATGGGTGGCTGCCTAGAACGCCAACTTCTGAGGGGGCAACCGACTTGCCGGCCAATTTCACTTTGCCTCAGACAGGGGGCGCCAGCATCCTAGGTGTCACATGGGCTAGGACCAGTCCTGCCCTCTGCATACACAGCCCGCCAACCCGCTGAGGAAAACCCTGTAATGACCTCGCGCTCCTCTTTAAAGTAACTGTCGTCTTAATGCTAATTAGTTCCCGGTGATTAAATCACGCCTCATGTGGCCGCGAAGCCTGTTTAATGGGCAGCGTGATGCCGGCACTGTGGCCATTTCCGTTCCCGGGCCCATATCACGGCAGCAGGCGTCAACGAGGGTCAGTCACCCCATGCACCCTTCAAAAAATGAGGGTTAGAGGTTTAATTGTGTCAGACTCGCCCCGCTTTCATGTCTCTGATTGGACTTGAGTGCCCAGTGCTGCCTCTGTGATTGGCCGAGCCGCCTATGCGAATATTGGTCATGTGGTTATGGCCGAAGCACCTTTACGAACTACAAAAGGGCTGAATTCAATCTGATTAGATGAATAGAGTGAGAACAGCCCCTTAGCCCATGATCACATTGTCAGAGAGGTTAAAGAAGAAACCTTGTGAGTGTTGATTAATTATTGTGGTATATATGTCACATGACTATTCACATGACAGGCCTCTGCGCTGATTCACTATGGATCCCCATCCTCAACACTAGAACAGAACATTACTCGTGTCGTAATTATCATTCGTCATCTTCACATTAGCCATTTTCTGTACCCCAAACGAAGCTTATCCTGTGTCTTCCAGCTGGATATAGATTATTGTTTCAGAAATTTAAGGAGTGTGAGAAGGAAAATTTTTTATTCACATTATCAGCTGAAAGCTTGATATTCACCAGGTGTGCACCTGTCTGCCTTGTGGAGACATGCTTCCCGAGAAGGCTGGACCCCAAGGAGCTGGGGATGGAAAAAGAACACGAAAGAGCTGAAATGATTTGCAGTGACTGCAGCCTGGATGGATGGGAAATGGCTCTGCGGGCTTCTCTTTGTGGCATCCTTCCAGATGGCACATGGCACGTCAGATTCTGCTCACGCAGAGGGGTTAACGCCGGCCGTTTAATCTCTGCTGCCCATCACCGGCGCAGGTCGGTAAGGCCGGACAGTGGTTGGGGGGGGGGGGGGCACGGCACCCAGGAGGGGATGATTTGCTGACCGGCAAGGCTCTGTGCCGCCTACGAGGCCTGAAGCCTCCTAGGGACTGCGCAACATTTTTTGGCTTATGCAGATTGCAGATGCATTGATCCGTGTGCGTCAGCCACATGGACCAGCTTTTAACGGTCATCTTCTGCCATGGTTTAATGAGGGCCCTAATTGGCCTCGAGTGGGACAGCAGTGCAGGCAAATCCTCAGAACTTGTAGGCCTGTGTTTTACCTCTGACTGGCTCTTAATGGGGAAATCCACTGGAATGTATCTATCCAACTAGCCATCTTCCATCCACTGGCCCTGAGGATGATCGCGGCTCCCCTATCAATAACATTCTTTTAGATGAAACTATGAACCTATTTTTTATTTCCCAGTCACAAGTAGGACAGCTTCCTTTGTTAAAGAAATCCTCTGGTGATGAAATGTCAGACAGGGGGTGGATTTGCTCACATTCCTATTATTGTTGGAATATAGCCTCCCCAGCTATAGAATTGGTGAGCGACGTAAACCTCTGTCTGGACGATGGTGGTTTCTGTTGCACTGGGGAAATTTAGTCAGATGAGCCCGCTGTTGGAGAAGTGACCAAGGTCAGCAGAGAAGATGCCAGTTTTCAGGTCCCTTGCTCCTCCTTGTGGGAGGTTCTGGCCGTCAGAGGTATTCTTACCCTGAAGCAAAACAGATCCAGAAAGTACCAAAAGTCTGTATCAAGGCCCCAGGGAGACCTGCAAGCATTGTACGTGGTTCCCTTAATCAGGAAGGTAATCCCTGCCACGATGAGCACATATCGCCCCCTACAGGTCCCCAGAGTGATGGCATCTATTATTTGGTAATCTTGCAATCTTAAATTAGTCTAGGTTACCCTGAATTTGATGGGCTCTCAAATGCCTGTACCACCTCTAGAGCAGATACAAAGCCTAAAGTTTTGTTACATTCTCTCTACAAGGGAAACCTAGAAAATGTGTCATGGTTTTAAATAATCATTCAGCAGTCTTTTTATGCTTGAATTCTCACTGTTCATGGGAGGGTTTGTCTGCCTACATTGTCTAAATTGAGCCTCTTTATATGAAACAAAATAGTTACAGACCACCAAAAAACAAAATAGACTTCTGTTCTCCTGTGTTGGAGATGTTCAAATAGCTCGGATATCAAATGGCCTGCCTCTCTGATTTGAATGGCCATTACCGTTAGAGAACATCTTGCTCCCACACAGCAGATACCCAGACAGGAGGGCAGATGGAGATAGAGGAAGGTGGCCACTGTGAATAGCGAGGTTAGCCTGTTTTTCCTGATTGGTCTGATTAGCGTAGGGGTCTTGGACCCACGCTAAGAGTGCCTTGAGAGTGAGAGATTTACAGTATTAAATGTAACTGATGTCAGGTATACAGGTTTGTACCAGGATAACTGATAACTCTCCCCCTAGTCTCCCCATGGGCTGGGCATGCCTCATGTGACAACAGTGTCACCAAAATACCCATTAGCTGTTGGCAGGGAGCTCTTAATCATCTTGACGTGTTTAACTGGGTGACATTTCCTGCCATGAAATGTTTACATCTGGGTGCGTCAGAGCTTGCCGGTATGCAAATGAAGGCGCAGTGCCAGTCGCCCGCTTTAGGGTCCCGCCATGCCACAGGGCCGGCCTTTTTCAAGCCGACATCTGGCACGGGCGGCCTGCAAACATTCTGTTTTGGTGGGGGCGGGTGGGGGGGGGGGGGTTGAGAGCTGGGAGAATGGAACTGACAGAGACACATCGCAATGAGGTAGGGAGACCTGTCTGTCTGCTAGGCCCCTGGTTATGCAGGATGGGGGGTTATTTGAATGTTGACTGTTATGAAAATGGAGGCAGTGGGGGGGGGGGGGGCAGGGATGAGTT
>JABFEA020000130.1:21071237-21083186 GCA_019775915.2 Cyphomyrus plagiostoma | reverse complement strand
CCCCCCCCCCCCCCCCCCCCCCCCCCCCCCCCCCCCCCCCCCCCCCCCCCCCCCCCCCCCCCCCCCCCCCCAGGGATGAGTTTCTGTCTCATTTATTACCCATCGTTTCCTTGGCTTTTTGTTTTTTTTTTTTAAACCAGATTTGGGTTGTGTCACCTATAGAGGTAGCCTATTAGACTAAGTACAGGATGTTACAGTAGGGTTTACACTGCAAGGTGGAGGAGGTTAAGGTCTGTGTCTCATGGACCCCTGTATAGCATGAAGCCCCCGACAGTCAGTCCACATTTATGCTCCTCAAGGGCCGGGTTGGGAAACACTGCCGTGTAGAACAGATATACTTTAGGTTAAGTATCTTTTATTAAAGTGATACTTTTCTCTCATTTTGCTTACCCCGCCAACTTGAATGCAGTTCCCCTGGAGCTGTGGGTTAGGGGCATGGCTCAGAGGCCCACAGACATCTAACTGCTCTGCCAAGGCTGGGCTTGAAGCAGCGACCTTCTGATCATGGGCACAGAGGCTTAACCCTCTGAGCCGCACACCGCCCCCCACAAAAGTGACGTGCAGCCCATACTGGGAATTGACCTTGGTGTTATACTGTAAGCATCATGCTCTAACCAGCCCAGATAACCAGCAGACCTCTTCCTTGCTTGTTCTGCTTGTCATGTCGCTCTGCTTACCGTCTTGTAGAATGTTTTCTCTGGTTTATGAAAGGCAGCCATGGGTCATTTATTTCAGAGACAATACAGAAGCTCTGTTACCTGTCGTCAGGGTCGACCAGCTGTTGTCAGAATAGAGAGTGACCCCAAATGACCTGCATTGTAGAGATAGTGAAATGATCATCGTTTTTTGTGGTGGGGGGTGTGAGGTTGCTCCCAAATAAAGCTCTGCACAGGAACACTGAGATAGTAGAGTTGGCTCCGGCTGTTGGCTGATGTCTGTTAGGGCAGTGCTGATGAGTGGAACAGCTAGTCCCCTGTAGACATCCTTCAGCTCTCCCGTCGTTAGCGATGCCAACAGATTGTGCGTTTGACTATCCTAAGATTTCATTGCAGACCATTTTATCGCAGGGCTTAATATTTAGCTACCACAGCCACCGTGGCGGTAATGGTCTGCCTCAAACGCCATGCCACCTCTACTCCCGGGAGAGGGTGTGCGTGGGTGCTTTTAAGGCCTTGATTGATCCTCTCCACTTTGACGTGTTCTCAAAGGCTTGTGGGACCATTGACGTTACGCAAGCTAATTGGGAGAAGACGTTTTTTTGTGAGACGGTGGGGGGTGTAAGATGTTGTGTGGGAAGCATAATTGGAAGAATAATAATCGAGCGTAACCACGTCCGCAACCACGATTCTTTTAGTGCCGCCTGTCACAGTTGGCTTTCACGACAAATTTCGCTGAATATAATTCGACGCCGTATTAGCATAAACAGAATGATGCGGCATCTTATGCATGGAGATTACTTGGCGAGGAATTAATTCACTTAATAATTATGGCCTTCCGTTTGGGCCGATTTGTCAGATGCTGCGTTGATTTTATTTCGTGAAATGGGCAGATAATAGATTTCAGCCTTATTAATGAGAAAATGTGCCATAACACCTTATGCAACAAAATAACAGGTCGATTGAGAGCAAGGAGGTGGTTCGAATCAATAGTTGCACATTTATTTTTCTGTGCTGTTTTCCACAATTGCTTTGCAAAATTTAACATAACTAACTGCAACAAAAAATGATCACTTTTGTACAGTCAATTACAGACATTTATTTATACGTAGAATGTGTTTACTTGAGTAGATTTGCACTCAAGGTCCAGTAAAAGTGTCCTCGTGGATCTGTGTGTGATTCAGTCTTTCACAGTCTGTTTCTGCAGTTCTATTCCCTGCAGCTGTCTTGACGTTTTCTTGATAGGCGGCCCATGCCTCTCCGGGCTGGCAGCCTATGCTGGCTGTCTCAGGAGCACAAGGAGCCAAATTCAAGCTTCAACAGGATACCTAGCTCCCCAGCTCACCTAGAGGGTTGTTCTAAGCTGTTCTTCGACAGGTAGAACCTGTTCATGAGAACCTTATCCAAACACAGCATCTGGACCAAAGCCACATTTTGGTCGTATGTTATAATTAAGAGGCATTTTAGAGCTGGATGCATGTGGACATAGAGGATGTCTCCCACTCTTCAGGACAGGACTGAACAAATCATGCCAGAAACCCTGAAAGCGTCCAGCTTGTGGTGTGTCACCGACCTCCAAGCAGTTTTTAAAATAAACTTTATGACACCTTACATAAGGGTGAATGTGCTGATTCGGTAATTCCATGCTGTGTTTCTACTGTTTTTTGGTACCTGCACCAATCCCTCTACCTGAACATGTTTGTCATCACACCTAATTTGCACTGAAGAAATTTCCAATGAATATTTGGAACTTGGAAAATTTTCAAAGTGTTCACTTAAGTAATTTCCCTGTGGTCTTCTTCTTTTATACCCTCAGTCCATTCTTTTGGCTTCATACGCAGTTACTGCAGTAGACGCATGCTTTTGGAGATTCCTATGGTTTCCCATTAAACTGCCGAATCACAGCAGCACCAGCCCACAGGGACCCACAGATAGTCCACGTTTTAGCTCCGTCTGTGGTTACCCTGAGGACCGAGTTAGGAAACACTGCCCTGCCAGCAAAGGCTTCATAAAAACTAACAACCAGCCAGGGACAGGAGGGTTCTGAAAAAAAGTTGATATTGACATGAAGCCAATTGGTGGCCTTGGGGGCCAGAGCCACGGGGCGTGGCACGTGGCGGCTGGGCGGGGTCTCTCCGACAGGCCCGTGGCTGCATCAGTGCTCACTGTCCACCCTCGAGCATCCCGCACCACCCTCCCCTCACCTCTGGATGTCTTTCGCGATGCTTGACACTGTTCGGTGTTCTGCTGATTCCGTAGACTGGTCTGAGGTAGAACAAAGAAAAGTGCACAGGCCTCAAGAGACCCCCCCCCAATCAGACTCCAAGGTGACACGACGAGGAGGCGGAGCCTCTTTCCCCTATGTCGCTGCATTCCAGCCGTGTCGTTCCGATAAAAGCAGTGGCTCCTGGGAATGCCAGATGTTGCATGAACCCAGAAGACCACGAGGCCGACTCAGCTCTGCAGCTACGGCTGCGTTTGTTTCTGTCGTCCTTCACTTTCTCCTCTCTTTCTCTCCCACCACTGCTGTTCTCCTTTCGAGCATACAAGGGTACGAAGGGTTTGTAAGCAGGGACCTTCATTTCCTGAGCTGCCATTGGTTTTTGGTGATGAAGGACAAGTGAAGCTCATGGGTCGCTTCCAACTTTTATCCTAGACATCCATATGGAGCATCTGCTGGTTGTTTCAGATGAGTCGTTGCTAGCTGTACTAGCAGCCCACTGAATAGCTATGCAAGCCACCAGCATGTGCTGAATGTGACCCATCAGTCATACTATAGGGTGTCTACCAATAATGCAACATTATTTGATTTAAACCTCATCCATTGTCACATTTTTTTTCCCACCAGAATTGTAGCTACATGGCTTCCTGTTCATGTGAAAACTGTAACAATGCTGTGCAACTTCTTAAGCTGTGTTTTCTTTTTCGGTCACTCTTCCTTCAGAGCCAAGTTTCCACACAACCCTCAAAAGTGCTTTTTTTTATTATCTAGATATTTTTTGAAAGGGCACGGGGCATTTTAGAAATATACGTGGAGTCCTGCTTGTCTCGTGGTGTCGGCTTAAAGGTCAGTGCATCTGAGATGTTCGACGGTACCTTAACGAGCTCGCCGCACAGCGAGAGGTTTCACGACTAATTGAGGATGCGACTCTTTTTCAAAGGTCAGTGCACCGGCCGACAGGCTGTTTTGGGAGCTGACTGTCACAGCTCCCGTCCTCATGTTCTGAAACACGATAGGCACGTACATGTTCGCACATACGACATGCTCTCAGAGTGGCAGGCAGTTGATGCTAAGTGTAGCTATCTCAGGCCTCCCAGTAATTTCTCAAATGTCACTCACACAAACTCAGACACAACGATACGCATCAAACCGATATTCTGTTTACCTCTTGGCAGTCACGCTTTCAGCTGGTTAGAAAGTTCAGAAAACACTGCAAAAAGGTCAAATGTATTATATTTGCTGCCAATATTTCCCACACTTTGAAACCGGCATGATGTTAAACAAGGGGATTGTTTCCCTTGTTGCACCCAGTATAACGAATTAGGCATCCGCAGTTGTCCTGTTCTTTAACGTTTCCAGTAATTGGGGGCAAATAGAATTTCTTCAGTGAATCTTGATTACCGCCTGATCTAATTCTGTTGAATTTGCCCAGGAAAATAGATGAGACTGCTTTAATAGACAGGCTGATTTGCATTTTAATGGACTTTGATCCAGGTGTATGGAATCCTGAGTGCAGGACAGTCCGGCTCGGCCTTGACTGAAACTAGAGGGAACTCATTGCTGATGTTTCGGATGCATGACTCAGGAGGCAAGTGAGAGAGGGTTAGGGTCACTCAACACCGCACTGCCTGTGTGGGTGTGTTTGGGGGGGGGGGGTGTTAAATTACCTATGGTTTTTCCCTTCTTTGTTTTTGTTTACAGTCGCCATGACAATCCAAAATTTATGTGAGGGGCAGTTTACACTATGGCAGATCTCTCCATAATTTATATATTCCACTACATACGTATCCCATAATAGGTACATTTGTTAATATCTACCCCA
This sequence comes from Cyphomyrus plagiostoma, assembly GCA_019775915.2. Classification (NCBI taxonomy): domain Eukaryota; kingdom Metazoa; phylum Chordata; class Actinopteri; order Osteoglossiformes; family Mormyridae; genus Cyphomyrus; species Cyphomyrus plagiostoma. Next base: position 21,078,487 of record JABFEA020000130.1, on the reverse strand, counting down.
CTGTGCATCTATATCATACAATATATCTCCCACAATGTGTTCATTCTGTGTGTCTATTCAATAATAGATCCATCCCATAAAATTAGTATTAGGTCCCGTCAAGTCGGTGCTGCCTGCTGGCGGCCATTAAGACAACATTCTTCTTGAATGATCTGTCTTCTTTCCCGGTCTTTTGTCTCCCCAGTTGTATGTTTGTTGCTGCAGTGATTGAGTACATACATCTTATTGTTGGCTGTCCTATTCTTGCTTTGCATTAAATGTTCCCAAGCATTATGGTCTTTTATACTGCACTCGGTGTTCTCATAATACGCCCAAGATATCTCTAGTCTGTGCTTTAATGGAAAGTCCATGCGTAGTGTTAGCAAGCATCCATTTGTTTATTTTCCTGGCCACCCATGTCATTGTTGAATGTCTTAGTCAGCAGCCCAGCTCAAACGCGTCAGTACTATTCCTGTACTGGTTACAGATTATATTCATTTATTTGGCAGATGTTTTTGTACAAAGCGACATACAAGCAAGGCAGATTGCATTACAAGCATACAGCTGACAAGGAACCAGCTAATTGTAGTAAGGGTCAGCGTCCAATGAGTAACCAGTAAGAAGTACAAGTTAGCACTGGAGCAAGAGCTATTCAGAAGGCTACAAGCACAGAGGGAGAGGGGGAGATAGGTCTCTCAGTGAGGAGTTTGAGTGGTAGCTCAACTTGGAGATGGGCGCCCAGTGGTTAATCTGTGCCGGATCCTGCCGGTACGCCTCTCCGGACCTCCCTGTTTTTGACTGTCTGTGTTCCAGCATTGATTTGCGCAGATGTGGCAGCTCTCCGGTTAAAAAAAAAGCAATAGCATAAAAGGGAAACATAAGCATGTATTTTCATGTACAGAACAATTTTCACAGAATGTTACATCCTTTATTAGTTTAGATTTATTCTTAAAAATAGGTAGCATGTTTTCAGCACCTTGATTTGTTCGTGTCCCGGGACCAGCGCCCACCTGGTCCGCTCTCATATGCCCTTCGTGTTCCAGTATCTTCTGATTTATGCATTAAGCACTGTGGGTGCCAATCCATTAAGGGCTTTGAAAGCCAAGGACCTGAACTTGATGGAAGTGTCTTGAGAGACTTTCACATGCATAAAGCGTCACATAAAACTCCATATTCTGAACCATTCTGATCTTTGTTCTTAGAGATGTCAGTACTGACGATTTCTTCTAGCTCTTTTATTGCAGCTCTGCCAAGTGTCAGCCTGCACCATATTTATTGGCTGCTGGATCCTTTGTTGTTGATGATTAATCCAAGGAGTCTAAATTCGTCTATAATCTCCATGTCTTCGCCATCAACACTAAAGTAAGCTGCCAATCTTGTGCCATAACCTTTATTTTCTTCACAATTAGTCACAGTCCTTTTCAGTTTGTTGACTTTACTTAAGCGTCTTCATTTTCTGCCGTAAGCGTGGTGTCATCAGCTTATCAAAGGTTGTTGACGTTCCTTCCACGAATCTTGAAACGACAGTTGTCTTGTTAAAGAATGAACTCACAAGCAATTCAGAGTTTAAGGCAGTTTATTGAGAGGATCAAAAGACAAAGTAACAAAGCAAAAGAATATGCAGCTGCCTGAGAGAAAAGAGTCACACCAGGATTCATGTGGATTCTGCCTCGAGCTTAAGGGACCATAAATTAGATCAGTATTTCCCCAACCTGGTCCTATGGGTCCACCATCATGTTTTTGCTCCCTCCCAGCTCCCAGTAAACATGGAGCATTTGGGGGTCCCCAGGGACTCAGAAACACTGAACTAGATTACTTTCTCTGTAGAAGAGGATCAATATTGATTAGTATGAGATCACTGATGTAAGATTTAAGATGTATAGTATTTTTCCAGTCTAGATTTTCTCATTATATACTCTGTGTACAAATTGAATCGGTATACCATAGTACACCCATTCCATCATGTCTGTCCCATAATATTATGTCACAGCTATCGATTATCACACTGACTATCCCAGAATGTAGCTCTCCCATGTCCCATAACATTCATATTTCAAGATGTCTACACAATTATATATCTGTTTCACTGTGGGTTTATCCTATAATATATCATATCCCACTACATACTTCTCAGTAATCAGCAACATAGTGCTTGAAATTTCTGTGCAAAAAAATCATAAAATAGTATTTTCTATATCAGGGCCTAGCTTACTTCCCCAGTTTCAGAACTATGGGTGATCTGTGAGGTAGCTGGGAAAACTGGATTTTATCTTGGCTTCTGACATGGACTTTGTTAGAAGTTTGTTTATTCATCAAAGTGCACACAGGCTCACCCATGACAAAATTGAGAGTGGTTGCAAGCTGATGGCATTTTTCTGTCTGGTTTTTGAAGAGCTGTAAAGCTGGAATGGTCTTCAAGGCTGGTTACTCTGTTTGCATGTCACTGGGAAAGCAAAGAGACAAATACAGAAGCTGGTGTGTAGGGTTATAAATTGGGGCTCTGTTAAGTGAATTACTGGTTGGATGTCATGTTCAAGGTTGTACTTTAATTAAGACATGCAGTAAGAACTAATCACTGGTCATTGACTGAGGGGCAAAAGCTAACAGGAAGAGAGACGCAGGGGCAGAACGATCACTGACTGAGGGGTAAAAGCTAACAGGAAGAGAGATGTGGGGGTGGAATGATTACTGACTGAGGGGTAAAAGGTAACAGGAAGAGAGACACGGCAACAGAATGATGACTCACTGGGGGTAACAGGAGTGTGAGCAAAGAGAGATCTCAGTGGCACAACTTCAGCACTCGCTATGAAATAGTCAGCACAGGCTGAGCAGCTTCGCGCAGCATGCAGGTGATGTGCAGCTTTGAGGCTCAGGTGCTTGGTGGGCCTGCAGAGTGTAGCGCATCGGCTTCCAAAGCCGTTAATTATTTAGTAGCAAAGCGGCAGCTCCAGGGAGGTACAACAGCATCACACACTGCTGGCTGGATCCTATTGGATCCTGCTGGGTACAGAGTTCAGCGCTGAATTATCGGCTAGCAGTGGACCTGGGGGAGCTGCACTGAATGTGTATCCCATGGCGTAATTCGAGGCACTAATGATCCGCATGCTTGAGCCGAGCGTCTCACTCTGATGTCACTCGGCTCCCCGGCTGTGGAGGTTCGATGACCCTTGCGGCTGATACCTCACCCTCCCTCATCGCACCATGACACCTGCGTTGCCACCTCTTCTAAATGTTTTCTGCAAGTCGAAAGCTGTTCGATGGCTCACGTTATGCAGGCTTGCTAATGTGATCCTGAGTACAGATCCTGACCCTAAAACACCCCCAGTATTAGGGTACAGTATGAATAAGTGACTGTGAGATGGGGGTAGGAGACGGATATACCATTGCGGGGCAAATCAGAGGCACTTCCCCACTAGCAATTTTTTATCCTAGGAACGTTTACCGGACGTTACGATTAAAGCATGGAAGCGCTATCCAGTTTTCCCAGTGTTCTCAGAACATTATCCCAGTACTACAACGACTAGTGCAACTATGAGTAATAATATAATAATGAATGCAGGGCATGGTAAGGCAGTGAATTTACACCTCAAAGGTCATCTTGGCAGTATACACATATAGCACTTTTAGTAAAATGTGAAAGGTGGATATGAATGTGGAAATTAATGTGCCAACTTTGAGGGGACCCTCGTATAAGGTTGGGTGATGTTCTGGGAATGGATAGCTGGGTTATTTATGCATCTTCGCCTTATCACCTGTCCTGTTAGAGTGAACGCTGTGTTTTGACTCGGCACTGACGCTGATGTCACAGTCTGCACACTGACAACTGTTTTTCCTCTGGCTGTTTCCTCTACGCCAGTGTTTCCCAAGCCAGTCCTCAGGGACCCACGTCCAGGCTACATCTTAGCTCTGGACTGTCGGGGAGCTGGGAAGGAGCGAAGATGTGAGCCGTCTGACAGGGAACTGGGAGGGAACAAACATGTGGACTGTCTGGGGGTCCCCAAGGAGTAGGTTGGGAAACACTGCTCTAGGCTGTCTTTTGATTTCATGTTTTGCCACTATTTTTGTTCCTCCATGTTACATGATTCTGTTTACTGTCCCACCCAGAGCAAGCCTTACAGCCATAGAGTTTGGCTAGTAGTCTAGGCAAGGAGACAACTGTGCATCCTACTGTGAGAAGCAACCCCAGCACCTACTGTACTCTACTATCACATTCCTGCTAAATTGACACTCAAATCTTAAAATTTGCACTGTGTAAATTAGGATTGTGTTATCTCCTTTATTTGACTCCCTCGGGCCCCTGGAGGATGGGCTCCCCCTTTGGGTCTGGTTCCTCTCAAGGTTTCTCCCTCCTAGGGAGGTTTTCCTTGCCACTGTCGCCTCTGGCTTGCTCACTGGCGACTTTGGGCTGGGATAATGTAAAGCGCTTTGAGACGATGTAATGTTGTGGAAGTGCGCTATACAAATAAAATACAATTGAATTGAAAATTTGATTGAAGAGATCAAGCTTACTTTGTAGGGGGGTCTCTCCTTCAAACACTGGCTCATCGCTGGGGGGCTTTCAGTTCTGCTGCCCATAGGAGACTACACCCTCCCATCTATTCTTCAAAGCTCACCCTAAGTGGGATCCCCCCCCCCCTGCCAAGCCCTTTAAGAAGTCCTTCAGAACAAATCCCATTTTTAAGCATTCCAGCAAAGTTGATTACCTCGCCAGCCTGGATGTGGTTCAGTACAGTTCACTCGCAGCGGATTAAATTTCTCATTGTCTCACATAAACCTTTTTGGCCGCTCCGTTTTAAATGTCTGTTCAAATTAAGCCCAAATCCAGGATATGCAATTAAGCTTTAATTGATATACTTCATTTGGGGTTTTTTTTTTGTTTCCATAGAGTAGCTGCAGCAGTCTTGAAGGAAATATCATGTATCCATACAGTATGAAGCATAAGTTTGTCTTTCAAAAGACTCCGGAGACTAGTAATCATGACACCATGCAAAGCAATGTTACACATGCTATGGATTTGTTTACTGTTTCTTGTAAGGATTCAGGGAGCCTTTTAACATGTTTTCCTGCCGCATTGTCAGATGAAAGCGCACGTGCTTGTGAGGCCAGCAAGCGCTTCACATGTGGTTTTCCAGAAGAAAGCCAGTGGGGTGAATGGACTTGAAAGGAAGCCGCTGTTTTGTAGAATCGGCGTCTGCTGATTGGTAGATCTTCATCTGAAGCGACAAAGGCAAACTTGTAAAGGTGTGTAGCATAGCTCCACAGAGGAATCTTTTGACCTTCCATTTCAGGATGCTTGATGAGGTATCCTGTCTAAAGTGAGATCAAATCGACTACCTCTGAGTTTCAGTGCCTTGAACCAGCAGATATTCTGTGTTCACATCCCTTACTGTCCCATTCATTCTGCCTCTTCACAGAAAGGCAACACGTTCCTAGTCTGGCATGTTGATGAGGCCAATGACCCTAAATAGGCTCTCAGAGGTTAGAAGGTCCCTGGATCTCCTTCATGATCTGGCTAAATTTCACCTCAGCCGACACACTCCATCCTCCGTGAGTTATCCTGTGCCACATCGTCCTACAACTCGTCTTTTCTGGAGCTATTTTTGCACAAGAAAAAAAAAAATGTGTGGGGCTAGGGAGCTTCCTACAGGAAAAAAAGAGGCTTTCGTATCCCGGCAGAAACCTTCAGTCACGCTGGCTTCTCCGTGCAACACCTTTATGTCGGCAGCATAAGCATAGAATTTCCCCATATCGTGTGGTGCATCGCTCTGATAAGCAGAAGCCTCCTGTCATATCATATTCTGTAGTATCTCAGCCGAACACCTAGAAAATGCTCTCTATAGCTTTTCTCCGTCGTTTACACATTGAACAGTCGAAGATAATTGCATCGCTCTTTAGGTCCATGATTTGCAATAACCCGTGTCTAAGCCTGCCCTCCTAATCCGAATGGGGAAGCAGGTTTCACCGTTGCAGTCTTAGACCTGCCACACCGTATCTTCACCTCCGCAGTCCAAGCGTTAATTTCATTGCTAATTCCATCCCTGCTTCTTCAGTCGTGCCCCAGAAGTCTCACTTCACAGTGTGGTGAGCAACAGGTTCGAATCCTGGATGCTGATCTTTCTCATTCTAGGAAACACGCCTGTACACTCTGCATCAGATGTCGTCCTGGATGCTGCTGCAGGCTGTTGGATCTAGACCTGATCTTGAGCCAGTGAGTTCCCTTAGGCTGGTTTCTCTCTGCGGGTTCAGTGTTTTTCTGGACCCCATCTCCAGCCTCATTCGTCACACTCGGGACGTGTTTTCATCTAGTGCTACTTGGGGTCACATTTTACTCCTTATCCATTTGCACACGTTGATTTATCTGGGAAAGCACTTCCTTGAAGGATGCAAGAACAGGCATCTCTCCTGGGACTCAGCTCCTCGACTTCTCTGATGTCTGCTGGCCCTAGGCATGTGATTTCAAACCAACTGGCAGCCATGACACAGTTGGGATTTTCTTCTTGATTGCCATCTTGTTTTTTTTTTGCTTGTTTTTCCGCCAGCAACCCTCCCCGGATGCATTGCCGAACCATTTTCTGGTTGAGGCAATTCAGGTTAATTACCTTTCTTGAGGATATGACAGTCATTCTCGTAACTTGCAGTGCCCCCCCCCCCCCACCCAATTTGAGCATCAGTACATTTGGGGATTTTGCCACCAATCCTATCAGACAGTTTTCCAGTTTTTTTAAACTCCACTTTATGAGCGACCACTGTCTTACACTGGTTTGACCATCAATTCAAGAAAAACGCTTAGTTCAGTGCCTGAGCTAAATGGCCGTGTTGTGCATGACGGGCCTTAGTGGAGATGTGACTCTATATGTACCCAGAAGCCTCACATTCCCAGACTTTTGCTTGTTTGTCTACCTGCCTCCATTTACCTGGTGCTAATGAGCTTGTTAAAAAGCTCCATCCTTTCATTTTTATGACACTATCTAAGGTCCAGTGAAACTGAGCTGTTTTCAAAGAGGTCAGTGCAAAGTAAGACTGTCAGTCTCACTGGAAGTTTAATTGACCCACCCTGGACAGAGCCATGACTTAAATGAAACTGTCCGTCAGTGAGATTTTAGATTAAATTTCTCACCTCCCGCTAAAGAAGATGGAAGGCAGTGGGGGGGGGGGGGGGGGGGTTGGTATACAGCGGTCATTTTATTTTATTCCCCCATCCCCTACGAAATGCCGCATTCTGTGGTGAGATATGGAAACTTGCCGTTAAACGAAAAAGAACAGTGCTGTGA
>JABFEA020000130.1:21033266-21064902 GCA_019775915.2 Cyphomyrus plagiostoma | reverse complement strand
TGTATACCTGTCCGAGTGCAAGTAAAGCCCCGTCTGTTTCCCTTACCTCTGGCTCCAGTCTCGCTATGTCCGCACCGCCCGTACACTCGGATCGTTACAATAAGCATCTGCAGAGTTTATGTGAAACTTACAGTTTATCAGGCTTTGTATCTTTTATGCCGCTGTGACCCAGTACTTAATATGCAGTTACGGAAAATGGACGGATGTGTCATAGATGGCCATTGAGCCAATAAACGACAGCACAAACAATCAAGAGAGTTAGATGAAGCTAAGTGACAGCTTGGTCAATGGCATTTCTTTAATCTCTGACATAGAAGCTGAATCATCTCTTTGGTGGACAAACGATACTTGATACTTGAAAATAAACCTGGGCAAAATTAAACCACACAAAGGTGCTTGAATTGTCCTCCTTGTCTCTTTGTGGTGTGTCATTGTGGATCTAGGGTCCAGATCTATGGAAGCCCCAGCAAAATGTTGAAGCCAATATACATTCGTACTTGTCTCCATCTGTTTCTTCTCACAGGGACAAAGTTTATGTGAAACGGCCACTTTCTTGACAAGCAGTGTTACCACAGGTCTGTCTGTTTTGTGTGTGCCAGATCTGTTTCGGCGGTAACTGGACTAAATCTCTGTCACACTATGGTTCTCATCACCTGATGTTGTTGAAAAAGTTTTTTTTTAATAACACATGGGTAACTTTCTGCCCCACGGGCCTGTTATTGTTTCTGGATTTTTAATAGAATGAGGCATCAACTTGCTGGAATTGCTGATCGGAGAGCACGGTGGGCGCCCGGCTGAGCTGCATATGGCAGCAGTACGCTTCTCACCGTCAGGTCGCTGGTTCGGCTTTGCACCTCGATCCCACCCAGACAAAAGAGATAAAGTGAAGATTCAGTCCCTGCCTTATTGATGGAGAGAATATTCCCCCGTTATCAAAACTTGTGGCATTTTCACACTGACTTTGGGGGACACCTGGGTTCCTATTGGTTACAGGCGTCCTTCCTCTCAGGGGCTGTGGTTTGCTGGTGCCCTTAGAAGCTTCGGCACTCGGTTGAAATGGGAACCCGGGCTGTACGTGACACAGTGATCTTCGCTTTATCAGCGAAATCTTTGCGGACAATGATGCCATTTGGTGAACCTTACCTCCTATCCGAGTGATGCTTCAGCCTATGTTTAGGTAAAATGTAAAATGATTAGAATCTGAGTTTGTCCCTTTCTGTAGGGACAGATGTTGAGAAAACACTGTTCAGAGACACAGAGTAAAAACCCTCACAAACACATGGTGTTAAGACACTGAAATGTGTTTGTTAGTTGTCACTGTCAAATGTGCCATCAAAGACATCATCGGCTGCAAGAAATCGAGAGTTTATAGGAAGTGCCCTCAAGACAAATAAAACAATGTGTGTGTGTGTGTGTGTGTTCTCAGGGAAGGTGCTGAACACGGACTTAAGGCATTACCTCAGCCTTCAGTTCCAGAAGGGCTCTCTGGACCACAAGCTGCAGCAGACAATCCGGGACAACCTGTACCTGCGCACGATCCCCTGTGAGTAACACCTCCTGGAATACTCTGTGCTTCATCTGAACCCCGGTATCCATCACCCTGGGATATCTCATAGCAACTCTTATGTTTCGTCCATTTCAATTTTCACTGGTTGCTCATTGGTGGATATTGAACATCCAGTTATTTAATACGGATCTGAGGTGGAATATTGGTCAGGTATTCCAGGCATGTGAAACCACATTTAGTGCATTTAAACATGGTAGTATAGTAGGTGCATTCAGAAGCAGTGTTTTTTCCCCTCAGTTCTATATCTAAGTATAAGCTCCACCCTAAGCCTTCCCCCTTTTTCCCCTACCCTACCCTGTTCTCTCTCTGTTCCTCTCATCTGCCTGTTCACCCACCCTGCTCTCATTGTTCTCTATGTGTCTGTGTGCCTTTCCGTCATAGGAAATTCATCCCCCCTCCGCACGTTTCCATAGAAGCCAATGAGCCACATTCAATTTATTTGCCTTTTAAAAAGGCAGAGAGCAAGCCATGCTGTTCTCTATTAAAGGCATTATGTAGCTGTACCTCATTTGCTGTTTCGAACCCATCGCACACCTTTGTTTACTTGTGACTTTCAGGCCCAAACACAGCCAAGTGTGAGGCTGGTGCCTCAGGCACGTTAACCAGCTAATTGGCCAAAGTGCTAGTTGGCCTAAGATGCTTCTCCTTCCGTCAGTGTTTACTGCCCCTTTCGTTGGCTGTCATGAGCTGGACACCATAAAGAACATTGCGAAGGCCAACTTGTATGGTGAAATTACAATTAGGTGGTGTGTCTTTGGCAAGCCTATCACCTGTGGGGTTTTATATTTGAGGCTTTTTTTTTGGCACACATATCCTGTCTCGCTTTATTGTGTACCTAGATGTAAATGTCATGCATAGCACCAGGTAGATTGGATCGGACAAATGTTGTTGTATAAATTTATCTGATGCTTTTCTGAGTTAATGAGGCTTTTAGAGGCAAGGCCTACATTTCTTAGACCTGTACTTGTTCATCTCACACTCTTAAATGCAGAGTTTTCAGTTTTGTTTTCGTTAAGGGGCTGTAAGTATAGGTTCTGCCTAAGGGGAGCTTTGTCTTTTAGAGCAGGACTGCGATGGCTGTGTTTGTCTGGTCCGGTCTGTCACAGGCCCTGGCGGAGCGTGAAATCGGACAGGCAGAGGTGGAGTTGAAGGATTTAAAAGGGGAATGAAGCATGCCTAGCTTGCGAGAGGCAGACTGGCCTTGGGGTAAGCTACGGCACAGGCCTGGAATCGGAGAACCACAAAACTACTGATTCTCCTCAGCAAGTCACATGCGAAACAACAAGAGCATTTCATAGCTCTGTTTGGACAATGAATAAGCACATCTGAATACCATCAAAAACACCCTGGAGCAGAATTCACTTTCAGGATGCCTTTGTTTCCATCACAAATACAGCTGCTGAAAAAAATTATTTTGAGGATACTGAGGGCTGGTGCAGTACCTCTTGTCATCAACAGGTGGTGCAATACCTCAAAACTGGTGCTGTCCCACGTGCCTGGCCATTGAAAGCCAAATTATTGCATTGTACCCTTTGCGTAATAGGTGTCTGTTCTATGCCAGTTATGGCTTTTCATGGGGGAGAATAACTTTGCTTCTGAAGTAAGCTAACAAAGGCTCAGCCGGGCAGACTGAATAAGGCCCAACGGGTTTTGCTACTGCGTCAGCTGTGTGGGGTGGGTCAGGTGATCAGGGGCGTGGCTAAACCGGCCATCTCTCCCATAACCAGATCTGTGATAAGTTAAAGAGGACCCCAGAGTTCTGATGTTGATTGTCGCATTCAGATTGAAAGTACTCCTGAATATTGCCGGATACTGCATGCAGCTCTCTCTCCCTCTCTATCTCTCTTTCTCTCTCCCTCTCTCTTTCTCTCTCTCTCTCTCTGTCTCTTTCACGCACATGTCAGCATTTCCGTCTTCAATAGGACTTCCCACTGATAATGACTGAAATGTTTTCAACCTTCCTAGTTTAATAAAAAAAAGCAGATGAAGAAATATATTTGTTTATTGGAAATGTCTCCATATCTCTTTTTCATATCATACTGTGAATTCTGGGACATTTCCTCACATAAGACCTTCGCACCCACATATAAACACTCCGGGCAAAGTATGTCTGAAATATTGAATTAAAATTGCCGGCCTTGTCTGGATTATCGTGTGTGTGTGTTCGTGTGCTGGCAACTCGCATTGTTGAATTTGTATGTAGAGGTCTCGTTTCTGCAGCATGGGGTCACCCAGCTTCATCATGTGATTTTTTTATAAGCTTCTCATAATTAAAACTCCACCTACTTATTCATACTCTGGACTCACCCATATTTCCTTTTTTAAGCGTATCCTGCAGAGTAACATGCTAACCCTTTTACACTTAACCTTAAGCTTTATCTATAAATATATAAATCCAGACTTAAGCATTCAGAAATGTTCACAGTCCATCCATGAAGTTTCAAAACTAGGTTCAGCGTGGAAGTAAAAATGCCTGATACTTGGCAGTTACTCTCAATAACAGGCGTCTCAGTCATCTCTGATATATATTTTGAGTTACGGAGATATTCTATCTTTGTCTGACAGAACTCAGGCATGATTCTCCCGAAGAAGCTGCAGTACCCATTTGTCCTTATCTACCCTGCTGATCTTTTACTTTCTTTCTGTGATGTTCTCTCAAAGCAAGGAAAATCTGAAAAGCATGGAGGTGCAAATCCAGACATATCTACACTCATTACCAAAAAAGGATAGAAGTTCAATATCAGCCTTGATAGGTGCTATTCACAACAATTTGTTTATCATAATAACTTAATTCCTTGCTTGTTTTTTTCACAACATTTTTTGTTGCTGCGCTGTAGTGCTAGATTAACAGTTTTTAGAACCTGAGAATTTTCATATACGAAGCAAGTTCAGCTATATTAGGTAGTGACAAGCTGTCACAGCAACGCTCTGTGAAAACACATTTATTGGCTTTTACAACTAGAGTTCCAAAACAGAGAATCCAAAACAGTCCATCCAAAATGACGGAGCTTCAGCCTAGTGGTCTTTGGACAGCAGCTCACGGGAAGGAGGTGAGCGGCTCATCGAAAAAGCAGGAAGAGGAACCATGAGATGATAAGCAGGAAATGAGACTTAAACACAAAACTCCAGACAACCAGAATAAACTGAAAAACAAGACACCGGTTTCCCAGCACATCAACTGAGAAATCCTGGATCATCAAGTGCACAAGCATGGTAACAAGATGCCGGCTAACCTGGACCGTACAACCTGACACAAGACACCCGGAAGCTCAGAAACACCGGACCCGAAAACTCAGCGGCAATGTTGGCTACCCCGACCAAAACCAGAAAATAATATGCAAATTAAGGTCAGCCCCATAAATCTAGAACTTCATCTTCAAACCAAACCAAGCACTGAGCCTTACACACAAAGACCAATAGCCATGACTGAGCAGGATCTAGAGAGGATTCACAGCCAGCTGCCACCGGCTCCGAGCAAGATCACATAGACCTTATTCAATTTCCTGATTACAAATACAGCACTGATGTAATACAAGGTTGCATAAGCAGCGGTAGTAAATGGAAGATACTGGGTATTGGACTAATGAGCATGTATTTTCTGAAACATCTAGAACAGTTGCAAAACCATAATTATACCCATTGACCTACAGCATTGTTTGTAAAAGGATTTCTTAGCTATCACATATATTCCAAGTGAGAAGTGTTAGACATTTAGGTATTCCAATGGAGAAATTTAGGTTGAGTACCAGCTCAAGAGTGTAGCAATAAGGTCTTTATGGATTTGAAGCTGCAATCATTAAGTTCCACATAAAGGTCTATATTTTGGGTCTGTGAAGGCCAGGTTTGACATTCCAGCCTTTGGCTTGCCCTCAGCTCAATATGACTGGCTCCTGATTTCTACACCTCTGTGTTTGATTAACAGGTACCACAAGACAGCCAAGAGATGGGGAAGTGCCTGGAGTAGACTACAACTTCATCAGTGTAGGAGAGTTTCACGTCCTAGAGGATAGCGGACTTCTTCTAGAGAGTGGCACCTATGATGGTATGGCCCATTTTTGATAACATTTTCTAGACAGCCTCCTACTCTCAGGTTCACACTTTCCCAGTCCTTGACCCCCATATTTTCCTCTTGAAACCATAGCAAAGATCATGTTTGTGTCGATGAACCCATTAAACCAGTTGTTCATCATATCTGAGACACAGATTATTAATAAAGTTGATCCTATCCCTCCTGGAAATGTTGGCACCTCCATGTGCCATTTGAATGGACGAGAGTCCAGGTCCTTGGAAAAGCTTCACGATTTAGTGTTGAGGGTTTCAGCTCAGGGCTAGTGGTGCTGGTTAAGAGACACAACAGAAAGAGGAATATTGTACCAGAACCATAACTTGTTTTCTGTTGTTCAGAAGGAAATTACACAATCTCTCATCGAGACAAGATAATCGAGCCGCAGTAATAGCTGTGTGTTCCTTCCTTAGGCGGTGGAAGAGTGGGAGTGTATTTGTTCCCTTATATTTGGTAATTAAATATACATAATGCATTCAGGGAACAGCAGGATCTACATCTAAAAACATCTATTCTATGAAAATCTTTAAAAATGATGTTTTCTCATCATGTACCTCTTCTTGGCTTTTAACGTCTCTTCTTCACTTGAGCCAGGAAAGTACTACTTTGCTTTGTTCTTAAAACCATTACTAAGAGCAGTGTCAGAATGACTCTGATTTGGGTGGGACAAATGTTACTGGTCCTGTAGCAGAGGTAAGCGGTTCCAAGACCCTGTCACATGTCTGCCCTATTTCTGTTACTATTTCATGAAGTCAGAGGTAGCTGAAGATTTTTCTTGCAAAGTATCTGTAAAGAGGGAACCGCACTAGATGAGTTATGCACATTGATAATGCTTTATTTCATCAATTCTTTTATAGTTTCACATCTCTCTGTTAAAAATGGACCCAATGGATACTGTAACATCCTTGGCCCAGATAAAACATCTCAGATAACTTCTCAGAGCCATACATTTTAAATATCTCTGGTATTCGGAGTCTTTAAGGGTCAGGAAGGTTTAGCAGATCCTTAACAGAGGAAAAACCCAATTACAGCCAAGAAAAATCTAATCACAGGCAAGAAAAAGCCAATCACAACTAAGAAGCACCCAGTCATAGGTAAGAAAGGCCTCATCAAAACCAAGAAATACCCAGTCACAGTCAAGAAATGTCCACATCCAAGAAATGCCTAATCACAACCAAGAAAGACCCTACCACGACTACGAAAAACCTAATCAGAACCAAGAAAAACTCAACCATACCTTAGAAAGCCCCAATACAGCAGATAAATAGCAGATAAAGGCCAAGATCCATAAACTAATCTGACATGTCTTATGAGATCTAGCAGAAATCTGAGAGGGGTAGCATCATGCTGCTGTAACTAGGTGATCTTTAGTCCCTGAGTTTTCTCATTTAGAGAATAAGAATATTTATATTATTTAATTTAACAGGCACTTTGGTCCAAAGCAGTCAACATGTGAGGAGACCTTGGGACCAGATAGCAGTCGGGGTTAAGAGCCGAGCTCTAGAGCTCACCAGCGATATGATTACTCTCCTGCTATGGGAGCTGAAACTACAATTTTCCACACATGGGCACAGTTCCCTAGCGCACTACGCTAAACACTGCCCAATTATACAAAGCAGCCTCATGTATAACTAACACAGAATGACAAATAGAAAATGGCATCTATCAAGCAAATAGCTCATCCTAGGCTCAGGCATCATACTCAAAGAAGGGCTGTCATATCCAATCAGCTGACCACGTTTAAACCCTGACAAGGTAGCCAAACCAATCCAGGTGCGATGAGCTTTATTACAATTCCTATATATAGGAACAGGACTGCTGATCTATCGCCATAGCAATGTGAGACGTTATGCAGACTGATGTATCACGTCACTCCAAGAATGTTGTGATCATCTCTCTGTAACAGGGCCGGCTCTTGGTGTTCTGGCACCCTAGGCGAGATTCTGCTGAGCCCTCGTCTACCCCAAGAGCAGCAGAAAATTAATTCCGTCCATTTATATTAAAAAACATTTCAGTATCACGGGGAATCTTACTGAAAACTAGCTAGTTTACAACTGTTTCACAGGAAAAGTGCTGAAATATTAAAATTAGTGTAAATATCTAATTTATATTTATAAATATGTAATCTAATTTTTTTTCACTCGGTTTTTTGCGTTCCCCTAACCAAACAGCACCCTAGGCAATGGCCTCTGTCACCTATAGGGCAGGCTGGCCCTACTTTGTGAGTACAGTTCAGTATAGGTGCTTTCATGGGTAAGGTTAGGGCTGGGTAGAGGTTAATGTCATCATTTTGGGATTAGAGTTTTCCCCATAGAAATGAACGGAGGGTCCCCACAAAGATATAACTACAAACCTGTGTGTGTATGCATGTGTGTGAGCACCTATGAGAAACCAGTCAGGTCATGTATTAATGGGTAGAGTCATCGCATAGCTGCTAGCATATGTGACAACACCGGGGGATGGATGCTAAGCCAATTTCAGAATTCTGATGCCGCATTGATTTCTCGAAGATTAAAGTGACAAACAACATAACGGAGCCCCGCTCTGCTCCTCTCCGTGGTGCTAATGTACATTCGTCATGGGCTGCGTGCCGACCGTCTGCGCGTAATTAATCACGCATTAGCAGCACTGTTAAATGTCACCTGTGCCCGGGGACAGGCGCAAATTAAAGAGTCTTTTATCTTGACTGCTGCACACGCAATAGGCTAATGAAGCTGTCGGTGGGGAAAGAATGACAAGAAGGGTATCAACACAGAAATAAAAAGCACTAACATGCACAGCGGGGGGAGTGATCTGTAGTGCCATCAAGGGGTGGTGGGGGGGGGGGGGTACCAAGGTGTTTTTGATCTCTAGGAGGGTGTTATGCTTTATGTATCTGCCCCCACTTCTGATTGGACCAGTATATACGTAGCAATAGAGGCTAATGCAAGCCTTTGACTCTGTGGGAAGCTTTAATGATGATTAGCAACCACCTTATTTATTTTCATTAATTAACTCGTTTATTCACATCTTTGAAGGTGAGGACACTTTCTGTTTCTGAGAAGCTTCATCATCTGAACAACATTGTTAATTTTTCACAGCTGGTTATAAATGGAGACAGTTCATGTTCCCGCACAGTTCAACAGGGACCTGGACAGCAGGTGGAGCCTTGGTCAAGGCATCTCACACATGAAGGCTGCCACTCGTGGGAGAGCAAAATCACCTGCGATCAAGGAGTGTAAAAATGTGGCCGCTTAAGATAATGCATCTGTAGAAAAACAAGAACTTTTGAAGATGCCGCCTTTGGGAATGTCCCTGAAGTCGCTCCATTAAAAAGAACATGCTGGCTTCTTCTTAAAACCGAAAATTCAACTCAAAGACCAAAGGTCTCTCAAAAGACTAAGGCAACTCGACAGCTTCTGCAGGCAAAGAAGACCTGGGTCTTTGCTTTAATTAATCGGTGTGAAAATATGAATCCCCAAATGGAGCCTTTTCCTCCTGTTTAATTAGGCTTCTCAGAAACGATGACCCAAAGACTGTAATTACATACAGTATGTGTTAGAACGAATGGAGCATTTGCAAAGTTGGCATTCATTAAAGAATTCACTCCTTTCCTTGGGTTCCGGACACATTCATCCAACTAAGCATTACACTAAGCAAATGTTTGCAGGCTATACAAACATTTCACGTTTATTTGTAGGTAACAAACCATTTTTTCATCACAATAACAAATCAAGACAGAAACCATCTGGGAGTATAATTAGGTTCAAGGGTCTTGTTGCACTGAAGGAATATAACGTGGTTGATTTTTTTTTCACTACCTACTATTGATGAGCAGAACTGGCACAATTGACTGTGAATTAACTCCTCCTTGTGATACTGTACGAGCCTCATATATTGGAGGTAAATTTAATATAGAGAAAAATAATATTTCTTAATAATATATGAAAAATCACAAGATTAATAAGTCTAATATACATTTAAATGGACGGCTGTCTTTCTGTATATAATTAACCAAACACTATGGCTAGAACTAACAAGGATCAGGTGTGGGTCATTAACCATCAAAGACTCAAACACCAGGAATGGGATGGCCAGTGACACCTGCTGGCCAAGTAGGGAAACAACTGAGAGGACACGGCAGGAACTGATCCTGACTACTTAGGCATGGATGTTGTGAATGAGTTTGATGTTGAGATTTTCCTTTTTGTACGTTTCTTTGTATGGCACCAGTTCAGAAACTCGTGTTGAATCTTGGAAACTAGGTGTGGAATCATAGTGGATGACGAGCATCAAAGGGGGCTTCTGTTTTTTTTTTTCCAGGCAATTACTATGGCACCCCAAAGCCCCCAGCTGAAGCCGGTGCTACACAGCCCGACCTGGTGGATCAGGTTCTGTTTGAGGAGGACTTCGGTGGCGAGGTGCAACGGAAACGCACCACCTCTGTCAGTAAGATGGAGCGCAAGGACAGCACCGCCCCCGAGGAGGAGGACGAGGATGAGAGGCCGTCCATGCTAAACGGCCTTGCAGGTGGGAGGACCCTCATGTTTCCTGCTGGTCCTGGGTGCTGCAGATGTTTTAAAGCCAGGGAAGATGAAGAGCCACCTCTGCCCACCACAATTCATACGTCTCTCTTCATCTTCTCAGTCCAAATTCAGGTCCAGCCTTGCCAAAGTATAATGAGTACAATGTATAGTATACTTTCATATTATATATATATGAGCTACATGAAGGACACTCTGGATGATCTAATTCTTTTGAGTATTGCTACTCATGGTTATAGGAGATGTTAATATTAGAGGTTGACCGTGATGGGTTTTTCAGTGGCTGATGCTGATTTTTTGAGGGGTGGGTGGAGCCAATGACCAAACAATATTAGGTTGGTTTTTTATGTAGAAAAATAACAAATGACTAAGACAACTAATTAACTTTAAATATTTATTTAACATAAATAACATACAAAACCAATAATATTTTAAATATTAATCACACTTTAAACAACGATATGCAGCAATTTGAAAACAATGGAAAATAAAAACAATAATTTAACCACCATTTGGTGCTATCACTTTGTATCACTTTGTCGTTTCGTGATTCAATTTATAGCAAAAGTAACGAAACAATGTTAAAAACACTTAGATCGTTCTCGTTTTGTAGCGATATTTCGTAAACTGCAGGAATTTAGAGCTCTTACCTTTGGGTGTTGCGCAGGTTCAGTACCATAGGTGCTGATTAACCACACTGCAACACTATTGGCCATGTATTCATTGGATGATACCGATTGCCATAAAATGCTTAAAAATCAGCCGTTTTTTTTCCTCTGGTTGCTCAGTCGGTTTACCGCTACTTAGTATTTTACACAGCTAGCTCCACATGTTCTGGCTTCTCTTCTAAAACTGAATGTCTGCATATCTTAGATCACCAAGAAGGAGGTGACTGGAGGAAGAGGGTGCCTGATTACAGCCAACCCAGCAGCAGGGCAGATCTCCGCTCTTGGAACTCCTTGTCCAGAGACAACAGCTTGGAACCTCTTCCCAAAAACTGGGAAATGGCCTACACAGATACGGGCATGGTTTACTTCATCGAGTGAGTCAAGAGAGTCTACTATGTTGTACATCCCCTGCATTGTTTAACCACTACATGCTGCATTCTCTGTCATATATCCACTGAATTTTTAGTCATCACATCTTATATGCGCTATGTTTTACATCCCCTGCATTGTACAGCCACGACACCCTACGTCCTCTGTGTCATACATCCACTGCATTGTTCAGTCATCCTATGTCTTCTTTGCAGTAATCTGCTGAATTATACAGTCATTATATCCTACATCATCCATGTCAAAGATCCACTGCATGGTTCAGTTACCACATCCTATGTCTTCTATGTCGTACATCCCCTGAATTATACAATCGTTTCATCCTACGTCCGCTATGTCGAACATCCCTGCAGTGTACAGTTCTGTTACACTCTGTGTGCCCTACTGTACATTCATCTGCTACCTTTAAAATCCCCTTTGTTGTATATTTGCTAATCCTTTCATTTGTACAGTTCCTTATTATGCTGCTTGATTGAACTATCTATAGTGATAAACATGGGATTTTAGTACAACATTTACAATATCTATGCAATTGTGGTCAATTTATCCAAATCAGGTGGAACCTTCTGTCACTTTTAAAGGCGTGTGCAGTGCTTCCCCGAGCATTTTAACTTAGGGTCACTGAGGCTTTCCCTGGCAGCCTCCCATCAAATACAATCCGGGAATCTTCGAGTAAGACTCCTCCATGCTTAAAATCACTCTGCAGGAAGTAGCTAGTGATAAACAGAGGAGAAGGGAGCAGTCTCGTATTCCCAGGACATAACAATGACTACAATAAGTGTATTACCATTGGTACCCAAATGGCATTGCACTTCATTCACAAAGCAAATTAATTCAGAGAGGGATTTTTTGGGATAATGCATTACCCTTGTGGCAGCTGGCTACCAAAAACAGTGTGTAAATGTTTTCTTAACTAGTTGGGAGCAGGGACCTTAACTATCCAGGTGGCGAACCCTAGGGAAGGGTAACACAGGTGGGTGGTGGGGGTCGTGCCCTGCCTGCTGGCTTTCTCACCTGTAAGCCATGTCTCATCATGTTTCCCCCCAGCCACAACACCAAGACCACCACCTGGCTGGACCCCCGCCTGGCCAAGAAGGCTAAGCCCCCCGAGAAGTGTGAGGACGGAGGTGAGACATCAGCATGCCAGTGTTAGCAGCCACTGACAGGCACATTAGAGGCACCGTGTTGCTTCTGTAACACAGTATGGAGCCCTTGCTCTGCATGTGAAGCTCTTTGGTCTCTGTCAGAACACAACATGCTCGCCAAGATGTAATGTTTATTACACTTTCCACCTCAGCTGACTTTAAAACCATGAGTAATTCACACATTTTTTTTCTTACATGAATTAATGCAGTAGTTATATACCAAAAATGCTTTTAAACATATTCTCTGATCATGTCAGATGTGTTGAACTTGAAAATTTGGCTCCATGTCTCCTAAAACATATGGGACTGGAATCCATTTCTGGGACACGAGTGATTTTTTTTTTGCTCAAAAACCACTTATTTGCCCCAGTATCTTCTTCTGTTCTCCGCAGAGCTTCCATATGGTTGGGAGGAAATTGACGATCCACAGTATGGAACCTACTATGTAGAGTGAGTCCTATTGCATCATCCCAAAGCCTCTAATGGCGCTTTTCACTGCCACCGAACCAAGCCATACCCAAGATGAAGCTCAAATTGACGATTTTCCATTGTAAATTATACGGGTCTTACCCGACCCATTACTGCGCCAACATCACTTAGACTAAGCCATGCTGGTTGCGTTACCACTACCTGACTGGTCAAAATTGACGGAGATACCGTTGCCCTGCTTCAATATACACATGGATTATCTGAAAGAATAAAGTGCATATTCTATATATTATTCGTTATTGGTAATATCACATTGTGAGATATCGATGTATTCCTGATAACTCGAAAATTTCCGACCTCCTACTTGAAAAAGTACTATAGAAACGGCTGAATGGACTCGATTCGTAATGAAAATTTATGCAAGCTGATACAAATTCTGCTAACATAACACAGCAATTCTCACAGACGTGCTAGTGCAAATGAACACAATAAATCATGATACACACTGTGTGAAGAGTAAACAAACGTCACTTCATTTTTACATCAGTGTCTTTCTGCAAACACAGCAACGCTATTACTGAGCAACCCTTTCTACGGTGGAAAATAGAAGCGAGCTGTGACAGTGCTGTAACTAGTGCCTCTTCATGATGCAGCTTGGGTACGGCGTGGTTCCCGTATGCCAGTGGAAAAGCACCATAAGTGTATATGCACAACAGGGGCAAAAAGCTAAATGCTCGTGGTTGTTAAAGGGAACTAAAAACTGCTAATAAGTGCTAATAGCTACTAACAGGTGCTAACAGCAGCTAATGGGTGCTAATTGCTAAACTACAAATGATAGGTCAGGCTCATAGATCACTAACTGATCTCTTTAGTTTCTAAGGATGAGGGATCACTCATCACAGTTGTTTTTAATGAGTAAAATTTTAATGAGCTTAACTTTAATTTGACTGGAAAGGACCGCCATACTGTCCCTGACTCGTTCTTTAGTTATGTTTCCTCAAAAGCAGGTATGTAACACAACTAGTCATGTGAATGCTGAATTTTTGTTTCTGATTGTGCAACACGTTGTTTCATTTTCAGTTTTTTATTAATGGAAGAAGACCAGCTTTTCTCATGTAGCTATATACGCCGCAGGAAAAATTAAGAGACCACAGCACAATTTGTTGTTTCAGTCATTTCTCAATTCATGGGTGTCCGTGAATAATATATATTTTATTTATTGAGATTATGTATTTATATATATATATCTCAAACTGCAGCCTAGTTCTTCCCTGTTTCTCATTAATGGAGGGCTTCTTCCTTGCTTTATGGGACTTCAGTCCTGCTTCTAGGAGCCTGATATGAACTGTCCTAGGAGTGCACTTCACACCTGCACTTAATGTTCCCCATTCCTTTAGAAGGTCACTTGATGTCATCCTCCGATTCATGAGAAATTGTCAGATAAGTTAAAAGTCATCTCTGGCATTAGAAAGTCACTTCTGCCTTCTGCCTGACTGGTTTCTGGTCGTTCCCAGTGTCTCCTGCTTCACCTAGTTCTGAGTTTAGATTAAACATCATAGATTGCTCTAATTCAAGTCAATTCAAAAATCTTGATTTTTTTGTGTGTGAGTGTATAGTCAGCTCTCTGAAATCTCTCCGTATTTCTTACCGTTATAGCCACATTAACCAGAAAACCCAGTTTGAGAACCCAGTCCTGGAGGCCAAGAAGAAATTGAGACAAGAAGCCGGCGCTGCTTCCCCCCACCAGCAGAGTGCGCCACTGCCAGCAGGTTGTAGTCTTCTCAGTGTACATTTGCATGATAGAGATCCCATTGTTGCAGATCCTGTTATCTGACTGAAGATAAATCCTAATTTTTAAAAAGATTTGTATTTTTTAAGAAAAATTTCAAAACATTGTAACTAAAAACAGTTAAACATTACTTATGTAAACTGCTAAAGGAAGTGGGAGTGGATTTTGCATGTTCAGGAGACCTATAGCGTTGGATTGGTCTTGGATTGGATTGGTCTAGTATGGGAGTATATCAGTGTGTGCTCTGTGATGGACTTGATGGACTGCTGTCTCCTTGTCCTACCCTTCCTGGGACAATGTCCTTTCTCATCATGACTGCAGTACTGCACTGTTTCTCAGTCCTGTCCTTGGGGACCCACAGACAGTCCGGGAGCTGGGAGGGAGCAAAAATGTGGACTGGCTGTGGGACCCGGGGACCAGGTTGGGAAACGCTGCTGTAATGAATGAAAGGTATGAAAGAGGGATGGATAAATAATCGCAAAATTGTCTAGAGGCCAAACGAAAACTTTGTAGTTAATGACTCAAAACTTTCAGTTTTGTTAGGATCGCAAAAAAGTTTTGATTGGCAAACGAAGAGGCTCCTGTCTGCCATCAGTGTTATTTCCAGGCGATGATGCGGTTGCCATGGCAGCACTGACCAGGGCATCCCCACTGATTCTGCAGCATATGGCCGGAGGCGTGGTGGGGGAGGGGCGTTTGAGCATACTGTCTGGCACCTGATTGCGGGCGAATACGTACTGTAAGAGGTGCGCTAATGAGGAGATAGACGTCGGCTGTCTTTACAAAAAAAGAAACACTGCTTTCACTTCATCATGGATGTCATTTTTAATTACCATTAGAAACCATTGAATTCGAGGGTGAAATTCGTTCCGGGGAGAATATGACCTCACTGATTCGATTGCTTTTCTAAATGAGTTTTTCAGTCCTATTCCAGGTACTGTTATGTATACTGCTGTTTACATGCACATGTGACTCATACAGAGATGCGCATATAAACACACACACACACACACACACACACACACACGTCTGTTATTATATATGTTTGTGGGGACCGTCCATTCATTCCTATGAGAAAAACCCTAATCCCAACAATGATAACCTTAACCCCTACCCAGCCCTAACCTTAACCATAAATAATGAAACACAAGACTTGGAGATGTTAGTTTTCTAATTGCATTCACAGACTTTTATTGTGGGGAGCACTGGTTTGACTTTGTGTTGAATGAGTGGTTGCTACAGGAGCTCCGAACGAGGCACATTACCTGCATTGTGAGGGAGCGTCAGTTACGGCTCTACGGTCATGTGACGCGTCTCCCTGAGGGTGATCTGGCTCACAGGAACCTCATTGCTGAGAATCAAAGTGGCTGGACCAGGCTAAAGGGACGCCCACGTAACACCTGGCTGCGGCAGATAGATGGGTATTTCAAGAGGGCAGGACTGGACCACGTGTCGGCCAGGGGGGTCGCCAGCCGGTATCCTGAGATGTACCAGTGCGTGTTCCCCAACCTGACCTGGGACCAAAACAAAATGTTCCCAAAAGGTCAGAATAACAGGTTTTTATTACATTTTGGGGACATTTGGTATATATACATCACACACGCGCGCACACACACACACACTGCGAATTTACACACTCCTTGTCAGTAATCTGCCAATCCTGCACTTAGCTTCCCAGTAGCTCAGGTGAGTCCAGTTTCGCCCCCCACCTTCTGCCGCCAGTCTCTTCACCCCCCTGTCTCTTGTTCATTGGTGGTTGGTGGTGGTGGTGGTGGGGGGTGGGGGGTACAGCCTCTTTTGCATGCGCTCTAGTTTTGAGAATCAGAAATGTAAACAACGATGCCATCCTGAAATATGCTGTCTCCAGCGGCAGTGTTACCCAAACACAGACAATGCAACTGAGAATCCAAACCCATGTTGTCATGAGGAAAAACTCGCAAGACATAATCAAATGCGAGACTAATGGCAGAATGCCCCCCCCTCCTCCCCAAGTACACTTCATCAAGCCAGCTCTGTTAACGTGCGGATTTTTGTGCATTTTGATACAGGCACTAATGATGCCTTAATTAACCTCATGCAGTAAATGAAATAGATGAGAAATATTACACTGTGGTGCTAACCAGGATAGGTGGTTGGGATGTGGGTGTGTGGGTGTGTGGATGGATGGACCAGTGGCGTCGAGAGGAGTCTGACAGTGTGCGGAGTGTGCAGTGTGAATCACAGCATCATAATGGGCGCACATGCAACAGTCACACAGTGAAAGGATTTAAAAATCATTTTAGAATAATAAAGGTTCCGTCATTTAAAACGCTAACTTTAACACTAACACTGTTTAGAGTACAGTTTTACTACAAAGAAAACTAAAAAAAATCACTGATCCAAATGATAAAATGATTTTGTCTTACAGGACTGCAGTCTTCTTGTATGTCTCATGCTTGCGCTCTGCCTGTGTAGCAAATTGGCCTTAGTAATGCTTCGATTAACAACAGGAGTTAAGGGAGACACTAGTCTAGATATATCATCCCAAAATCTAGTTATTTTATTCATGGTGGGGGGAGGGTCTGCAGGCCCCCATCCCCGATATTTCTGACGCCCCTGTGATGGACACAAAGCAGATGTGCTGAAATCATGTCTCGGCGTGTAGGCGGCATTCTTTATGTGTCCAAGGGAGTAGTCTGTGCAGTGCTCCAGGTGGCGGGCGTCACTGCGAGTGGTCACTGCGAGTGGTCACTGCGAGGGGTCACTGCGAGGGGTCACTGCGAGGGGTCACTGCGAGTGATCACTGCGAGGGGTCACTGCGAGGGGTCACTGCGAGAGGTCACTGCGAGTGATCACTGCGAGAGGTCACTGCGAGTGATCACTGCGAGAGGTCACTGCGAGGGGTCGCTGCGAGAGGTCACTGCGAGAGGTCAGAAGGCGTACAGTGTGAAGGAAGGTGAAAGCATGGCAGGTTACACAGTCGGGGTTTTTTGCGGGAAGGAGATGAAATGCTAGTCTGTAAATAATCTGAATTATGAATGATTCTCATCTTGCAGTTTGAGAATCTGAGGTGTGTGATTCACTGAGCTGCTGTTTATGTCAAACTACTGCTCAGTTGGATGTGCAAAATAATTAAATAAATGAATAATGGGGCGAAAATTCTTTCATGAAATGCTTTGTCGGGTGTTAAGCTGTCCGTGTGTGGGTGTGAGTGTATGTCTGTGCATGTCTGTACACATATGTGTGTGTGTGTGAGTATGTGTGTTCGTGTGTGTGCATATGTGTGTGTGTGTGTGTGTGTGTGTGTGTGTGTGTGTGTGTGTGTGTGTGTGTGTGTGTGTGCACTCTTTCCCCATTGTGTCAGGGATTTTTTTTAACTGTATAAGTTAAAAGTACTCCTGCTTAGATTGCTAGAGGAAATAGAGATAAATATTGTTTTTTTTCTGTGCTGAACTTGATTTCCCATTTCGCTCCAGAACGCCCCAGCCTCAGGGCACAGTGTGCCAATGCTGAGTTGGGTATGTCTGCCTGCCAGGAGATCTGTGCCTAGCCGAATGGGGCACAACCCCAACCCCCATCACCCCAAAGTACTTATCTTGTAGTATCCACTAAGGCACCTAAGCTTTTCTGTGTGCTGGGAAGCTCACTGTCATCCCCGATTTCCAGCCACTGACAGGACATGGCAGACTACGGAGTCCTCTATTAACTCGAGTCTAGCTGTAGTTCTGGATAAATTCCCACAAACCCGCTGCCACATCCACAAAACACTACATATGCTTTCAGATACCAAACATCTTATTAATATGAGACTTTGAAGATATATTATTGAAGATGCAGCATATTTTTTCCCCATAAGTGAAGATGATAACTGAAGACCAGCTCGCCAGAGACCGCAGGACCAGGCAGCCAACACATGTTGAGTCTCTGAATCTATGCCCAGACTCCCTCTGCGTTCTCCGTTAAGCAGCCACTAACTCAGTCCTTCATCAGGGTGACTGATCACCAGCGAAGTGAGGGGGGCACCCGTGTATAGTCATGTGAGCCACGTGAGTCGTAAAAGCTCATGGTGAGATCTGAATCAGGCCCATAACCGGAGCTGATCTGCCCTTCAACTCCCCGAGCGTTGGCAGTTTAGTAGGTCCCGGAGGCTAAAAACATACCAAGAAATACACGGTCTGTCATGTCTCAGGAGGTTTGCAACAGTGAGAGGAGACTATGAAATATGAAGGGGTCCTTACCACTTATGACTATGGTCATCTCAGGGGGTTCCCATCCAGGCCCGGAATAAGGGGGGGGCTGGCTCTCCCAATCACAAGCCTGCCCCCCCCCAGGCTGAGTAATTTCCTGCCAGTTACAGAATTTCTCAAATGTAAATAGGAAGAAATCAAGACATTTTTTAAAAGATGGACCTACAGACCAGATGTGAACATCCACCGCTCAAGCTCTCCAGAGATTCCTCTGGGCGACCCCACATCTTTGAACTGCAGTTGGACCCATACTTATCTTTCATTGGTAATATTTTTCTTTGCAGTCGGTGTTTGTCTGGACCCCTTTCCCTGCCACGTCCCCATCAATACTGAAAGAGGAAACCCAATAAACTTTCTTCAAACCCTGACTCGCCCTTGCAGCCTAACAACAATAATTTTTCTCTGATTCGCAAAGAGATGATGTACGTTCCAACCAGCTTCGATACGCCGCGCGAGCAGGGCACCGGGAAATGTTCGCCTGTCTTTAAGGTTTCAGTGGAATGTCTGGATGAAGTGCCGTGTGCGATTTCCTCAAAGAGGTTGTTTGATTAGCTGGTTAATGTCCACATCAGCTTCATCAAGTGGTTGGTTCATTTGGAAATCTGCCTTCCATCATGCCCATAAAACTGATCAAGCTTGACTTCTCTGAAAAACATCCTTTAGTTTTAATAATTTGATTCAACCACAATTACACCCAAGAATCTCACAATACTTCCAAAGCTTGCTTGGCAGGCAAGAGTACAACATCTGATTTTTAAATATCGAGAAATCAAATGTGTCAGTGCTCCAGATTCACTGAAAAGAGCAATGGCGATTCATTTCTGGGAAAGATTGGGACCAGAAATCAAAGTAAATGTCCATTTTCATTAAGCTGGAAGTGACAGGAATCTCGAGGCAGCACTGAAAGACAGTCCATGAGCGGAAACGTTCAGCGAGTACTTGATTCTGTCAGACGGTCCCGAGCTGCGCTGAGCCTTTTGGCAGGCAGTCATTACCGTTGTTGCAGCTGTCTTTTTTACCCCCCCCCCACCCCACCCGGTGCGTGAAGCAGTAGGCAGCTTTTGAAGGCGGGAGCACTTTGGCTCATCCAAGCCGGGTTCCAAATTTGTTTCCTGACTCTGGCAAAGGAGAGGAAGCTTGGATGATTCATTGGGCGAAGACGGCTCCTCCCATCTCAATCCCTGCTTCTTTTCCCCATCACTTAACAGAAGATGGCAGCTTGAGTATCTTCACGCTGGACCCCTCCCAGCTGCAGGGGTCGATCATCCGCACGACCCTCAGAAAGAGTGCCCAGGGCTTTGGCTTTACCATCATCGGTGGTGACCGGCCCCACGAGTTCCTACAGGTCAAGAATGTCCTGAGCGACGGGCCAGCTGCCCATGACAACACCATCGCCTCCGGTACGTGTTGGCAGTGTCCACTAACCCATCAGGTTCAGAAAGTACAAATCCAGACCAGGGATTGTTTCAACCCCCCGGTTGAGTAACTCTGTGACTGTGACTCTTTATACGCAACTGCTTGGTTGATACAAAACCTTGGTCTGGATTTGTACTTTTCTGGACCCAAACCTTTCACTTCTGCCCTTCTGTGTCCTTCGACCACACTGGAGAAGTCTCAAGGCCCACATGTTAGGTTGGTTTTAGTCTTGCACTCAGCAACCGAAAGTTACCTTTAATCTTCTTAGCAAATCATCTCACCCTGTTTCAGGTGTTAATAATTAAAATTTTAAACCTGCCGGACCACAGCCTTGCCGTAGCAAAATGATCTCACCCCCTCGAAACTGACAGCACGCCGCAGGGCCGATGTTGAATCATCTAGATTGTTTTAACTTGGAAAAGAGGGTTTTTTTTCGTAATTGTGTCGTGCTGCTGCAGCAGACATATTAACATGTAACCAATCCTGTAAGGCTGTCATTGGAATTAGGGGTGCACAGTATAATGAGCATTCCCATCAAGCTGAAGTCTTCCAGTGGATTGAGGTTCATTAAAGACCCCCACCCGGGACTTGGGGCAAACTCACCAGCCATGTCTGTGTGAGACTCTGCCGTTTGATCCAGGCACGCTATTATCGATCTGGCTCTCTGGGCTGCAGTTTTGGTACAGAGAATCTCAAAAGGAATCTCAATGATATAAGATGCTAGGAAAGCAGCCTCATCCGCCTTTACGGCATTGATCTACCCCGGGAGCCGTGGACAGAAAGAGCGAGAAGCAGGGAGGGATTGATCAACGCAAGGAGTAAGCCATTGTCGGTGTATGGAATATGACTGTGGCAAGTGGAATCAATAAGATTTTGGGATGATATAATATTTGACATCCCTTTAAACCCTTATTCTCTTCTACGTTTTCTCATCTCCATCTTCTAACCGCTTTCCACGTTCCACCATTCTATGTGTCATATCCGGCTCCTCATCCACATTCTCACCTACTGTCTTCTCCACCACCCCGCCCTCCCCACGTAGGCGACGTCATCGTGGACATCAACGGCACGTGCGTCTTGGGGAAGTCCCACGCTGAGGTGGTGCAGATGTTCCAGTCCATCCCTGCCAATCAGTATGTGGACATGGTGCTGTGCCGGGGATACCCGCTGCCAGAAGACGCTGACGCCAACGACGACGCAGAAGTGAGTGCCGAGGTGGTGACTGCCGTGCCGCTCATCAACGGGCAGCCGCTGCTCGTGAAGGCCGACGCCCTGAGAGCCTCTTCCCAGGAGCTCCACTACCTCACCACTGACTCCAGTGGTAGACCCCTGGTGGCTGCCCTGCCCGCTGCCCCGGAAACGCCCAACCAGTCCCTTCTACAGCCCGAGCTGGTGAACGTTCTCCTGGTGAAGGGTCCTGGAGGTTTCGGCTTTGCCATCGCTGACTGCCCGCTGGGCCAGAAAGTCAAGATGATACTGGATGCTCAGTGGTGCCGCGGCCTGATGAAGGGCGACGTCATCAAGGAGATCAACCGGCAGAACGTGCAGATGCTCAGCCACGCCCAGGTGGTGGACATCTTGAAGGACCTACCGGTGGGCAGTGAGGTCAACGTCCTGGTGCTGAGGGGAGGTGGGTGAGCTGAGGGGCTGGTCTCAGTAGCTTAGTAGAGACAATGAGAGGAACCGTGCTTGTGCAGCGAGATGTGAGTCAAAGATGTACATAGACCTGTATCCTCAGACATTCCTCTCCATTTTCTCCACTTTAATCTTTACCTAATTGTTTGATTTGTTTGGTGGCTCTTAAAGGACACGAGGATTGGTCGGCTCCTGAAGGCATTTAAGATTGCACCATCTCCGGTGACAGCTAGTCAATGCTCTCATTATGTCCTAATCACCTGAACGGTAGTGGACGCTTGTGTAGCCTCAAAAGCTGTTGCCAGGATAATAAATTCGGAGGCTCCGTTTCATCATTCAAACCAGTCGCCGCCTTTAAGTCTTTGTTAAATCTGTCCAACTGCTTTCTCATTTGTTTGACTAATCCAGGCACGATGGCATAAAGCGCTGTTTTTTGACATGGCAGGAAGGGTTGGAAGACGGCAAGAGCGTGATTGTCCGGTTGCCGTTTGGGGAAGCAGAACACATTGCCACAGATTAATTTGGTAGTCAAAATGAGGACTCTTCTCGATTCGCCATTTGCTCATTCGAGAGACTGACTTGTGCAGACAAGGCACAGCACTAAATGCAAATGGGAAAAGTCCTCAAAGCTATTTGTTGCTAGGTCAGTCTGAGGAAACTCTTCAGCCAGATTTCTCTGTCAGCTTACCCCAGCTGGGCATGCGGAGTTCCTTGGAGCCATAAGCGAGTGGCACGCGCCAAGCAAAAGCATACACTTTCCCTCCTTTTTCGGAGCTTAGCTGCACACTCAGGTCCTCAGTCCAGCTCAGCGTTACAATCTGCCTCGGAGCCTTGTACCACTTCTCAGCTCAAGAATCATGAAGGTGGTGCTACCTGCTAACACACTACAGGGTTTGGGTCAGGAAACCAGCAGGTTTTGTTCACCTCTGTCTCTGTCATCTTTTCCTCCTGCTTATGCCTCATTTTCAAACTTGCTCCGATTATGTCGCCAAAGTAGGGCTCTTTCCAAAGGTTTCAAACACATTATATAAAGTGAAAAATAATAAAGGGTTGTGAACTACAATGAATCCCCCCTTGTTCTCCCACTTCAGTTACACCCTCACATCACTGGCATATTCTTCCCTTTTTGCTCCTCAGTTCCATTTTTTGCCTCAATTTGACACTTGCCGAAGTATTTATACATTTCTGTATCTATAAATATTAATAGAATCAACAGCATCGTTCTGGGCAAATAGAAGACGGTAAAGTGGAAGGATCATTCTCATTTATTCTCATTCATGCCTGAAGACGGGACACATAAAAAATGTAGGTTGCCTGATAAGTCGTCTTCGGGGGCCTTAATCTTCGCTTGGTGGGTGTAGTTTTTAGCCCGGTTCCACGGCAAAGCGGATGCTGATAAACCCGCTTTCTCAGTTCTGCTGAATCTCTACCTTGTACCCCTGCCTGCAAATTCTCCCGTGGGGGGCCACAGAAGAATGTGTTTATTATAATTTTTTTTTTTTTTGCTTTTAACTGCATTCAGGGGAGCTTTTGTTGCTCAGTGGGTTCAGAAGCTGCGCTTGTAATCAGAAAGTCACTGGTTCAGATCCCAGGGTCGGCAGAGTGATGTCACCCTTGGGCCCTCTGAGCAAAGCCTTTCACCCCCGCATACTGCGTTCTCAAAAAAGTGCACGTTTCCTTGGAAAAAAGCATCTGCTTATGTTTGTCGGTCAGAGTAGATGGGATATAGAGGAGGGTAGCTTTCAGGATATATCCCTCTCCTGTAATCTTCTTGATTCTCTGACCGCCTGCTCTGTCGACGTGATATGGATCTATATATATGTGTACGGTAGCATTACTAAGGCTTGCTAACTGCAGGCGCTGCAGCAGTCATTACCATGGACCTGCTCAGTCTCCCTGTTCGAAGGCCTAAGCGCACAGCTCCCCTAACATGCACGTTCTCCACCCGAACCCATCACCCTGCTTGACTCTCCACCTTCATCTCCCGCAGGTTATTTATACTAATAACCCCTCCCATGCAGTTTCAGTGAGGCATAATGATTTCAGCTCCTGATTTGGTTGAGGAAGGGGGGGGGGGGATTATGTAAGCCTGCAGACATCCTGGCTTATCGGGTAGGTGAGGGTGGGGGTCTGTCTTTGGTTTCCAGCCAACCCACCAGGGCAGCTTTGATCCCGACTGGAGAACTGAATGTTCACGCGATCTTAAACCCACGCTTCACCTCGTGCCCATACCTACTGGCTGGTGATATTTGGTGGCTGAGGTGCACATCCTTCCTGGCTTCTCAGTGTGTGTAACCCCCCCCAAGCTCACCATCAGGCCTGTGACATCACTGCAATTTTTTTGTGATTTCATCATCATCATCATCATCATCATCATTATTATTACTATTATTATTATTATTAGTAGTAGTAGTAGTAGTAGTGGTGGTGGTGGTGGTGGTGGTAGTAGTAGTAGTAGTAGTAGTAGTAGTAGTAGTATTGTTGTTGTTTTTCTCTTTGTTGTTGTTTGTATGTTTGGTTATAGTTTAGTTATGCTGCTCTACTGTCCAGGGGTGTATTACACAAAGCAGGATTTCCCACTTATCTGGATTCACTTAAGACAGACGTCATGACTGTCCAATAGGAATGCTCCTTCTTTGAACTCGTATTCTAGCTTAAATTAACCCAGCTAACTGAGAAAATCTTGCTTCATGGAAAATCCCCACTGAAACCCTTCTGAGACAGACAGCTACTACTTCATGACAATCAACGGAACCTAGATCTTTAATTCATGCCCACCATCTTGCGTTCTCAGGGGGAGAAAAATAATTTCTGAGAACCTTCTCACGCACAGTGGAAAAGACCCGATGACCTCGGTTTCACCTCTAGACAGGGATAAAATTAAAGGAATCTGTAGGCTTTTTAAAACGGATTTTATCTTTAGAAGCAACGTGTCCGTATAATACTTCAGAAATCGTGAGAGCTGCCTCTATCTTTTGATTTTGGACCTAGTGCCACCTAGTGGTGGATATATAGATAAGACGTGATCCCAGTCATCTAAGACTTTCTACCTTAAACACCTGCTAAAGTGTTTCCCTGTGGAAGCAAAGGATTCAGTTTGATAACCGCGGCACAGCTCTGGCCATTTTTCCCGATATCGTATGAGGCATCTTGAGTTAGAGATTAATTATAAGCGTGCAAAAGCACAGATCCTGAGCTTGGTCCCCATGACATGTTACTAACATGTTGACATGCTGGCAGAGGTGGAAATTTCAGGTCCAGAGAGTGCAAATCCAGACCAAGATTTTGTTTAAACCAACCAGCTGAGTACTCTGTGACTGTGACTTTTTATACTCAACTGGTTGGTTGAAACAAAATCTTGGTCTGGATTTGTATTCTCTCGTCTGAAATCTCCACCTCTGCACACCAGTCTCATTAAACTGATGACTCACTTGTATTTGCGCCTCTGGCTTACACCCCCTTTATTGATTTTCACTTCTCCTCTCTTTTAAGGCCAAACCTCCCCAGTGAAATCCCTGAAACCGGTAAGTAAAAGCAAAATATTTCATTACTGTATGCTTGCTTAATTGCCACTCCAAGCCTTTGGACCCTTTCTGTGATTAGTGAAGACCTTCGCTGAGAATTGCTTATGTGGTAGTGGATTTATATATGTCAGTGGTACCAGGCAATTAGGGAGAGCTCTTTTAAGTTTGACCGGGTTGTCTAAACTCCAATTCAGGATGATACTTTAAATGGCTATATTGTAAAACACCACTTTCCCATCCTTAGCCAGAAATCCACCATTTCTTGATGTAACTACTGGCATTCTGTACCTGTTTCTTTGCTTTGTTCCAAATAATTTTGCAACTCATTAATTACTAATTTAATAGATGTGTTTTTCCCTTCGCTTACAGTGAAACGTGTAACTGTTTTTCGTGCATCTTCTAAACCTCTTCATATTCTAACCTCTTGAATATTATGAGTGTGCAAAAATGCGGCGAGGTTCCTTTAGCTCAGTGTTTCTCAAACCAACCCACCAGGGACCCCCAGACAGGCCACATTTTTGCTCCCTCCCAATTCCCTGGGTGCTGGATAAGAGCAAAATGTTTGAGAAACACTGCATGGAGACACTACAGCCAGGTCCTTTCTGGGGGTAGATGTGGGTACACTCAGGTCCTTAACTACTCCCATTGGCTGCTTTAGCTCTCACAGAAGCAGGACATGATGTCCAGTGCCGAAGCTCTAGACCCTGTCCCAGAAGCCCCCCCCCAGCCCCCAGCGAGCTGCCTGAGGCCTAGCTCCCCTAGGTTGGACCCCACCGAGCTCTACGCAACGTCCAAAGCTGTGGTGGAGAATACCGGTGAGTCTAGGTGGGACGATGTACCTTTAAGTACAGCATGAAAAAAAAAATACCCAACTCTTTTATCATGCTAATTTGTCTAAATAATGGTCCTACGTTAAATTATATTGAAATAGCGAAAAAAAAAAATCCCCATCAGTCAGTCTGGCTGTTGACCCCCATTATCAGACTCCAGCTTTTTGCATCCTTTAATGTTCGTCTTAGGTCAGAAGTTAATTAAATCCTTGCAACTTTATGGATCCCCCCCACCCCCACAAATTACAGCTGGGGCGTGGAGGTGATCATGCTAATACTATTTTTCTATTATCATGCCAAATAAGAAAAAGGCCAGAGGAGACTGCAGTTTTTTAACTGACAATTAGCAACTTGAACTGGGGCATGTAATGTAGTGAAACAGTTTAAAAACAAGGCAGCCTTAGTAAGAATAAACACTTGAGGTAACTGATTTAAATTCAGATTTAAAAAGGAATCAACAACATTAGCGCAAAAGTATCATAAATGCTAGCTAAGTTTAAATCGGCTAAATTACAGATAGGCTAGTAGTTTCCTGGATCTGCCTGACATGGAAAGCTTTGTATCTTTGAGTCTATGAAGTATGCAGCATAACCAGCCATCAAGATAGAGGGCATGAGGGCATAAACACAAAGCACTCCATCTCAGACGGGGTTCCCTGGAAGAATCTCAGCAGAAGGAGGTCATCAACTGGTTAGCTGTAGTGAAAACCAATGCTCTAAAAGGGGAAAGTTGAGATGGCCGGGCAATGGAAGAATTAAATCACTGAAAATGATGGCATATATTTATGGCATATGTAAGGTATATTTAGGGTATATTTAGGGTGTTATGTTACTTATCTGTTTCAGAAGCATGGCTTATATTTTCCCTCCCAGGCCCAGTGATGAAGGAGTTGGACATCTTCATCAAGAGGAACCAGGAGTCGGGATTCGGGTTCCGAGTTCTGGGAGGAGAAAGTCCCAAACAGCCGGTGAGACAGACACCCGCAGTCCAGGGCGCCTCTGATTGGCCATAAGCTCTGGCTGATCTGTGTTCTTTTCTGCTCCCGTTGGCCCAAAAGCCATTTGTCCATTTCCAACCGCTGCATCCCAGGTGGCCACGTTGACCCATATCCATGGGGAATCTGTTCTTACCGGCTCATATCTACTAACCAGCTGCCGTGATGTTGCCCCCCGGCAGGTCTACATCGGCGCCATCGTGCCCCTAGGGGCAGCCGAGAAGGAAGGTCATCTCCGGGCAGGAGACGAGCTCATAGCTATCGACGGCGTTGTGGTCAAGGGTAGGCCACACAAGCAGGTGCTGGATCTGATGACCAATGCCGCCCGCAATGGCCAGGTCCTGTTGACCGTCCGCAGGACCGTTATCTACAGGGGTGCGTGGAAGCTCCTGGTGGCTATGGTTGATGTTCTTTTAAGAAAGATCTTAAAAACTGTCAACAAGGAGCTCAAAAATATCTCAAAGAATGTACAAACTCCATGGGTACACTGCTGCCATGTTGAGTTTGTGGTCTGATCGTCTGTTCCCAGATGGTGGTGATGCCGACAGGGGCCAGCAGCTGGCGACCCCCGCCCTGCTAAACGGCTCCCCTAGGCTGCCCCGTGCTGAAGCGCTAGGCCAGGCCCAACCCCACCCTTATGACATCCTCCTTCAGCGCAAGGAGAGCGAGGGCTTTGGCTTCGTCATCCTCACATCCAAG
Source organism: Cyphomyrus plagiostoma (assembly GCA_019775915.2). Taxonomy (NCBI): domain Eukaryota; kingdom Metazoa; phylum Chordata; class Actinopteri; order Osteoglossiformes; family Mormyridae; genus Cyphomyrus; species Cyphomyrus plagiostoma. The sequence continues at coordinate 21,037,007 of JABFEA020000130.1, read as the reverse complement.
AGCAAGCCGCCCCCTGGAGGTCAGACCCCCCCCCCAGCAGGCCACAAACACACAATCACCCTGACCTTGAGGAGCCCACTTGAGGAGCCCCACCAGCACTGCACAAATGTCATCTTAAACTCTTAAGTCTTATGCATTCGTTATGCAAATACTTGTAGGTTGTTTCTGTAATAATTTGGACTTAATAAGCATATTAAGGGGAAACAGAGTGGCACAGTGCTGCTTCACACCTCCAGGAATGAGGGTTCGAATCCTGGCCCTGCTGTGTGCGTGTGTATGTGTATGTGTGTGTGCGCGTGTGTACCTGTGTGTGTGTGTGTGTGTGTGTGTGTGTGAGACTCTGCATGGTCTCCCTGTCTGTGTGGATATCACTCACATATTCTAGGTGCAGGTTTAAAGTTTGGATGGAGTGTGTTTCTTGTTGTCTGCTGGATTAGTTGCTGGTGCGTGTCTGGTCATTCCTACACCTTAGGTGATGCAAGGTGTGGCTGTATTGGGGTGATCCCTGGCCTGGGGTGTGTGATGTCATTGATCATGCAGGTTGTGAGTGTCTTTAGATGACTTCAGTAAATCTAACCTAATTGTCTAACCTAATATGGTGCGATTATTTCCGTGCCAAAGTGATCCCACACAAGATCGGCCGCATTATCGAGGGCAGCCCCACCGATCGCTGCGGCCGGCTCAAGGTGGGAGATCGCATCTTGGCCGTTAACAGCCAGTCCATCGTGCAGCTGTCACACAACGACATTGTGCAACTCATCAAGGACGCTGGCAATTCCGTCACCCTGTCAGTGGTCCCGGCAGATGGTAAGAGCTTGCTCGGTGCAGGGGCTGCTGGGAAATGTAGTAAAATTCCAGTAGACAAATGTGTCTGTGTCTTTGAGACAGCTATTGCTCTGTGTGCAGACAGGAACACTTGCATCCGTAATTTACAAATGGGTTTTTGCCCACTTCTTTTTAAAATGTTTTATAATAATGTTAAGTTTTGGAGAATGTTATTAAATGAGAAGTTTTTCCTAAAAACTAAATAAATAATTTGTATTTATAAATGTGTCACCAGATCAGTCCCTTTATGTAGCAATGTAGTAAAATAGATCAAGTGGTTTATTTGGGGACACAAATGCATAACCCTTCCTGAGATGTAAACCAGTGACCTTATGGTCATAATTCTTTGAATCACTTATGATTGAGATTTCTTATTGTGAAATGACAAGGATGCTGCAGGGATCTGTAGTCCAATAACTGAACCTACATTTATAATTACCTACACTTAACTGCTGTAAAGCGCATTATACTAAAAATATTTGCTTTTAAAAGGTAGATGACACTGAGATTAAAGTTGCCCAGAACAGATATGTGTGTGCTATGGCCTTAATTTGAGGACACCCAGCTCTTTGTTACCGTGTGTTTTCGTAACTGACCAACTATTGTCCATCTCCCAGAATACACTGGGCCTCCATCTGCTGCCAGTTCGGCCAAGAACAGTCCAGCCTTGCAGCACCGAGCCGTGGGCCAGCAGCCAGCCACCCGAGATGACCGGTACTCACCTCTATGACATTTATCGTCTCATTGACCAGGCTCACATCCTGGGATAGAACTAAAACAGTCATTCAACTACTGTTCTTCTGACTCCCTGCCTGCCAGCCAGGACAACTAACAAGCACATGTGGCGTAAATAATACACCCACCAGCACCGCATCTTTCCGAGCCCTAGCGTATAATCGCCTGCCGTCCCAAGAGACGTGCTTTTGAAGGCTTAACGACAAGCTCGTCTTGCGGCCCTGTTGAATTGGGGCCCTGGGAAGCTCCGTATGGATAATCTGCTGCTTATGACCAGGGGCCCGTGCTAAGCTACTGAGCCAGAAAAAGAGACGAACGGCTGGGTTATTACTGGCAAATAAATGGCAGCTCTGCCTCCCTCTCTCTCGGCTTTGATCTTCCCCTTAAACGAGATTACCCGTGCAGCCCCTTTAATCCTATGCGCTGTCCCGGGCTCCGTTAGTGGTCAGGCGCTCACACGCAGAAGCCAGGCCATCCCTCCCCGTGTTGTGACACGCGCCACACGTGTCTCTAGGTATATTTTAACCCCAAAAAAAAAAACTGTTTAGTGTCGTTCTTGTAAATAACTGAACTGTGCCGCTGCTGTCTAGTGGGAGACATTCCCTTACTTCCCTTGTCAGGATGGGTGGTGGCAGTAGCTCTGAGGGCCTGAATAAATGATGAATAGTTAGCAGGAGTTGGTGTTGCCCAAAAATGTTCTGGGAATCCCCACCGACATTTCAGTCACCGTCGCTACGAATGATTAGGATTCAGATGGTCTGTCACATCTCCGGGCGACTCACGGATGCTCTCCTGGCATGTAGGTGCAACCTGGAAATGGAGGAGAACTGGGATGCCTCTTCCCGGGTGAGTTACAGGACGCGGGGGGCGAATGAGCAGAGCGGCGTGTGCACGGCGGGGCCCCGGCAGGTGAGTCGTGCCAATTCCACTTCCGGGGGGTGGAATGGGGGTCTTGTGAATGGAAGGGCAGGGCAGAGCAGTGACAGTGAGAATCACAATCCCTGATTGTGTGTGTGTGTGTGTGCGTGTGCGTGTGTGTGTGCGCGTGGCACAGGGCTGCTTCACGGTGGAACTGGACCGTGGTCCTCGAGGGTTTGGCTTCAGCCTACGAGGGGGAAAGGAGTACAACATGGGTCTGTACATCCTACGGCTGGCAGAGGACAGCCCTGCCCAGCTGGATGGGAGGATACATGTGAGTCTGTATCCACTGGCCTCTAGGGGGAGCTGGAGGCCTGAGGTAGTAGGAGCAGGACAGCAGATAGCTGGTGCACGTATGCCGAGGAGAAAAATTTAGGTCCAGTAAGTACAAATCTAGACCACGGTTTTGTTTCAACCAGCTCGTTGAGTATTATGTGACTGTGACTCTTTATACTCAACTGGTTAGTTGAAATAAAACCTTGGTCTGGATTTGTACTCTCTGAATCCCAACTTTCCACCACTGTGCATATGCATGTAGAGACGTGGACTGATGGAGGTTTGAACCTGGGCTCTTATTTTTATCCGAATCACAGGAGATACTGTTACGAGAGAGCACATGGAGAGCATGTAAATAGAAGTAACATTCACCCAAAGCCTCTGGAGTGAGCTTGTTTGGATCTACTGAGCTATAAATGTTAGGATGTTTTATGGACTTTAAGGTTTGTGGTGATTTTAATTTCTTTTTCTGCTGACAGGTGGGGGATCAGATAGTGGAGATTAACGGAGAGCCGACCCAGGGAATCACACACACCAGAGCCATCGAGCTCATCCAGGCTGGGGGAAGCAAGGTGTTACTGCTGCTCAAGCCTGGGCCTGGGCTGGCACCGGACCACGGTGAGGGTACACACACACACACGCACACACACACACGCACACACACACACGCGCACACGCACGCACACACGCACACACACGCACGCACACACACGCACACACATGCACGCACACACACACACACGTACACACACACGCACACACGCACGTACACACACACACACACACGCATGTACACACACACACGCATGCGCGCACACACGCACACACACATGCACACACACACACACGCGCACACACACACACGCGCACACACACGCACGCGCGCACACACACACACGCACGAACACACACACGCACGAGCACACACACACACTCAAGAAAACACACACACACACACACGCACACACACAAACACAGAAACCAAAA